>SKCR01029768.1:0-313544 GCA_019454045.1 Zanthoxylum bungeanum
AGCCAATCACAGCGCGACACGTGTCAACCTCTCATTCGTCTGACGGTCGCCGCCGCACGTGTCGCCCGTCGCCTTCCACATCATCAAGTGACGCAAGCAATGATGTCATGAACAGTTGACATGTCAGCGTGACGCAAGCAATGACATCATGAACAGTGCCACGTCATCGGATAAGTTTCTGAGCCGACCAACCAGCGCGTGACACGTGTCCTACTGTACCCAGCGTCGCGACGCTAGTGCAATTTGGGCGGCGCGACGCTGGACCCTTATCCGTGCCTATAAATAGAACTCGAAATTTCAGTTTTCAGTGTACCATTCTCTCTCACTTCTTAGTTCTAAATTGAGAGTTTCTCTCTCTAGTTCTTTAAATTCAAGTTTTGTAATTATTTTTTAATAGTAATAATAATTTACTTTCTTTATTTTACAGTTTATACTACTATAATGAGGAGGTAACGTCCCTTTGTTAGGGTAAAAGGTAATTCTTTTACTTTTACTTCTTAGATTATTCTCCCATAATTATAATATATTCAAGTTTTAAATTGACTTAATCAAGATACCGCCAGATTGGTCGGTGGGTAATAAAATTCATATTCCGCCTTTATGGCTGGTTGTTTTCATATTCCGCCTTTATGGCTGGTTATTTTCACTCCGCCTATATGGCTGGTTTATATTAATGATTCCGCCTTTATGGCTGGTTGTTTTCATATTCCGCATTTATGGCTGGTTGTTTTTAACTGATTAAATCAATATACCGCCTATATGGCTGGTTAATAATATTTTGCAAAGCTTATATTATATTATGGGAGAAATCTAATTAGTATTAGTAGAAGTAATTCCTTTTATCTTAGCAATTTTATTTTATTTCACTTTCAGCATTTATTTTACCGCATTCACTTTATGCAATTTTATTATAACTCTTTTAAAAGTTTTAAGCCCTAGTTATGTGTCATAACTAAGTTAGTTATTTAGGGTTGTGATGAAATTCAATATCACGGGTTTATAAGGGTTAGATTATAATTTGGGTAATATAAAGAAATATTTATTGAGTCTTAATCTTAATGCTCTTTAATTAACTGGCCATTAATTAAATTGATTAGGTAAACTTAAAATGAACTAGACATAGGGATTTAAGTTTAAGACCTTAGACTCAATAGCCCACGATCTCCTTAAGGATAGATAACCCTTTTAATAGATTTCCTTACAGGATAGGAATATACCTGTCGGGCGAGGGTAGCCATAATTGGAATTTAATCTTAATGAATCTAGGTAATTTGGTTGACATAGACATATGGTTCAATTGGATTATACTAGGTATTTGTAATTGACCATCGGAAGAGGCTTTTACATAAATTAGTGTTCCAGGTTAATAAATCAATATTTTACCCAACTATAAAATAACCACTTTATCTTTAAATAATATTGGAATAAATCACAACCCTAGATAGTTTTTAATATTGAATTTTCTTAAAATCTACCTTCAAACAATCATTTACTTGTCTTTAAATTTAGAATCGTCGCTATTCAAATCAAATTAAACAAACTGTTAGATACTAGTAATCATTTAACCTCATAAAATTAATAACTTAGGTATTAAGTCCTCGTGGGATCGATACTTTTTATACTACTTGAACGATACGTACGCTTGCGTTATTTGTGTGTTTACGCCGGTCAACATGATCGATCCTATTGCTTAAGCATAAGAGATCCTACTCATACGCTCTCTATCTGAAGGAGTATGTGGACATTGCTCCTTAGATAATTTGATTCCATGACAAGTAGGTAAATTACCTCTTTTGGAATATTCCATTTTGAATCTTTTCAAAACTTTATCTATGTACGTAGATTGAGAAAGTCCTAACAACCTCTTAGATCTATTACGGTAGATCTTAATGCCGAGGATGTAGGCTGCTTCTTTCAAATCTTTCATGGAGAAATTCTGAGATAACCAATGCTTGGTGGCTTACATCATGGGAATATCATTCCCGATGAGTAATATGTCATCGATATATAATACAAGAAATACAACAGCACTCTCACTACTTTTCCTGTAAACACAAGGCTCGTCTACATTTTTGATGAAGTCAAATTCTTTGATTGTCTCATCAAATCGTATATTCTAACTTCTGGAGGCTTGCTTGAGTCCATAAATGGATCGTTTAAGGTTGCATACTTTATTATGATCATCCTTAGATGCAAACCCCTCAGGTTGTGTCATATAGACTTCCTCTACGAGGTTCCCATTAAGGAAGGCTGTTTTGACATCCATCTGCCAAATCTCATCATCAAAGTGTGCAGCTAGTGCCAGTAAAATTCTAATGGACTTTATCATTGTAACAGGCGAGAAGGTTTCGTCATAGTCAATTCATTGGATTTTTCTATAACCTTTCGCCACCAACCTAGCCTTATAGGTTTGGATGTTGCCTTATGTATCAGTTTTACGCTTGTAAATCCACTTGCAGCCTATGGGTTTTATCCATTCAGGTGCATCCACCAAGTCCCAGACTTGATTCTGATACATATAGTCTATTTCGAATTTCATGGCCTCAAGCCAATTGACTAAATCAATGTCACGAATTGCTTCATCATAACTGGTGGGATCGTCATTATCAATTACCTGATCATGTTCCTCATCAATATGGAAACCATATCTTTCAGGCTCATATCTTTCCCTACCATACCTTCTAAGTTCATAACCTAGTGGTTATTCTGTCGCTGCCCTTTTGAGGGGCATGTGGCTTAGTTTTATGTTAGTTTGTTCTTCTCGTACCTCATCGGGGTCAAGTCTACTCCCACTATATTTCTTGAGAAGGAATTCATTCTCTAGAAATTTAGCATTTCGTGAGACAAATGTTTTTTTGTTCATTTGAGACGTAGAACACGTATGCTCTTAAGTTCAAGTCATATCCTACAAACTTACATTTAATTGCCCTATCATCCAATTTGTTAGTTTATGTGAGCTTAACATATGCGTCACATCCCCAAACTCTTAGATAACTAAGACTAGGACATATGGTGTTTGACTAACAGTCTTGGAAGAAACTTGGTTTAGTAGTAGTGTTGCAGTTTCTAAAGTAAGACCCCAAAATGAAAGAGGTAGATCCGTGCCTGGAATCATCGATCGGACCATATCTAATAATATCCGATTTCTCCTTTCGGAGACCCCATTATGTTGTGGAGTTCCCGGAGGAGTCCATTGGGAAACAATGCCATTTTCTCTCAAGTAATCTTGAAATTCGTCGCTTAAGTATTCACCACCTCGGTCAGACCATAGTGACTTAATACTTTTATTAAACTGGTTTTCTACTTCAGCTTTGAAGACTTTGAATTTCTCAAAGGCTTCAGATTTGTACCGCATAAGGTACGCATACCCATATCGCGAGTGATCATCGATAAAGGTAATGAAGTAGGATAATCCACCTCTAGTAGTGACTGACATTGGTCCGCATACATCAGAATGTATGAGTTCTAATGTCTCCACTGCACGCTGTCATTTACCTTTGAAGGGTAATTTGGTCATTTTACCAAGTAAACAAGACTCACAAGTTCCATAAGGTTCATATTTGAAGGGTCTGAAATACCCATCCTTATGTAGCTTAGTTAATCTTGTTTCATTGATATGACCTAAGCGACTATGCCAAATAAGTGATTCATAGAGATTATTCGAGTTAACGTTGTATACATTAGAGGTTGAACATTCTTTGTTAGTTTGTAAGACATAGATACTATTATTCAAAATACCATCTCCATATTTTATTTCATTGAAATAAATAGAACATTCATTACAACTTATTAGGCATGAAAAGCCTTTATTACATAAAGAAGAAATTGAAATGATGTTCTTTACTAAAGAAGGTACATAAACACAATCTTCTAAGTCTAAAACTAAACCATTCAGCATAACTAGTGAATAAGTCCCCACGCACAATGCAGCCAGTTTTGCTCTATGCGTAAGTCAACCTCCCTATGACAGAGTCTCATACTATTTCTCAGGCCCAGCACATTGTTACATAAGTGAGTCCCACAACCGGTGTCAAGCACCCAAGTAGAAGGTTCAGAGTTTTGAGAATATAGTTCAATCATATACAACATACCTGAAGCATTGGGCTTCTTAGCCTCTTGGGCTTCCCTAGCTTCCTTGGCTTTCAAGGATCTGCAGTCTTTCTTCCAATGACCCTTCTTTCCATAAAAGAAACATTTCCCATTTCCTTTTTTCTTCTTCACCTTACCATTGGGCTTTAGGTGATCTGGAGCCTTGGCCTTGCCCTTATTTTTCTTTGGCCCTCGTGGCTTCAGGTCCGTACCCGTAAGCATGATGGAGGTTTTAAGCTCCGGTTTCAAGTCCTTATGTGCTTGCTTTATCAGATTGTGCAATTCTGCTAAAGTAACTTCTTTATCAGACAGATGAAACTGCATAATAAAGTTAGAGAAGTCTTTTATTAAGGATTGAAGAATTAGATCATGACCTATCTCATGATCCATGATGAACTCGAGGTTGGCCAACTTTTCAATGTGGCCAATCATATTAAACACATGTCTACTAATATATCATTCCTTATACCTTGTTTGGAATAAGGCACATGACACTTGGAATCTCATGGTATGAACGGAAGTTGCATACAACTCCTTCAAGTGAAAGATGATGGTTTGAGCATCTATATCTTCGTGAGCTTTCTGAAGTTTGTCCGACATAGAGCCAAGCATTATGCAAACCGCTTACTCATCATCATCGACGTGTTTCTTCGAAGCATCAAATGTATTTTGGTCAACATCTTCTGCAGGTTCATGGGGGAAATGGTCTTTTAAGAACATAGAAAATCTTTTCTTGTCGTAAGATAATTTTAAGGTTTCTAAACTAGTCATTATAGTTGCCCCCTTTGAGCTTATGCTCATCAAGGATGGAACGAAGTGATACTCTGTTTGCCATTTGAATGTTTGTTAAATATTTTAACCCACCTGTTAAGAGAGAATATTAAAATTAGGAATATGTTTTCATTAATGTTTCATAATAACATGGGCTTTTAACCCACTCAATTGTTTTAAAATTTTAAGCAAATCGTATCAACCCCGATATGATGGATTTCTTGTGGGCAAGGATCCCATTATCATCATTTCATAACTCCGACTAGGGCCGGTTGTTATAAAATACAATAATTATGTAGGCTCCCAACCAATTTATGATATAAATCACAATTCCTTGATCATTGGGTTGGGCAATCAAACATGTCATAGCTTATGCTAGTCCTCGTGGACACCCAATCTTTGCAACTAAGTTATAAGACCATGCCTAAGGGTCGCTGTGTCTTATGACTCAGAAAAGTCAAACCATTGTCAATAGTACGATTTAGGGACAAATTCGTATTGGTCAGTCTGGTAAATCCTAGTCCTGCCAATACGGTTTAAGCCCTTTGGGTCTATACTTTACAATGGGAGACAAATTTTTAGACTTAAATTATTATTGAGGATTTTAGCATGTTTAAGTGAATAATTGTCAAATGGATTCCTCAGAAGGAGGGTGGAGCGAACTCTCTTAAATACCCTTACCTCTTAGGCTCTTATTGCCTTGGTGACAGGAATAAACAATAGATCCTCCAAATTAGTCGAACACTTTAAATATGCTTTAAGGTAAGCTTTGAGTAAATGATTATCTAGATGTCTTCACAGCTTTTCCTTTTGGCTATAAAAAGGTAGTGAGTGAAGGAATACACCAAATCATTATCTAACTTTAGTAATATCGTTGGTTAATTAACTTTAGTTTGGAAAGTTTTATTAACGCCTTGATCCCACCCCAATTGTATCTTTTATAATGTCTTTTATTATAAACAAGTGATTTATATCTATTAGTCTTAAAGGTAATAAATCTCTAAGTTCATCACGGAATAATTACTTAGCTTAGAGATAAGCAATACACTCTCTATTTCCTTAGAAAGTCTCTAGATGCTTGCACCCTAAAATAATCATGCCAATTCTAATCATACATAGAATCATCAAGCATATGAGTTTTAATATGTTGGAATTATTTTAGGCATTAAATAACTTTGATTAATATTTAATTATGATATTGCATTTTATTTTAATCAAATAAATTTACTATTCACATTGTTTTACAGATGCGTGAACTTCAAATGCAATTTCACAATTCAAATCTTAACCATATCATGCAAAACCTGTGCCTAAAATTAAGTTCAGGGTGTTAGCTTTCCAACGAGCTTTTACACACCCAATTTCGAGTTCAAAATATAGAGAACTAATCAAGACAAAAACACCACGCTGATACCACTGTTGGGAAGCGGCCGCGAGTGCGCAGCGGAAAATCAAGAAGAAATTAAATTATGATGCCGCTATCCTTTTGCCCAAGACCCATTTGTTTTTATTATTCTACAAGCCTAGGCATGTTACTATATATTCTAAGCAAAAAAACTCATAAAACATGCAAAGAACATAAACCTAAACATGCTAACAATCATAAGAACTCTAATTAAGATAAAGAAAGAAAAAGACTTACTTGAACCGAAGACTTCTCCAGTCCTCCCTCCAATCTACAAGTTTTTCTCGAACTCAGTAAGCTCTTCCACGTTCCAAAGAGCCACCCAAGTGTGTGGCCTCCAAAGGTGCACACACCAAATCCAAAACTCAACCGCAAGACTACGCCTTGAGTGCACAGGTATTTTGCTCGTGGTGCTAGCCTAGGCAAATACCTTAAAAATTTTAACTCGAGGTTCCTCTAGTCAATTAGACTTAAGGATCCTTAAAATCAGTGGCTTACTCTTAAACTTTAGAGTTGCTCACTTATATAAACCCAATATATGAAAGGTTTGGTGCGAAAATTTGTAAAGAATTCTTTGGGTTTATATAGATGCTCCAAAGACAACAAAATTAATTAAGAATCTGATGTGGGATAAAAGCTAATTTAATCTTAGCCATTGGATCTTAATTTAGTGGTTTAATGAGATTATAAGACCCTAATAAGAGTTTGGGCCGAATTAGAATTCAAAACAAATAACAAATTAAAATTTTTTTACTATTCACGTTTTTTTTGTTTCTTTATTCCAATTCCCAAAGTTCCCCTATATTCATTCACCAATCCCTAAGCCACTATGGAACCTCATAAATGATCTGTTCAATAATTAAACACATTGAACCATTTATGAACAATTCCTACAGCAATCATATATGTTGTTAAATTTGTACTGTGCACTGTTAACCATTGGGTGTGATGTCAAGATGGAAGTATCACTTTAGTCAGATGGAGATGATGATCACGCATGGATACAGAACTGGTACTCTAAATTGGATGCAACCATCGGGACAATATGACATGGTCATGATTATCCGATTAAAGAGACTAGTTGCTTGTAATCCGATATATGCTTCGTACGGGGCAGACACTATTCCAGCCCCAGGCCTAGCATGTGACATCTGATACTGGATCGTAATACGCAATACTACGTATACTACGCCTGACAAAGATTATATATTCCATTAAGAATATTTCTGGAGAATTGGATAGGCAAGGTGTTTTGCTAGAAGCCAACCATGTCTCGTAAATCGGTAAATACGTAGTACGAGGTACGTACGTGTTCGGATAGTCCGACGACAGGATTTACTGCCAACATATCCAGGGATCTCTTGGGTCGCTTTCTGATGATTCACCGATGACGTATGATTCGAGCATAATTAATCTGGGATTAATTACAGAGAGATTTTATCTAGGATAAAATACTATTTGAAGAGAGAGAACGATTAATTTGGAATTAATCGATAAAATAATATATTCGATATATTAAACGAAATTAGATTTCGACGCGGAATTAAAATTGGATTTTAATTCGGGCTAACGAATTAATTTAGAATTAATTCACGAGAGACGTGAATAGTAATTTTGCTAGGCATAATTATTTAATTAAATTTGATTTAATTACGTCGCAACGGAAAATTCGTTCATTCGGAATTAGCGAACTTGAGCCCGGGATGTGTCGCGGGCCCACACGGATTTTGAATCAAGTGGGGCCCACATGTCACATCACTTGCCACTTCAATTATTTTTTGGTGATGGGTTTTGGTGAAGGAATGATGGTAACTTGTATGACACATTTGTGTGTAATGATGGGAATGACTTTTACCAAAATTTTAGATTTGGTATATCATTTGATTTTTGAAATCAATTAATCAATTCATTCACTTCATTCTCTCACTCTCTTCACGGTTTTGGAAACCAATTTTCTCTCCCTCTCCATTTCTCTCATTTCCGAGAGTTACAAGGTTTATTTGGAATTTTTGTAGCAAAAATTTCAAGAGCTAACAGTCAAAGGAATCATAACAAAGGTGTTAGGGAAACCATCCCAAAATCTTGGAATCAAAGATCAAGGCTTGGAGCTTGAAGATCAACATTCAAAGAGGAAGCTTGGAGACTTCTCAAATGACCCTTGGCCGAAACTTCAACAAGGATTTTTTTGTATTTGACGCATCCTAAATCTGCTCTTTGTAAGTATGATTCCGCCATACTTTACTTTTGTATTCACATTATTTCATTGCTTATATGATCTTGGATAATGTCTTAGAGACAAACACAAATGAGAAGGAAAGATTTATATACCCATTCTGTATGCGATTTACATATCATACGGTCCATCGCCTCACGGTATCCCCACCGTTTGACCTAGGGTATGGAAAATGTCTACCCATATAGTCAAATGTATGATATTGATAGTGTCATGAATCGTGCTAACCCAAGAATCTCACATGATTCTTCTGTTGCGGCCACAATCTCAAGCACTGATCACACATATCAACCCGCGAACTGGAATACTACTATTATAAGAAAATATTATCTGAGAGAGTGGCGATTCTATGTTGTATCTTTACAAACTTCATGTGTTTCAACAAATAACCCAATCATACCCTTATGACCGGATCTTTTAAACCGAGGAAGAAGAAAGTCAAAGTTATTTGATCCACACATAAGATTGTAAAGACCTCAAGTCTAAGGACTAGTCATATAATCGATACATAAAAGTTCTCACAGACACATGGGATAAACACTCCACGTGAAAACTTTCGGCGGTCAGTTCGATGGACACGAGCAACTCATGCATCCATGTGATACACAAAGCGGAAGGATCTCCGCTAGTAGCATATGAGATCGGCTACCCCACTTAAGGGCGGATCATATCATCATGCTAGTCTCTCCGCTTTGTGAACGCCCAGATTATTCACAAAACTATGACTAGGAACGTTTAAGAGTAATGATTCTCATAAGGCGTGGAAACCATCATCTTATTACTCCAAAGGCGTTATTACAGTGTTTGATGATTCATATAAGTTATGTAAGACACGTATAATAAAGATTGTCATTTTATTAATTAATGAAAATATTACAAATACATGTACATATAGCCCATCCACAAGTTGGGTATAGGGCATATCTCTAACAGTGACTTGGTCCTATGGTTTATCCCAGTGAACCATGAGTCTCAGGAGACTCGTATAGACATGTAGGTATTTATTTGATAAGACATTGACGACTCACTGAAGGTTTCCTAATAGATGGTACACCAACGTCAATAGGAAACTTCTCAAGTTGAACGAGCATAGTGGTCTTTCGACTTGAGATACCACCGTGGATATATGATTTATCCTCCATACTTTGATGGTAGTCACGTTAACGATCTAGCCATGATCAGACCTTCGCCTGTTCGTTGGGTGTGGACTGATGCTCATGATATCATGTGCGTATCAAGATAGGATCTGTCAGTCCTATGTACAGGGCATAGGCATCCTCACGTGTTTACGATCTAGTAAATCCATGAACGTGGTATAACGTCGGAAACAAGTTCCGAGTGTTATTTCATGATCGTAAATTGAAAGTCGACTGTATTATACCGATCAGATTTGACGTTCTGATCTATATCCCAGGTATAATACATATGGCTTGTGACGGAGGGATTCTACTATGCTATGACCTCGGCTTGCATAGTTTAGCGAGATTATCTGTGGTCGTCATAATCCATGAGTGGCTGGATTATGGACACAAAATTGGATTTTGTGACGGATAAACCTAAACTTAGAGAGTCCCACAATATGAAGTGTACTCGTTAAGCACTTGGGCAACTCGATATGAATAATACAGATTATTCATAATATTTCACCGGATTAAATGAGTTAATTCGGATCGTTGAATCGTTAAACGACAACACATGCAATTATGGGATTTTGTCCGCTAATAATTATTGTGTATTTGTATTTGATACATAATATATTAGATACACATTAATTATTCGTCAAATGAGATTTTGACACATGCCATGAATATATGTATTTATTATTTAATGTAAATAAAATATATATATATATATATATATATATATATGTTAATTAATTGTTTAATTATTTAATAGTTAAATAATTAAATAATTGAATTTTCCAACCTTATCCAATTGTATTATGGATATGATACATGGTGACAAATAATTGGAACACTTGACATGAGTTGGATTTCACTTTATTATGTCCTAATTTGATTGGCTAAAGTAAAGTGAAATTGTTTTTAATTTGATTAAAAAATAAAAAGACAAAATTGCTCCATTTTGACCACTAGTTTCGGTCAACAAGGGTTTTAAAATGAAATTTTTTTTCTCTCACTTGTTGTCTTCAACATTGCCGAGAAACTCAAATGGAGAACATGAAAAATGGGTTTCATTCAAGCTTGATGATTCAAGCTTATAAGTAAAGAAAATCAAGAAAAGGCTTATGGAATTTTTGAGTTTTAAAAGGTAATATTCAAATCCCTAAAGCTTTGAAATTTGTTTCTAGTTTCTTGATTTCTTAGATTTTTTCTAGGGATTCTTAGCTTATAATATTTGGGGCTTTTGGTTGTTGATGGATGAATGGAAGTTGTTGAGCATGTGTGAAGTGAAATTTGTGAATATTATTGTAATATTATGTCAATTTATTCAATTGATGAATTGTTGTCATTTTAGAGTAATTGATCCATTATAAATAGCCTAGAATTTTTCTTGGGTTGTTCATATGTGGTGGGCTCATTTGGTGATTGATTAATTTGATTAATCTTGTGATAAAATTGGATTTAAACATGAAAAGTGGACTGTTTTAACTTACTGGTCAGACCTGGAAGTAATTCTGTTTTGGTGATGAAATTGTAGTCTTTAGAATGTTTTGGATGTAATTTGGGTGTTGGCACAATTTCCGGAAAGTGTTTCCGACTTGAAATAAGAGAAAACGGCCAAAAACGGCGTTACCAAGTGGATTTTGAGCCAACCGGGTGACGGCTGTCCAAAGAGTGAATCCGTCACTGTTTGGGCAGCCTATGGAATGCCCTGACACTATTGGAGCTGACCTGGGTAGTTTCCATAAGTGTTGGGTAGTCGGTTCGGTCAAAAACGCATTTTAGGCCATTTTGCTGAAAATTGGTTTTCGTAAAAGTTTCGCGAGTTTTCAACATTACTTATGTCAATATTTGATATTGAATAAATAGGTTTAGGTGAGATATAAATAAATTATTCATATTAGATATTGAATAATTTATTTGGTATTTTAAAAAATTTTTAAAATACGATTTCGGCGGACTCGCGCTTCCGCTGCGCTCTATCGCCCAAAACCCCAACAATAGGGAGCATCGTTGCTTTGGGGAAGGAATTCAGAGTAGGAATGAGAGTGACTCAAGACCCAATGATAGTTATCTGATGAGTTCTGGCCGGCCGCAGAAACAAGCTAGATCTACAGTTAGTCAAAGTTCAGTGAGAGCACCACTTAGTGGGACTCATAGTGGTCAGCAAAGCCAAGCTCGAGATAGGAGATTTCCACCGTGTGATACTTGTGGAAATAATCATTATGGAGAGTGCAGATTGGGTACAAAATATTAATTTTTGTACGGAGAAGTGGGCCACATGAAGAGAGATTGCCATAACGTTTTTTATAACAATGGACCGATTCAGAGGACGACTATCCCTCCAGCTCAGAATTCCAGAGGCAATTATGGTCAGAGTGGGGTTCCAATTCAGACTTCTAGAGCTCACACAGGTGCAGATGTGCAGAGTAGAGTTGCTCTAGGTGGTCAGACTAGCAGACCTATAGGCCAAGCTAGGGTGTTCGCTATGACACAGTAGGAAGCTTCAACAGCGCCAAAGGTTATCACTAATATGATGTCTATCTTTGGTCGAAAGGCCGAAATACTTATTGATCCTAGTGCTACACATTCTTTATTTCGAAATCATTTGCTTTGCATGCCGATAGGCGCAGAATAAATATCCTCACTTATTTCCACCCTCAGGTATGTGAATTTCGAGGACAAATTTTTTTTTTCAGGGGATGAGAGTTGTAACACCCCGAATTTATTTTTCCTAATTTTAATTTAATAATTTTGGGTGTTGAAAATTGAAGGACTAAATTGTTAGGATTGTAAAAGTTGAAATTAAAATTTATCAAAGGGACAAGTTTAGAGAGGCAATTGATAATTGTCTTTTAGTATATATATAAAAAAAAAAAAAAAACCTATGGCATCCCTCTTATTCACTTCCAGCAGCCGTTTGTGAGGCAAAAAAAAAAAGAAAAGAGAACATGCTAGAGAGAGAGAGAAAAAGAGAGAATTTAATCTCGATTCATCCGATCTGAAGCCTTTTTCGACCGGGTCTTTGAGGGAAAACGTAGATTTCGATGAGAGAATTATTTTGGTGATGGTTTCATCTCGTGAAACTCCATATTTTCGTAGAAATCCGGTAAGAAACTTTCAGTGGTTTTTCTTGATTTCCCATTGATCCGAAACTCCGATTGATGAACCGTCAGCGGCATTAGAACCAGGAGGGTGAGACGAATGCTCGACCACCGAAAAATTTGGACTCCGAGTGGCGCGTGGTACTCACACGCACCTTTCGCACGTGTGATGCCCATGAGCGGCCAGGAAGAGAGGCGCATGTCCCATACGTGCCAGACAGAATGTGGCCGCCAACTTCCCGAGTGTTCCTCCGTGATTTCCTGATCATTCCGAGTAGTAGTGGACCTCTGAATCTTAATTTTCGTATAAGTTATTGTTATGTTCGGTTTATGCATGTTATGTATTTCGAAATGTAAATACCGTTAAAGTAAGATTAGCTTACATGCTTAGACCATATAAATGATTGTCTTGTGGTTGGGAGTGAATGACAAATTTAATCGGAGAATATGGTCGAGTAAGATTGTGTTTGGAAATTATTGTAAGCCCGAGAATTAGGCTAGTGATGTTGGATTAAATTGTGGATGTGTATGTTGGGAATAGAATTTGAATGTAAGTTGATGATTATAGATTGTATAATGGAAACCCGTATTATAGACGGAACTTTGCCGAAATTTTGTTAGAATTTCGAGAGCGATTGAGTCATGTTTCTTGTATTTTCTTTCATCTATTCTAGTTAGGATTAGGTTCTTTATCGTAAATTCTTTTGTCTCTTTAGGTGATCATGATACCGTAAGCGGGGACGGTCTTGCTGCATAGTCCATTTCTCTGTAGTCAGCTCGCAAGGTGCGTGGATAAGCTTGTAACATTAATATTTTCAAAAGTATATCATATGTATGTTTTCTTAAATGAATTTTTAAGGTAATGCATTAAATGATTTTGTTCTTAGAAAGTTTATATTTTGTTATAAAGTTTGGATCGAATATTGGATATGTTGAAATCATGAGTTTGTGATATATGAGAAATTTGCATGATTTTGAGATATATGAGCATATATTTTAGAAATGATTTTTATGTCAGGATGCACTCCGTGTACTTGTACGTGCCAGATTATTTGCCGTCAGACGAGGTCTCATGTTGCCAGTTTTGGCTCCGGATGCCAGTTATTACCGTGGGGATGCCCCATGTTGCCAGCTTTGTCGTATTGTCACGAGAGTGAGCATATAGATGAATGAACATTTTTATTTTTACAGAGTATTCTTGAGCAGAATGAGATTTATGATTTCTAGTAAATGTTTGATATATCGATTTACAGTTTTATGTATTTATTTATATTATGAAATACTTATTCGATCCACGTTGTTACTTGTTTATCCACGCACTAAGCTTTGATCCATTGCACTAAGCGTGAGCTTACCCATTTCTTAATTTTACAGGTTAAGCAGATTAGTAGATCATTCTTTTTGTCATCTGCTGTTTCTTCATCAATTTCCTGTCAGTAGAGAAAGGTTGTGCCAACAGTATTCTGTCTTTGTTATTTTTTTGGGATTATGGTTCTAGATGTGTTTACCTTGAGTGGATTTGTTATTCGGTTATAGGCACTGAGCCTTTATTTGATACTGAGAATATTTACATTTCATCCTGAATATTCTTTTTGAGTTGGATCATGAAGATCATATTTATATGAGGATTTTTATTCAGTTTTGATTTTATTTGTATTTTGGAGGATTAGTCCATTTTCAGGGGAAACTCTGTCCATTTCATGTCTCTATCTCACCCCTACCCTACCTAAGGGAACGGGTTTGACATTCAACCATAAAAGAAATACAAGTATGTTTGTTATGAATCAATCAGAAATCACAACCATCGATAACTTACTTTCTCTATGTTTTCTCTTAGTTTTATTTTTATTGGCAATGTCCGTAACAAAACAAGTTCCATTGAGTTGTAATAAACTTTGAAGAACTTGGAGCAATTGGACTGAGATTTGACAATTGTGCATCAAGATATCAGATTTGCGTTTGTGCTACCTTACATAAATACAAACTTTCATTTTCCATCATAACACCTTTCACTTCTGAGACCTGAGCCTTCACTTTAACAAGCTTACTGATATCCTCGGGATGATCGATGCAGTACTGCATATACTCCTTCAATTTGGGTCTATTTCATTGACGGTATTTTTATACATCTAGTTTCTTTGAAAGGGACACAGGCCATTCTATAAGTCAGTAATGTGTGTGAGAGGGAAAGAGAGGGAGATTACCCAAACTCCTTGTTCAAGCTGGTAGCAACTGCTGTTGCAGCTTTTCCTCAGCATATCTTTTAGTAAAATCCTCTTTCACACGTTCAAGGAATGCAATTGGAACTTGTCGACCAATAGATTCAACTACAACCATACAGTAAGTTGCATATTCAAAAAATATAGTTAGTTTTCCCAAAGAAACTAAAGGACCAAAAATTTCAGTGTGAAATATGAGTAGCAGAACACCAACAAGTGAACCAATAAGAAAACCTTGCATCGCATTACATGACCAGAAACACCGTCTTCTTTGTAACCATAGTCTGAGACATTATATAATCTATACTATCACCTTTTATTTTTATCAACGAGTCTACAAGGAAAATTGACGAATCAATCCCCAAATAACATTTTGAAGTATTAAATTTCACTTTTCCTCGTATAACAGAACTGTATAAATTTAACCAATGGTAATAAACGCAATAATAGAAACAAAGACAGCAAAAACAAATCAACTATAAAACACTATCTAAAACTCAAAAACTGAAATAATGATATCAATCATTTTTCATTCCAACATCATAGAAAATCACGTGGCATCAAGTTACCAAGCAATTGCAAAGACGTAAGAGTATTTTCATAACCGAAATTCATCATACTATAAGCTCCACTTAAATTAGTATCTTATACTGCTATTATCATACTCTGTCCATATCACCTGAGGTGAGATCTAAAGTCTCCGGTCTCCAACCAAAAGCAACAAAATTCACAGGCATTTCTAATCAAGCTCGACAAACTAATAGAGCACAATACCTAAAAAACTCATAACTTCAAAGCTAAAAAAAAAACAGCCCGAAGTGTAGAGGAACACCCGAGGGAAGAGCCAGTTGATGAGGCTAGGTTGGGATACCGACCAGGCCTAAAGAAAATGTGTTAGATTTGACAGCATTTGAACACACATGAAAGCCGACCCGAGAGGGTCATACTTACCGACTCGACTCGGTTAAGGAAGTGGGAAGAAACATGACCAAGCATCATTCACCTCGGCACGGAAACCCGAGGAGCATAGCTGAGACCACAAGGTATCTTGTACTTGAGGGCATATGATGTATGCCATACATGAAAGTTTGGGCCACCAGAGGGTTGATGTGACAGGAGTAAGTCGGCGACTTCTCTTGGGAAGAGACTCTGACAGACGAAATAATGCTGGAGTGGTTGAATCATAGGCCATCACGTTGGCAGATCGTGTAGCAGTGGTCAAAAGGACGGAAAGATGGAATTCTGCTCACAGGGGGTGGTTGAGTCAGAAGTAAGAGTTTCTGTTTGCATAGTGGATGGGGAAAAACAGCATGGGCAATAATGTTAGAATGATGTGGGCTGACGTCATGGGGTTGCAGAATAGTAGATTCGAAAGTCTATATAAAGGAATCAAAGACTCAATTTCAAGGGTTGTTTGTTTTGTTTGCGATCTTGATAATTCACTTGTAAAGAGAGACCTGAAAGCTTAGTGATAAAGAGAGAAAGCAAGTCGGTTTTGACCCGAACAAGTAAAAAAATTCCCCCTCTTTACTCTCGTGGACGTAGGTTGGAGCCATACTCCGCCGAACCACGTTAATCTCTTGTTTTCTCTATGACTTTCTGTATGCTTGCTAAGTTTACTTTGGTTCCCAACTAACCAAACAAATTCACTGCTTTAGTAGATTTGTTGGAGGGGTTGAATTCCCAAATCACCCTTGGAACGAAAACAGCTATCAACAGTTGGCACCGTCTGTGGGGAATTCATACAAAAAACAGCAAACACATTAAGATAATGGGAGAAGATGGAAACCACAGGACTTCAGAGACTTCAACAACGAAATGAATGGAAAAGATGGAACAAATCCTACAGCAGGAAAGAGAGAGTGCTTGGAAAGAGAGAGGCGACTCAAGCATTCAAGAAGGCTATAATGGAAAAGATTGAGAAGTTGGAAAAGAAAGCAGGAAAGAAGGGGCAAACGGGTCCCAGCAGAAGGAAAGAGTGTTGGGGTTTATAGAGATATTATCGAGAAACGCGAAAATCATAATTTTTCGATTTCAAAAATTTTTCTCGGGCAATTAAATTAAACTTATTTATTTTAATTACTCAATACTTAAAATATGAAATTTTTACCCAAGAAATCAAATTTCTTCTTAATTGCCCCAATACTTTGTATTTTGTTCATTTTGGTCCTCAAATTATCAAATACAATTTTAAGTGATTCCAAATCAATCTCAAAATGATTTATACATGTCTAATACATCAATATACAAATTGCAACACAAAATCACAAAAAACTTCAAATTGTCGAGAAGGACAAATTTTTCAGGTTTTGCATTTATGTCCAATCTTGTTCAAAACAAGTCAAAATCAAATCCAATCAATCCCAAATTTAATATACATCATATATACATCATAATACATCACATATATAAAAATCCCGAAAATCGGAATAGCTAATTTCACAAATTACTCCAATTGATTAATTTATACTAAATTGAATAAATTCAACACTTCAATCAATTCTTTAACACACCAAATAAGTCTCACAACTTGAAATAACACAAGAATAATTCTAGGTCATAAATGAGTGGCCTTAAAACTCTAGAATGGCAACTTTATTACTAAATAATCAAAAGAAAGCTTAAGAACTAATTTCATGTTTTCTTTGTTCATCAAACATGCAAGCACCATTCAAACAAGTTTCCAACCATTTAATTACAAACTAAAAGAGTAGAGAAAATTCTAAGCAACACATGTTGAAGCCTAGAAATATAGAAATAATTTTCTAGTTGAAAAAGTTTAAGAAAAACTTACAAAAATTTGAAGTTTTCAAGCTTTTCGTTTGTTCTTCAACCTTTTTTCGTTCAAACTTTCTTTGTAATTATTTTATAACTTGTTGTTATGAAACAAAAAATGAAAACAAAACACCTTTGTAAAATGCTTCACTAGGCCGAAAATTGAGAAGCAAATAATATCTAGATATTTCAATTTTGTTTCAATTTAATTAAATGGAAAGTATTAGTTAATTTGTTCAATTAGATCATTACAACATTTAATGAAATGTAACAAGTGTAACCAATCAACCTTAGCCATTTAAAAGGTAAATGATGACTAAAGATATTCATTACTTAATTAATTTAATCATATAATATTTATAAAATTAAATAAAAATATCTTAAATATATGTATTATATTTACATTAAATAATCAAAATACATATATGTCAAATATCACAATTTGACATTTAATTAATTTGTATTTAATAAAATCAAATATTAAATACAAATACACATTATTTAGGAAATGACCATTACGTCCATTTGCATGTATTTTTCGTTTAATCGTTAAACAACTTATAAATAATCAGTATTATTCATAAAAGTTGTCCTAGTGCTCTACGAGTATATTTCATTAGTGAGACTCTCTAGGTTCAGGCATATCCGTCATAAAATCCAATTTCGTGTTCATAATCTACCCACCAGTAAATTATGATGAACACGGATAAACTCTATGAATCATACAGGTCGAGGTCATTCCAAACGTATAATCCTTCTATCATAGGTATCCAGATTATTCCAGAGATATAGATATAAACGTTAAATCTCTATAGACATAATCACGTCGACGTTTCTATTAGTAATCCTTTAATAACACTTAGAACTAACTTCTACAGTGTACCACATGCCAATGGATTTAACAGATTGCTAATTCTATATTGAATACCTATGCTCTGTACACATAACTGACGGATCCTTTCTTGATACACACAGGATATCCTGAGCATCAGTCCACACCCAACGAACAGACGGAGGTCTGATCTAAATAGATCGGTGACGTGACTGCCATCTAAGTGTGGAAGATAACTCATATATTCACAGCGGTATCTCAAGTCAAAGAATCACTATGCTCACTCAACCCGAGAAGATTCCTATTGAGGTTGGTGTACCATCCATTAAGAATCCTCGGTGAGTCATTCAGTGTTTATCTGCTATAAACACCTACACATCTATACGAGTCTCCAAGACTCATGGTTCATTGAGAAACCTTTTTGAATCCAAGATTCCAATATACGATATGTACCAGTCTCAACGGGTTTACTTTACTGACCAAGTAGTGTAAACCTTGGTCAGGAACTGTCTAAGAATGACAACGTCATGATACAACTCAATGTTAGTTGCGATATTTTTACAACAATATCATAACTAATCATTATAAGGTCTGTTACATCTTTACCATATATAAAAAGATGTTATATATAATAGAAGAAGTTTATTTTAATCATAATAAAATGCTACATTAAGTATTTACAGGGAAATACATAAGAAAATTGGTGCTCTGAGCACCAACCCTAACAAAGAGGAGATAGCAAGTGAGAACAGAGTTATCAAACCTGACAAAGATCGAGAAGATTGGTACTGAAGGTCGGGGCATATGAGTCCCCGAAGGCACTTGAGAGTTTTAAAGGAGCTCTAAGGGTCGGGAAATTATGGTCTAACCTAAAGATCTAGGAGGTACTCGACTATGCCGCAGCCCTGGAACATACAAGGAAATTGGAGTTACTGGAAGAGCATAAGATAGCCTAAGGAAGAGCCACTCGGGTACCAAAAATGCCAAGGCAAGAGAACTGACGTGATATCAGTGGAGGTCAGAGATGACAGGTCCCAAGGCAAAGGGAATTTAGTGTTGGATTTCTACGGTCCCAAGGATCGAATAACAAGTATAAAACAACATGCGAATACAATCAACGAAGTTACGGAATACTTACATAGAGCGGTTGAGCGATGCGGTGAAGAACAAAAATCCATTTTCTGCCCTCCATGAAGCTCGACAGTTCACTGTTTTGGGCTCCTCCAATTCGGCTTTGGTCCTCCATGCAAGCTCCAAGCTTTTGATGGTATTCCAAGCCCACAGGTGGGTTTCCCTATCACCTTCGCAAGACTCTAATGTGTGCTAGCACCTTTGAGTTTTGCCACAAAAATCATCCAATGCTTCTCCATGACTCACAGTTTTTAGAACCAGTGAAGAGGAAAAAATGGCCAAATGGCCGAGAGAGAGAGGAATAGTAAAAGAGAGAGAGATGAGTTGGTTGTTGGAGAAAAATTGTTAAATGAATTTCCAAAATCAAATACACAAATTTTCTCTTTCCAAAAGTCAAGCATTAAAGCTTGCCAACTACCACCATCAATCATGAATAGTGACATGGTGTCAATCACTCAAAGTGAAAGACATCTATCACTTGATTGACGATTGATGTGACGCTTGATGTGACTTGCGTGCCGCACTCGAATTCGAAATGCGAATGTGCTCGCAAACACTCCCGGGCTCGGGTTCGCTAATTCCAAATTAACGAATTTTCCGTTGCGACGTAATTAAATGATTATGCCTAGCGAAATCACTATTCACGTCGCTAACGAATTAATTCTAAATTAACTCGTTCGCCCGAATTAAAATCTAATTTTAATTCCTCGTCGAAATCCAATTTCATATAATATATCAAATATATTATTTTATCGATTAATTCTAAATTAATCATTTTCTCTCTTTATATGATATTTTATCCTAGATAAAATATCTCCGTAATTAATCCCAGATTAATTTTATCTTTCATCTAATTAATCCCAGATTAATTAAAGTGCGAGTCATACGTCATCGGTGAATCTTCGGGAAGTGACCCATGAGATCCCCGGATATGTTGGCAGTAAATCTGGTCGTCGGACTATCCGAACACGTAAGTACCTAGTACTACATTTTTACCGATTTACAAGACAAGGTTGGCTTCTAGCAAAACGCCATGCCTACCCAATTCTCCAGAAATATCCTTACAGGAATATAGTGATCTATATCAGGCGTAGTATACGTAGTATTGCGTATTTCGATCCAGTATCAGATGTCACATGCTAGGCCTGGGGCTGGAATTGTGTCTGCCTCGTACGAAGCACATATCGGATCTCTGGTAACTAGTCTCTATATCGGATAACCATGACCTTGTCATTTTATCCCGATGACTG
Organism: Zanthoxylum bungeanum; assembly: GCA_019454045.1. Classification (NCBI taxonomy): domain Eukaryota; kingdom Viridiplantae; phylum Streptophyta; class Magnoliopsida; order Sapindales; family Rutaceae; genus Zanthoxylum; species Zanthoxylum bungeanum. The sequence continues at coordinate 20,934 of SKCR01029768.1, forward strand.
CAGTACATAAGAGAACCAGTTCCGTATCCTACGTGACCATCATCTCCACTATGACTGGAGTGATACTTCCGTCTTGACATCACACCCAACACACTACGATTCTCAATATACCCAGCAGAGGCGTACACAGAACCTGTTAAAGCCCTGGACGACCAAAACCAAAGTATATTGATTGTCGCAAGTATTAGCAGTGCAAGTCTCAGGTTAAGACCAAATACACCTACCCTGATTTCGTACTTCCATAGACACATAGTCATACTACCAATGGAATTCCGATGGGGTCTATCCAGAACGAAGCTGTTTCCCGTACCATCGGTAAAACACAACCTCCTATACCCAAATATATGAGAACTATGTCGTTATGCCCTCACAACGCGCACAAGTGTAATACTAGTCTTTTATGCATTATCGATGTCCAATCTCGATAATAATCTGACTAGGGATATTTAATGATTTATCCTTCGTGGATTGATACTGTCTCATATCATCTCAATCCAGGAACAAATCATAAGGACCTCCTATCATTTATACATCTTGGTGATCTAATCACAAATGATAAGAGAGCAATCTCCTTTGTCACATAGTTAATTTGTACAACAACACCATGATCTGTACAAATAGTGACGCTATGGGTCATAATTGTCCAACAATCTCCCACTTAGCCTATAGCCAGTCACTCAAGTGTCTACCACCCGAACTATGTACTGTTCGTTCAAATTGCTGAGAAAAGGCTTTCGTCAGCGGATTTGCATGATTATCATCTGATGCGATTTATACGATCATCACATCGCCACGATGTATGATCCGAACGAATCAGATGAATATCGAAGTATGTAACTGGATCGTTGATGAGACCATTAATTCTTTAGCCTGTGCTGAAGCCTAGCTTAGCTGCTAACAGAACTATATCTAATCTAATTAGATTTGTTATCGACCCAAATGGATTCTATTGCTGCCTCAGCTACAAAAATAACCCGTATTTGTTGTTTATTCGGTAACAGTATCTTGATTGGAAGATTTCCAGCTCACTGTTCCGTTATTCAAACTGTATAGTACCGTTTGCGACTTATAGTCGTTTTTATCGGTTTAGGAAACTTGCAGTAGTGATCCCAGTCACATCAAGTTTTCCATCTCCATAGTAAAAGACAGCATCTTTAGTTCTCTAAGAAACTAACGGATGTTCTTAATATCAATCCAGTGACTATCACTTGGATTGGCTTGTTTGTGAATTCATATGCTCAAAGCGTATGAGACACCAGGTCGCGTACATTTTTCAATGTACGAGTTCTCGGAGAGTTTTAACAACTTTAAATCTATCCTAGTGGATCTTTATTCCTAGAATAAAAGTTGTTTCTCCCAAGAATTCTACGGAGAATTTTCTCGAAAGCCAAGCTTTCGCTGATTGTTTATGGGAATTTCATTTCCAAGAAATGACATATTATCATTATTTATAGGACTTTTTGTTCAGTGTGCTCCCATTAACCTCCTTATATACACAAGAATCATTTTCATTTTGAATTAAATCATAAACTATTATGATTACATCAAAACGAAAATTCCAAGAATGTAATGCTTGCTTCAATCCAAACATGGATCGAATAACCTGCAAACCTTGTTTGCTAGTTTGTGTACTACAAAACCTGACAGGATGTTGTAAACATCCTCCAAAAGGTTTCCTTTTAAGGAAAGCGATTTTGCCGTTCAGCTGCCATTTTTCATAAATGAAACATGCAGCATCAGCAAGCATTATCCAAATGGATTTATCAATGGCAAAAAGTAAAAGGTTGAATCGAAATCAACATAATGTTGATAATGTTACCTTTCCGCTAAAAGCCTAGCTTTATACGTTGGTATGTTGCCATCCATGTATGTCTTCCTTGAAGACTTATAAAGTACCAATAGGCACAATGCCTTGCGGTACAACAACTAGTGTCAAAACATAGTTGATTTACATGGAATCCATTTCGGATTCATGGAACTTTGCCATAATAGGGAGTCGATACCTTGTATCACTTCCTCATACGTAGTCAGTTGGTATACCTCAAAAGATTGACATCTTTATGAGGTGAGATCAGAAACCCATACCCCAGGTTGTTTTCTAACTCTCTCCGACATACGCGGTTCTTGTGTATTCGAAGATTATTGGTATAGTTTCATCCTTGATGAACTATTTATGTTCCATTAAGATTCGGTGCCTGGAATAGTATTACTCCGATTTTCATCGAGTTTTACTATCCTCCCACTTACCACTGTATATAGGTATTCCTCTTAGGAAAATCGCATGGTGAGCAACAATTAAATTTTTCTCTTGTGAGTTGTATAAGTACTATACTTTGGTATCCCTAGGATAACCTACAATTGACACTTATCCAATTTGGGTTTTAGTTTGGTTTCATCCAAACATATGCCTAGCATACCCAAATCTTTAGGAATGAGAAACCCGGTTTCTTTCCTGTTCATATCTAATACGAAGTCTGTCAAACAGACTTTTATGGAACCTTATTCTAAATAATTTTTGCACTGTTTAATGCTTATCCGTTGAAAGAAATGGTAGCTCAGAGCGACTCATGATTAACCTTATCATGTCCAACAAAATTTGGTTTCTCCGTTCGGACACACCGTCAAATTGACGTGTTCCGGGAGGAGTCCTCATTGAAAGAATACTATATTCTTTCAAGAATACTGAGAAACATATTACTTAAGTATTCTCCATTACGGTCTTACCGTGACAGTTTAATACTTTAGCCGACCTGTTTGTCTATTTCGTGTCGAAACTATAAAAGTTTCCGATTTGTGTTTCAAAAGAAACACATAACCATAACGCAATGCCACATCCGTAAAGGTCACGAAATATTCATATCCACCTCTAGCCTAGCTAGACATGGGCCCACTTGCTTCACTATGAACTAGGGCTAACAGATCGGTGGCATTTGCACTTTTACCGAGTAAATAGTGTTTTAGGCACTTTGCCCAATAAACTAGATTTGTAGACTTTATTTGAATGGAATCAAATATGTCGGACAACAATGCCATAATATGTTTCAACTGATTGAGTTATTTGTTTGTCATGTTATACGTTTGAGATTTTATTTATATTCAAAATATAAATGTTGTCATTCACATCTAATGTGTTTATCTCAATATCATCTTTATATAATAAAACACTTTAGTGTTCTAGGATATAAAGGTAAATCCGCAACGGATTAAACACTGATATAGAGATAATGTTTCTAGTCAAACTAGTTACATTATAACAGTTTCCAAATTTAGGTACATACCCGAAGGGCAGTTCCTAAACTTAGGTATCTACGGTTGAAACAGCGACGTTCGTCCCGTTTCCGATTCGCAGATCAATCTCAATCTGAAGTCAGTATCCTGCTCATAGCAGATTCTGAACATCAGTACATATTTATGTACCATACTAAGTATTTAAAATCTAATTTTAATACTAGTAGTGAACATATTTATGACAAACATATTTGAAGTCAGAGCCTTGCCCCGTCTTCAATTCCTTCATGTCTGCTTTGTCCAAACGACAGTCACGCTTCCGCGATCCCGTTTGCCATAATTTAGGCAGACATTTTGGGATATGTCCTTTATCTTCCCAGAAGATTATAATGATTTTTCCTTTGCCCTTTTCAACACTCCAGAAGCCTTTGGCCAAACCTTGGCCTTCTAGAATATCGAAGTAAGATGCGCCTTGCGCTACTAGCCTAATTGCAAACTTTGGCTTTGTCTCCTTGAGAATAGCCATTAACTCTCCAAGAGTTTAGTATTGCAATTTAGTCTTCTAAAATCTAAGAATAGATCTTTGAATATCCTTCAATTTCAATATCATACTTTAAGGATCTAATCCTTAGTTCTGATTAAAAAAATAAAGAGTCTAATCGGTAAGCTTAATGGATTAAGCACTAAAGTTATCATTACATGAATCTTCCAAAGATCATGCTCTACTATTTGCTTAACTCCGGGCTTAGGCCTAATATGTTATTTTATCAAATAAAGTAACTTATTATTTTCCAGGACTATCCTGAAATTTTATTCCCAATTTGAAAATTAAACCATTTAAATACATTTTCCCTAGGATTATGTTTTAAATGCTAATCTTTCAATTTTATCTTGATTCTAATAGTCCAACTATTTAATCAACGATATCGGTAATAATCATTATAATGATTACTATAATCCAATTATATAATCAACTATAAATGAATTGTTTGAATACAGTCGAACTATTAATTAAAACAACAATTAAATATTAGTCCAACTAATAATTAATTATTTGACGACTGATGTTTGTTTTGAGCGCGTATGGCAAGTAATTAAACGAATATTGCAAATTCAATTCTTGCCTCCCACTATTTTTCGGTGAGCCTCTAACCCTCTGTCGAGTACTCGAGAAACCATGTTTCCTAGTGGGCTAGGATCCCGTTAAATGTCACACAATCTTGACTTTGGCCAACAAATTGTATGATAATTAACTAGGTAGATCTCTAAGATCAATTGGATCCCATCCAATTCCTAGATCCAGTAGGGGGACATCCAAGTCCGAAACATATATCTTATAGATGCCAATATATCCAATATATTGCCTAACCTTTTTCCTCTGAATCAACTAAGCCTTGGCTTTGGCACAACAAACTTAGTGATCCCAGTTAAACGTGACCCATTGACCTTGGAAAGCTTCGTAATCAATGTCGATGGACAAGAAGTGATCTTGACTTTGGTCAACAAATCACAACTTGGACAAGACACCGATATGGAACAAAGCTCTCCTAATTCAAACACATCCTCGATGGAAAAAGGCCTTGACTTTGGCCAACAAACCAATGCCAGTCTTAGATCTTGAGTAATAATCACTCAATGGAAGTAAAAACACTTAATATTTTGTGAGGGTTTTTCACGTGCAAATTGGCAACTAATTTATTATCTTTGTTAAGGTCTCATCATCATACACCCTTAAACATGCATTCTAAACACATAATAAGGCGCATATAAATAAAATAATAATGATATGTGGATGGATACTTAAAAAATTGATCCTAGATCAAATCTCTCCATTTCCTCTCTCCCGCTAGCACAAGTATTGCTTCTACCCGTTACATAACACTTCTAAAGAAACCTCATTTACATTGAGGGGAATAGGTGAGAAGAGAAATACAATGAGAAAGGAGGTAATAGGCTGGACACGCAGGTCCAATTAATAAATTCTATATTTATACAACAATTTCCAAAATTACCCCACTCATCTAATATCCATCCGATATACATTATTCATGCATCGCAACCATGTATTCACACAAGCATGTTATCAATCAATCTAATCAAATTAATTAATCTGATAATTAATGACCATCCAATGTTCAAACAACGATTTGATTTTTGCGCGAGTCAAACTCGTTTTGCGAATAAGTAATCAAAGTACAAATTCTTGAATTAAATTAAACTACAACATTAAATCCAATTTAATATGTATTTAATACTAATTCACTATTTAATTCCAAATTAAATATTACACTTTATTAACGAACCTTTACGACTTAAATTCCAAATTTAATCGTTACGGGTCTCAAAGCCCGATTAACGTCCAACATTAATTTAATTAAAGTCCAATGGGCTTTCAATTAATTTCTTTAAGGCGTGGACTTTTGATCAACTTGGGTCAAACCAAATAACCAAAGCCCAATCAAGGAATAATCCCATAAGCCTAGAAATCAATTTAGGCCCATTAGGCCCAATTAAATAATTAAAGGTCCACTAGTCGCATTTGGGCTTTATGTAAGCGGTTTTGGGCCCAATTGGATCCAACCAATTTAGCCTAAACCTAACTTGGTACAACAAAGCCCAATAAGCCCATTTACAACATTACAAGCCCAAATCCAATTTAAGCCCATTTAATTAAACACAAAAATTCCAAATTTCATATTTAATTAAACAAAGTGCAATGGCATAATTAATCACCCAAATTAATATTTCCAAAACACCAATTAGCCTAATTAATTATGCTTATTAACATTAAAACATGTCCAACACATTTTAACAAAAATCAAACCCAATATTCATGCATCAAAGTCTCAGCAATGGGGTTAATTTTATGTCTGATTTGGTTTCAATCCAATTAAATCCAATTCACCATTAAATCAACATTCCCAATTGATTCCAAGTCATCCAATGAATCAAAATAAAAAATTCCAAGACATCAAAATTGGGTATCATTCTCGGCCAAGCCTAAAATTTTGGGCAAAATTGTTCCAAACCATTTTTATTGAAATTGATCCAATCAATCTTCAATTAAACTACATTTAAGCATACTCAATCATCCAATTTCTTAAAATCATGCTCAAATACAATTTACCCAATTTTAAAACCTAAATCAAGTTTCATGCTTTTAACAACGCTCTGATACCATTGTTGGAAATCTACGGTCCCAAGGATCGAATAACAAGCATAAAACAACATGAGAATACAATCAACGAAGTTATGGAATACTTACATCGAGCGGTTGAGCGATGCGGTGAAGAAAAAAAAAATTCATTTTCTGCCCTCCATGAAGCTCGGCAGTCCATTGTTTTGGGCTCCTCCAATTCGGCTTTGGTCCTCCATGCAAGCTCCAAGCTTTTGATGGTATTCCAAGCCCACATGTGGGTTTCCCTATCACCTTCGCAAGACTCTGATGTGTGCTAGCACCTTTGATTTTTGCCACAAAAATCATCAAATGCTTCTCCATGACTCACGATTTTTAGAACCAGTGAAGAGGAAAAAAATGGCAAAATGGCTGGGAGAGAGAGGAATAGTAAAAGAGAGAGAGATGAGTTGGTTATCTTCCAAAATCAAATTCATAAATTTTCTCTTTCCAAAAGTCAAGCATTAAAGCTTGCCAACTACCACCATCAATCATGAATAGTGACATGGTGTCAATCACTCAAAGTGAAAGACATCTATCACTTGATTGACGATTGATGTGACGTTTGATGTGACTTACGTGCCGCACTCGAATTCGAAATGCAAATGCGCTCGCAAACACTCCCGGGCTCGGGTTCGCTAATTCCAAATTAACGAATTTTCCGTTGCGACGTAATTAAATGATTATGCCTAGCGAAATCACTATTCACATCGCTAACGAATTAATTCTAAATTAACTCGTTCGCCCGAATTAAAATCTAATTTTAATTCCGCGTCGAAATCCAATTTCGTATAATATATCGAATATATTATTTTATCGATTAATTCCAAATTAATCATTTTCTCTCTTTATATGATATTTTATCCCAGATAAAATATCTCCATAATTAATCCCAGCTTAATTAAAGTGCGAGTCATACGTCATCGGTGAATCTTCGGGAAGCGACCCATGAGATCCCCGGATATGTTGGCAGTAAATCCGGTCGTCGAACTATCCGAACACGTAAGTACCTAGTACTACGTTTTTAACGATTTACAAGACAATGTTGGCTTCTAGCAAAGTGCCATGCCTACCCATTTCTCCAGAAATATCCTTACAGGAATATAGTGATCTATATCATGCGTAGTATACGTAGTATTGCGTATTTCGATCCAGTATCGGATGTCACATGCTAGGCCTGTGGCTGGAATTGTGTCTGCCCCATACGAAACATATCGGATCTCTGGTAACTAGTCTCTATATCGGATAAACATGACCTTGTCATTTTATCCCGATGACTGCAGTACATAGAGAACCAGTTCGTATCCTACATGACCATCATCTCCACTATGACTGGAGTGATACTTTCGTATTGACATCACACCCAACACACTACGATTCTCAATATACCCAGCAGAGGCGTACACAGAACCTGTTAAAGCCCTGGACGACCAAAACCAAAGTATATTGATTGTCACAAGTATTAGCAATGCAAGTCTCAGGTTAAGACCAAATACACCTACCCTGATTTCGTACTTCCATAGACATATTGTCATACTACCAATGGAATTCCGAGGGGGTCTATCCAGAGCGAAGCTATTTCCCGTACCATCGATAAAACACAACCTCATATTACACTTGCATGAGCATCCTATACCCAAATATATGAGAACTATGCCGTTATGCCCTCACAACGCGCACAAGTGTAATACTAGTCTTTTACGCATTATCGATGTCCAATCTCGATAATACTCTGACTAGGGATATTTAATGATTATCCTTCGTGGATTGATACTGTCTCATATCATCTCAATCCAGGAACAAATCATAAGGACCTCCTATCATTTATACATCTTGGTGATCTAATCACAAATGATAAGAGAGCAATCTCCTTTGTCACATAGTTAATTTGTACAACAACACCTTGATCTGTACAAATAGTGACGCTATGGGTCATAATTGTCCAACATTTAGGCCAATAATTTAGGGCAATCTAACGGCCGAGAGGAGGCACCCGGTGAAGGTCGCTCATATTACTGGAGAAACGGTGTACACCACCTTAAACAAGCTATGGACGCAAATAGCTCGAGAGATTCGGTATAAGGGTCTACTGACTGAGCCCGACTTGATGTGATTTCTAGTTGAGAAGAGGGATTACAATGCCTATTGTACGCATCACAATGTGAGAGGGCATACTATAGAGAGATGTAGGGACTTGCAGGAATAAGTGGAGGACCTGGTGAGGAATAGCTACTTGAAAGAATGTATTGACCACGAGGCTATGAGGATCTGACAGCGAAGGGAGCAAAGTCCAATGTTCACAATAGTTGGGGGAAGGATATTGTCCGAGGATTCGAGGCGAACAAGAAAGAATTATTATCGAATCATCAGTAATAAGGTAATGGCTACGAAAAAGAGCCTCAGGAGACAAAAAATATTGTCGGTGCTGATAATGTTCACTGAAGAAGACGCTCAGGGCATTAGTTATCCACATGATGATGCATTGTTAATCAAGGTCAAAATTGACGGAACAGAGGTGGAAATGATCATAATGGACCCTGGAGCACAGTAGATATCATATGCAAATAACCTTGGATAGCTTGGGCTTGAAGTTCACAACTTTCTTCAGAACACAACTCCGCTATACGGGTTCGAGGGGCAATTGTTGTTCCATTCTGCCGGGTGCAGTTTACGATGACCATTGGGACAACCCCAAATACCGAAATCATTATGATGGATCTCACCGTAGTGGATTATTTGAGCAGCTATCAGGTGATTTTGGGAAGGCCTTCATGATAAAGTCGAGGGCAGCCGTGTCAAGTTATTACCTGAAGCTGAAATTCCCGACCAGAGAAGTGGTCGGGTAGTTTGTGGAAGCCAGATGGTGGCCAAGAGTTATTTTGCAGCTGTTTCAAAAGAAACTTTGTGTATTGAGAGGTGAAAGATAATATGAAGGAAAAAGATGAGGAAGCAGCAAAAGTAGAACTAGCCGAATCGCGACCCGAGGAACTCGCTCAGCTAAGGGCAGAGGAAGAATTGGTTCCAGTGGAAAGTTTTTGCCATAGGAAGATGATTAAGGTCAGGGTCGGGCTGGAGTCATGTTTGAAGGAACAACTGTTAGGTTTTCTGATGGAGTACGCAGATGTCTTTGTATGGGATCATGAGGACATGCCCGGGATTGACTCTCGGTTCATCAACCACTGCTTGATAGTAGATCGTGGTCATAAACCGCTAAAGTAAAAGAGAAGGATTTTCAATTAGAAGCGGTACAAGGCTATCCACGCGAATGTGTTGGACAATTATGACCCATAGCGTCACTATTTGTACAGATCACGGTGTTGTTGTACAAATTAACTATGTGACAAAGGAGATTGCACTTTTATCATTTGTGATTAGATCACCTAGATGTATAAATGATGAGAGGTCCCTATGATTTATTCCTGGATGGAGAATGATATGAGACAGTATCAGTCCACGAAGGATAAATCATTAAATATCCCTAGTCAGAGCATTATCGAGATTGGACATCGATGAATGCGTAAAAGACTAGTATTACACTTGTACGCGTCGTGAGGGCACAACGACATAGTTCTCATATATTTGGGTATAGGATACTCATGCAAGTGTAATAGGAGGTTGTGTTTCACCGATGGTACGGGAAACAGCTTCGCTCTGGACAAGACCCCCTCGGAATTCCATTGGTAGTATGACTATGTGTCTATGGAAGTCCGAAATCAGGGTAGGTGTATTTGGTCTTAACCAGAGACTTGCACTGCTAATGCATACGACAATCAATATACTTTGGTTGAGGTCGCCCAGGGCTTTAACCGGTTTCTGTGTACGCCAATTCTGGGTATATCAAGAATCGTAGTGTGTTGGGTGTGATGTCAAGACGGAAGTGTCACTCTAGTCATATGGAGTTGATGATCGCGCAGGGATACAGAACTGGTTCTCTATATAAGGTTGCAACCGTCGGGATAATATGACTTGGTCATGATTATCCGATATTAAATAGACTAGTTTCTCGTTATCCGATATATGCTTCGTACGGGGCAGACAATGTACCAGCCCCAGGCCTCGCATGTGATCATCCGATACTGGACAGAAATACGCAATACTACGGTATATTACGCTTGATATAGATCCTTATTCCTGTAAGGATATTTCCAGAGAATTGGGTAGGCACAGCGCTTTGCTAGAGGCTAACCTTGTCTTGTAAATCGGTATAAACGTAGTATTTGGTACTTACGTGTTCGGATAGTCCGACGACCGTATTCACTACCAATATATCCGGGGATTTCATGGGTCGCTTCCCAAAGATTCACCGATGACGTATGACTCGCACCTTTTATTTAATCTGGGATTAATTAGAAGAGAGAGAGAAAATTAATCTGGGATTAATAGCGGAGATATTTTATCTGGGATAAAATATCATTTAAAGAGAGAGACCGATTAATTTGGAATTAATCGATAAATTAATATATTCGATATATTAAATGAAATTGGATTTCGACGCGGAATTAAAATTAGAATTTAATTCAGGCGAACGAATTAATTTAGAATTAATTCGTTAGCGACGTGTATAGTGATTTCGCTAGGCGTAATCATTTAATTACGACGTAACGGAAAATTCGTTTATTTGGAATTAACAAACCCGAGCCTGAGATTATTTGCGAGCGCATTCGCATTTTGAATTCAAGTGTGGCACGTCAAATCAAGCATCAAATCGCTAGTCGCTTCTAGCGTCACATCAGTCGTCAATTAAGTGATGGATGTCTTTCACTTTGAGTGATTGACGCCAGTCACTATTCACTGAGTGATGGATTGATGGCAAGTTGATGTGTGTGGTTGGCTAGCATTTAATGCTATTTTGGAGCCAAAAGTTTGATATAGGTTTTGAGAAATCAAATACCAAAATTAATAACACATTTTATCTCTCTCTCCTCCTCTCTTCTTCCTCCATTCACGCCCAAGGGGCTGAGATTTTCCTCACTGGTTTTGCTTGAAACCGTGAGCAGTGGGAAGCCAAAGGTCATGATTTTGTGGCAAAATCAGAGTGCTAGCACACTACGTAGACATGCGAATGTGATAGGGAAGTCTACCATGAGCCGGGAATCGTTCAACGAAGCTTGGAGCTTGTTCGAGGACCTCCAATGGGCGCAAACCAGTGAGCTATTGCAGTGGACTGCCGAACCAGTGCAGTAAGCAGAATGAAGATTTTGTTCGTTGCCACGTCGCTCAACCGATCGATGTGAGTATTCCGCGACTTCTCGAATGTATTCGCATATGTTTCATGTTTGATTTGTGATCATTGGGACCCTTAGAATCTCCAACAATGGTATCAGAGCTTGGTTAAGAGCATGAAATTGATTTAGGGTTTAAAATTGGGTAAACTTGATTTTGAGCATGATTAATGAAATTGGATGGATTAGTATGCTTAAATATGTTTGAATTAAGGATTGATTGGATCAATTTGTTGAAATTATGTTTGGAACAAATTTCCCCAATTTTTTCATGTTGGCCGAAAATGTGATGCCATAAAATGCCTTGGGATTTTTGATTTTTGACAATTGGATGTGTTGGAAATCATTCGGGATGATGATTTAATGTCGATTGTGGAATTAATTGGATTGAATTCGAATCAGACGTAAAATCCCCAAATTGCCGAGAGCATTAGAAGCATGAATGGGTTTGATTTTTTGTTAATTTGTGTTGGACACTAATTGATGTAGATAAGCATGAATAATTAGCCTAATTTGTGTTTTGGAAATATTGATTTGGGTGATTAATTATGTTAATGCATTTTGATTAATTAAATTGTAAAATTGGATTTTAGTAATTTAGTTAATTAGGCTAATTTTGGAAATTGGGCTTAAATGTTGTAAATGGGCTTATTGGGCTTTGTTGTACAAAGTTGGGTTTAGGCAAAATTGGTTGGATCCAATTGGGCCCAAAACCGCATCCATAAAGCCCAAATGCGACAAATGGACCTTTAAAGTTTAATTGGGCCTAATGGGCCAAGATTGATTTCTGGGCTTATGGGGTAACTCCCGGATTGGATTTTGGTTATTCGGTTTGACCCGAGTTGACCAAAAGTCCACGCCTCAAGAAATTAATTAAAAGCCCATTAGACTTTAATTAAATTGACGTTGGACGTTAAACAGGCTTTGAGACCCGTAACGATTAAATTTGGAATTTAAGTCGTAAAGGTTCATAAATAAGTGTGATATTTAATTTGGAATTAAATAGTGAATTAGAATTGAATGCATATTGAATTGGATTTAATTATGTAGTTTAATTTAATTCGAGAATTTGTACTTTAAGTACTTATTCGCAAAACGAGTTTACTCGAGCAAAATCAAATCGTTGTTTGAACATTGGATGATCACTAATTATCAGATTAATTAATTTGATTAGATTGATTGATAACATGCTTGTGTGAATACATGGTTGTGATGCATGAATAATGTATATCGGATGGATATTAGATAGGTAGGACAATTTTAGAAATTGTTGTAATAAATTTGATTTATTAATTGGACCTGCGTGTCCAGCCTTATTACCTCCTTATTCTTTGTATTCTCTTCTCACCTATTCCCCTCAATGTAAATGAGGTTTCTTTAGAAGTGTAGTGTAACGGGTAGAAGTAATACAATGTGCTAGCGGGAGACAGAAAGGGAGAGATTTGATCTACGATCATATGTAAAGTATCCATCCGCATATCATTATTACTTTTCATATACGCTTTATTATGTGTTTAGAATGCATGTTTAAGGGTGTATAATGATGAGACTTAACAAAGATAATAAATTGGTTGCCAATTTGCATGCGAAAAACCCTCGCTAAAATTAAGCGTCATTCCTTCCATTGAGTGATTCTTACTCAAGATTTAAGATGGCATTGGTTTGTTGGCCAAAGTCAAGGCCTTTGTCTGTCGAAGATGTGTTTGAATCACGAGAGCTTTGTTCTATATCAGTGTCTTGTCCAAGTTGTGGTTTGTTGGCCAAAGTCAAGACCACTTCTTGTGCATCGACATTGATTACGAAGCTTTCCATGGTCAATGGGTCGCGCTTGACTGGGATCACTAATTTTGTTGTGCCAAAGCCAATGCTTAGTTGATTCAGGGGAAAAAGGTTAGGCAATACATTGGATGTATTTGCATATATAAAATATGTGTTTCGGACTTGGATGTCTTCCTACCGGATCTAGGAATTGGATTGGATCCAATCGATCTTAGAGATCTACCTAGTTAATTATCATACAATTTGTTGGCCAAAGTCAAGATTGTGTGATATTTAACGAGATCTTAGCCCACTAGGAAACGCGGTTTCCCGAGTACTCGACAGAGGGTTAGAGGCTCGCCGAAAAATAGTGGGAGGCAAGAATTGAATTTGCAATATTCGTTCAATTACTTGCCATACGCGCTCAAACAAATATCATTCGTCGTGAAATAATTAAATGTTAGTTGGACTAATATTTAAAATGTTATTTTTAATAAATAGTTGGACTATATTCAAACTATTCATTTATAGTTGATTTTATAATTGGATTATAGTAATCAATATAATTGATTTTAATCTATTAAATTTTAGTTGATTAAATAGTTGGACTATTGTAATCATTATAATAAATAGTACCTAAATCGTTGATTAAATAGTTGGACTATTAGAATCAAGATTAAATTGAAAGATTGACGTTTAATACATAATCCTAGGGAAAATGTATTTAAATGGTTTAATTTTCAAATTGGGAATAAATTTCAGGATGGTTCTGGAAAAATAATAAGTTACTTTATTTGATAAAATAACATATTATGCCTAAAGCCCGGAGTTAAGCAAATAGTAGAGCATAATCTTTGGAAGATTAATGTGATGATAACTTTAGTGCTTAATCCATTATACTTACCGCAGTATACTCCTTAATTTCTGAATCAGAACTAAGGATTAGATCCTTAAAGTATGATAAAGGAATTGAAGGATCTTCAAAGATCTATTTTAGATTTTAGAAGTACTAATATTGCAATAGTAAACTCTTAGAGAGTTAATGACTATTCTCAAGGAGATAAAGTCAAAGTTTGCAATAAGGCAAGTAGCGCAAGGCGCACCTTACTTCGATATTCTAGAATCCCGAGGCATGGCCAAAGGCTTCTGGAATATGAAAAGGGCAAAGGCAAAATCATTATAATCTTCTAAATTGTCTGCCTAAATTGTGGCAAACGGGATCGCGGAAGCGTGACTGCCGTTTGAACAAAGCAGAAATGAAGGAATTGAAGACGGTGCAAGGCTCCGACTTCAAATATGTTTGTCAAGATTGTGTTCACTACTAGTATTGAAATTAGATTTTAAATACTTAGTGTGGTAGATAAATAAATACTGATGTTCAGAATCTGCTATGAGCAGGATTAGGAAACTGTTATAATGTAACTAGTTTGACAAGATACATTATCTCTATATCAGTGTTTAACCCGCTGCGGTGAACCTTTATATTTTAGAACACTAAAGTGTTTTATTAAATAAAGATGATATTGAGATAAACACATTAGATGTGAATAACATCATTTATATTTTGAATATAAATAAATCTCAAACGTATATAATGACAAACAAATAGCTCAAACTGATTTGATCAGATGAAACATATTGTGGCGTTGTAGTCTGGGACACAATCAAACAAGACTCGTATATCCACACTTTTGAAGAGTGGGTACTCGGACTGATTTGATTCCAATCAAATAAAGTCTACGAATCTAGTTTATTGGGCAATGTGCCTAAAACACTATTTACTTGGTAAAAATGTAAATGCCACCAATCTGTTAGCCCTAGTTCATAGTGAAGCAAGTGGGCCCATGTCTAGCTAGGCTAGAGGTGGATATGAATATTTTGTGACCTTTACGGATGTGGCATCGCGTTATGGTTATGTGTTTCTTTTGAAGAACACAAATCGGAAACTTTTAAGTTTCGACACGAAATAGACAAACAGATCGGCTATAGTATTATACCGTCACGGTAAGACCGTAATGGAAAATACTTAAGCAATAAGTTTCTAATATACTAGAAAGAGTATAGTATTCTTTCAAATGAGGACTCCTTCCGGAACACGTCAAGGTGACGGTGTGTCCGAACGGATAAACCGAATTTTGTTGGACATGATAAGGTTAATCATGAGTCGCTCTGAGCTACCATTTCCTTCAACGGATAAGCATTAACACTGCAGAACTTATTTAGAATAAGGTTCCATAAAAATCTGTTTGACATGGATACCAAAAGTATTGTACTTATAAAACTCACGAGAGAACAATTAGAATGTTGCTCACCATGCGGTTTTCCTGAGAGGAATACCGATATGCAGTGGTAAGTGGCAGGATAGTAAAACTCGATGAAAATCAGAGTAACACTATTCTAGGCATCGAATCCTAATGGAACATATATATAGTTCATCAAGGATGAAACTATTACCATAATATTCGAATACACAAGAACCGCGTATGTCGGAGAGAGTCAGAAAACAACATGGGGTATGAGTTTCTGATCTCACCTCATAAAGATGTCTATCTTATTGAGGAATACCAACTGACTAAGAATGAGGAAGTGATACAAGGTATCGACTCCCTATTATGGCAAAATCCCATATGATCCGAAATGGATTCCATGTATATCAACATGTTTAGAACTATTTGATGTACCACAAGGCATTGTACCTATTGGTACTTATAAGTCTTCAAGGAAGACGTACATGGATGGCAACATACCAACGTACTAAGCTAGGCTTGTAGCGAAAAGTTATCGTTATCAACATTGTGTTGATTACGATTCAACCTTTTAATTGTTGCCACGGTAAATCCATTTGGATAATGCTTGCTAAAGTAGCGTATTTCATTTATGAAATATGACAGCTTTACGAGAAAATCGCTTTCCTGTAAAGGAAACCTTTTGGAGGATGTTTATAACATCATGTCGATTTTGTCGTACCATAACTAGCAAAAAAGGTTTGCAGGTTATTCGATCCATGTTTGGATTGAAGCAAGCATAGGTTCTTGGAATTGTCGTTTTGATGTAATCATAATGGTTTATGATTTAATTCAAAACGAAATGATTCTTGTGTATATAAGGAGGTTAGTGGGAGCGCACTGACAGTGGCTGTCATATACAATAATGATAATATATAATTTCTTGGAAATGATATTCCCATAAATAACAATCGGTGAAAGCTTGGCTTTCGATAAAACTCTCCGAGAATTCGTACATTGAAAAATAACGTGACCTGGTGTCTCATACGCTTTGAGCATATGGATTCACAAACAGGCCAATCCGTGTGATAGTCACTGGATTGATGTTAAGAACATCCGTTAGTATCTTAGAGAACTAAGGATGCTGTCTTAAACTATGGAGAAGGAGAACTTGAAGTGACTGGGATCACTATAGCAAGTTTCCTAAACCGATAAAACGACTATAAGTCGCAAACGGTACTATACAGTTTGAATAACGGAACAGTGAGCTGGAAATCTTCCAAGCAAAATACTGTTACCGAATAAACAACAAATGCGGGGTATTGCTGCAGCTGAGGCAGCAATGGAAGCCTTCTGGGTCGATAATAAATCTAATTAGAATAGATATAATTATGTTAGCAGCTGAGCTAGGCTTGAGCACAGGCTAAAGAATTAATGGTCTCATCAACGATCCAGATACATATTTCGATATTCATCTGATTCGTTCAGATCATACATCGTGGCGATGTGATGATCGAATAAATCGCATCAAAAGATAATCATGAAAATCCGCTGACGAAATCATTTCATCAGCAATTTGAGCCAACCGTACATAGTTCGGGTGTCAAGCACTCGAGTGACAGGCTATAGGCCAAGTGGGAGATTATTGGACAATTATGACCCATAGCGTCACTATTTGTACAGATCACGGTGTTGTTGTATAAATTAACTATGTGACAAAGGAGATTGCACTCTTATCATTTGTGATTAGATCACCTAGATGTATAAATGTTGAGAGGTCCCTATGATTTGTTCCTGGATGAAGAATGATATGAGACAGTATCAGTCCACGAAGGATAAATCATTAAATATCTCTAGTCAGAGCATCATCGAGATTGGACATCGATGAATGCGTAAAAGACTAGTATTACACTTGTGCGCGTCGCGAGGGCACTACAGCATAGTTCTCATATATTTGGGTATATGATACTCATGCAAGTGTAATAGGAGGTTGTGTTTCACCGATGGTAAGGGAAACAGCATCCCTCTCGATAAGACCCCCTCAGAATTCCATTGGTAGTATGACTATGTGTCTATGGAAGTCCGAAATCAGGGTAGGTGTATTTGGTCTTAACCTTAGACTTGCACCGCTAATGCATACGACAATCAATATACTTTGGTTGAGGTCGTCCAGGGCTTTAACCGGTTTCTGTGTACGCCAATTCTGGGTATATCGAGAATCGTAGTGTGTTGGGTGTGATGTCAAAACGGAAGTGTCACTCCAGTCATATGGAGTTGATGATCGCGCAGGGATACAGAACTGGTTCTCTACATAAGGTTGCAACCGTCGGGATAATATGACTTGGTCATGATTATCCGATATTAAAGAGACTAGTTGCTCGTTATCTGATATATGCTTCGTACGGGGCAGACACTGTACCAGCCCCAGGCCTCGCATGTGATCATCCGATACTGGACAGAAACACGCAATACTACGGTATACTACGCTTGATATAGATCCTTATTCATGTAAGGATATTTCCGGAGAATTGGGTAGGCATGACGCTTTGCTAGAGGCCAACCTTGTCTTGTAAATCGGTATAAATGTAGTACTTGGTACTTACGTGTTCGGATAGTCGACGATCGTATTCACTGCCAATATATCCGGGGATCTCATGGGTCGCTTCCCAAAGATTCACTGATGACGTATGACTCGCACCTATTATTTAATCTGGGATTAATTAGAAGAGAGGGAGAAAATTAATCTGGGATTAATAGCGGAGATATTTTATCTGGGATAAAATATCATTTAAAGAGAGAGAACGATTAATTTGGAATTAATCGATAAATTAATATATTCGATATATTAAACGAAATTGGATTTCAACGCGGAATTAAAATTGGATTTTAATTCGGGCGAACGAATTAATTTAGAATTAATTCGTTAGCGACGTGTATAGTGATTTCGCTAGGCGTAATCATTTAATTACGACGCAACGGAAAATTCATTTATTTGGAATTAACGAACCCGAGCCTGAGATTATTTACGAGCGCATTCGCATTTCGAATTCGATTGTGGCACGTCAAATCAACCATCAAATCGCTAGTCACTTCTAGCGTCACATCAGTCGTCAATTAAGTGATGGATGTCTTTCACTTTGAGTGATTGACGCCAGTCACTATTCACTGAGTGATGGATTGATGGCAAGTTGATGGGTGTGGTTGGCTAGCATTTAATGCTATTTTGGAGCCAAAAGTTTGATATAGGTTTTGAGAAATCAAATACCAAAATTAATAACACATTTTATCTCTCTCTCTCTCCTCCTATCTTCTTCCTCCATTCACGCCCAAGGGGCTGAGATTTTCCTCACTGGTTTTGCTTGAAACCGTGAGCAGTGGGAAGCCAAATGTCATGATTTTGTGACAAAATCAGAGTGCTAGCACACTACGTAGACATGCAAAGGTGATAGGGAAGTCTACCCATGAGCCGGGAATCATTCGATGAAGCTTGGAGCTTGTTCGAGGACCTCCAATGGGCGCAAACCAGTGAGCTGTTGCAGTGGACTACCGAACCAGTGCAGTGAGCAGAATGAAGTTTTTGTTCGTTGCCGCGTCACTCAACCGATCGATGTGAGTATTCCGCGACTTCTCGAATGTATTCGCATATGTTTCATGTTTGATTTGTGATCCTTGGGACCCTTAGAATCTCCAACAGAAGGTTGAAAAATTGATGAAGGCCGAGTTTATTAAGGAGGTCAAATACTCGGGATGGGTATCAAATGTGGTCTTGGTGAAGAAGGCCAGTGAGAAGTGGAGAATGTGTGTAGATTTCTTCGATCAGAATAAAGCTTGTCCTAAAGATAGCTTCCAACTACCGAATGTGAATCAGTTGGTGGATTGAACAGCCTGCCACGAGCTACTCAGTTTATGGATGCCTTTTCGTGGTTTAATCAGGTCAGAATGCATCATGAGGATGAAGAGAAAATGACCTTCATCAATGACCAATGGTGTATTGTTACAAAGTAATGCCCAATGGACTGAAGAATGCTGGGGCTATATATCAGAGGTTGGTGAACAAGGTCTTAATGCCACTAATCGGCAAGACAATGCAAGTCTATGTTGATGACATGATCACTATGACTATCAAGGTCGAGGATCATTTGGGTGACCTCAGAGGAACATTTGAGCTTTTAAGAAAGTATAATATGAAGTTGGACCCGAACAAATGTTCATTCGTGGTGTCTTCGGGAAAATTCTTAAAGTATATGGTCAGTGCAAGAGGCATCGAGGCGAATCCTCATAAAAGCATAGCAGTGCTGGATTTGAAACCTTCGAGGACGGTGAAGAAGGTGCAGAGCTTGACTGGTCGGGTGGTGGCACTGAACTGGTTTCTCTTCAAAGCCACCGACAAATGCCATATTTTCTTCTAGTTGATTAAAAATGTAAAAAAGAAAGTCAACTGGACGAGCGAGTGCGAGGATGCATTCCAACAGCTTCAAGAATACATGGTGAGATGTTATTTTGGTACTTGGCTGTAAGCTCGGTGTTAGTACAGGAAGTGGACAAAATCCATAGGCTGGTATATTACACTAGTAAGATCTGCTAGATCCAGAAACATGATACCTGGTCCACGAACATGTAGCTTTGTCCTTGGTCACTGCATAATGATGTTGCGTCCTTATTTCCAAGCCCACCCCATTGGGGTATATACTGACCACCCACTTAGGCAAATATTGCATAAACCTGAGACCTCGAGTCGTCTGGTCAAGTGGTCTGTGGAGCTTAGTGAATATGATATATCATATCTACCTCTGGTGTTAATCAAATGGCAAGCTCTATCAGACTTTGTAGTAGAATTCACTAGACCCCAAGTTATGATAGTCGGGGAGGCAAAGGGGGAATTGTTTGTTGATGGATCGATCAGCTCACAAGGGAGCGGCACTTGGATAGTTCTCAGAAATGATGGAGGATAAGAATTAAGCTATGCATAGAGATAGAATATGAAGCAATTCTAGCCGATGACTTTCAGTTTAAAATATATATGTAGTAACGAGAGTGCAGCTTTAGGTTTTTAGTGGAATAACCTAAAGTTAATAATTCAGAATATTTAATTTAAGAGTTTTAATTAATATTTCGAGATTATTGGAGCTCGGAACTGTAGGTCCACTTGGTCCCCGTGTTAACTCGTTACACTATAGGAATCCATGGAATAATTGGATAGTCCAATTATGAACTCACTTGAAAAATATTAAATAATTGAGAATTATTTATTGATATAATTATTAATTTGATTAATAATTATATAATGTCACACTTTGAAATTATATATTAAAATGTTTAATATATAGTTTTTATATTAATGATTATTAGATAATCATTTAATATAGGATTTGATTTTTAAATTAAATTTGATTTAATGGAAGAGAGTTAACTCGAGCCCACCCTCACGGATTTCTGATGGTGAATCATAACACGGAAGATCAAGTGGTTGGCCCGATCGTTTACAACACACATGGCTCTCGACAACAACATTCAGAAGTTGTATCAGCTCACGTACATCAATTTATCATCACCAATTGCTTGTTTGATCATTCAATCGCATGGCCCAGTTTGTTTGCGCACTGGATACCAAGTGAGTGAAACACAGGTATGGTCGGTGATGATAATTAATGGTAGATCAACAGTCACAAAGCATCACTGGAAATGCGGTTTTTGATCAAGTGTGCATGTGGCGCACTTGGTAAATGATCCATAACGTGTGAATGGCTTCATATTATGTTGGAAGACGAACAGTCACAGCACTTCACAGCTACGTGCGTAACTGGTTCTGACTCCATGGCTGTGCGCGTGACTGGTTCTGGGTTCAAGGCTTAGAGCATTCGGACGGGGCTGTTCGGATCTGAATTTTTGGCAGCAATATTCTGGATTAATAAGAGGAGAGTAGAAAAAAAATTTAAGGTCGATCCCGGGTGCCTTAGCCGCTTCCGCTGCACGAGGGAAAGTGTTTCCTACAATTGGCATCAAAAGCGAGGTTGAAAAGTATCATAACTCTTCTCCTTTTATTTTTAATTATGCGATAATTAATGCATTGTTTATTTTATGTATGAGATGCATGAAAATAAAATTTTATTTGTCATACGAGTGGGCATAAAAATAAATATATTTTATGAGATAAAATTATTAATGTGATGATATTTATTTATTTTAAATGCATTGGTCGTAAATTATTCTGGCTTTTTGGTTTTATTAGTGTTTTATGTAATGTAAGGCCATAAGGCCATTTTAGGAATTAATTACAAATGTTGTATTTAATTTTACTATGTAATTTTTGGAGCGCATTGCCAAAGAGGATACTAAGGTAGTAATTGAGCAATGTTTGGTAAATGTGGATCGTGGTTATGGAAATCTATGGTAATCATAGGCATGGTGAGTTTGACGGTGACGTGTGGAGGTGATTACCACGCGAAAGCATGTCTTACGAGCCAAAGTGCTAATGTGGTCCGTAGTGAGCACACGAATACTTGAAGCATTATATCTATATATTGTGAATGTTACTACTCAAGGAGCAAACTTTCCGCAGGACAATCCATGGAGTCAAGAGTTGAAGATCAATGAATGCATTGGTTATTTTGTGTATTAATTAGATTAATATAGAAAACCAAAAAGCCCGATCAATGGCATTAGTTTTTGTTATATGTATGTTTATAATTCAAATTGTTTGAATAACATGTCATATAGCATAGGATGCCCACTCATGCATTATAACATGCCATGACATTAAATGCATGTTGATTTAATCTAAGCATAAAAGTTATGCAAAAATTTAAAATAGTTAAAATTTAGATTAATACATGCAAATAAATTAAATAGTTTAATTTTAATAAGTTTAAAATTTGGTAATTCGGGAAAAGACAATTGATAGAAGACTAGTTATTTAATTTGGTATATAAGATGGAAACCCGGACATAAATTTCATAGCTGATTCCGAATTGACGGTAGTATGGTCTGCACTCGGGATACAACTCCACATACCAAATAAAAATAACATAAGTCACATATATCTAATTAAATATTTTAATTAAACAATTGCCTAAATCCGAATTTTATTTGAAACTTAAAATAGTGAACTAAAATTTTAAGAGTTAAAATTGAAATAGCTCACTAAAAGGAAAACTTAATTAAATTTTTTGATTAAGGTATTAGTTTGGACTAATAAGTATTAGTAAATAAAATTTTAAGTGTGAAAATTTGGAGATATTACTAATCATCAACTAGTATTAATAAGGTTATGTTTTTAGCCGTGCATAATCTAAATGAATTAAATACTAGTGTAATAGAAACCTTAAACTATAAAATAGTGAGTGGGAGAGGGATATATGACAATATATCCTGCGATCTCCGTTGTTAGTCCGAAAACGTGAGATTCAAAAGGCACCTTAAGACGGCTTTATTTTCGACCCCTACGGGTGGTGTCCATTTTGAGTCAATATCAAGTTTGGATTCCGAGAGGATAGAAACTCTAGATGTATCTGGTGAACTGAACTACTCTACGGCGGTACTTCACTATTCTAGTCCAAGGGTTCCGAAATAACGGGTTACACTAAAAAAGGAATGATTAAATATTAATCGAAATTCCTTGATGAAATCAAACGGTAGTTGGTTAATATTGTTGGACAATTATGACCCATAGCATCACTATTTGTACGGATTATGGTGTTGTTGTATAAATAAACTATGTGACAAAGGAAATTGCTCTTTTATCATTTGTAATTAGATTACCAAGATATATAAATGATAAAAATCCATATGATTAGTATCGGATTAATAAGATATGAGACAATATTAGTCCACTAAGGTTTAATCATTAAATATCCATAGTCGTCGTATTACCAAGACTGGACATCGATAATGCGGAATAGACTAGTATTACACTTGTGCGTGTTATGGAAGCGTAACATCATAGTTCTCATATATTTGGGTATTGGATACTCATGCAAGTGTAATAGGAGGTTCTGTTTACCGATGGTACAGAAACAGCTTCGCTTTGGATAGACCCCTCGGAATCCCATTGGTAGTATGACTATGTGTCTATGGGAATCCGAATCAGGGTAGGTGTATTTGGTCTTAACCTGAGACTTGCATCGCTAATACTTGCGACAATCAGTATACTTTGGTTTTGGTCGTCCGGGGCTTTAACCGTTTCTGTGTTGCCTCTTCTGGGTATACTGAGAATCGTAGTGTATTGGGTGTGATGTATGATGAGCGGAAAATATATCAATATTTACCGCCCCTTTTACTTAATATTTTGTTTAGTTTCTCAGGTTTGATGAACGTTTTGATGTGTTTTAGTTTATTTTGCAGATAAAATAATATTGGGACACAATGAAATCATTTAGTGGGTCAAATAAGGGCAAAATTGGACTTGACATATTAATTTTGGAGATTGGAAACTTGAAAGGGCGTTTTAACGAAGTGCAGTTTTGGAAATTCCAATTTTGCGCATCTGTAGTATTTTGGGCATAACTTCTTACTCCGATATCGGATTGAGCTGATTCAAGTTCCAGATTAAAGAAGACTTAAATATATACAACTTTGAAAGACAAAATAATTTCGAATTCTGAAGATTTCATGCCGAAATCGATGAACCATCCAGAAGTGTGTTGTGTGTAATTATTAAAGTCATTTTCAGTCATTTTCAAAGCAAAAAATAAATTAATAAATAAATAATAAAAATTATCAAATCACCATCAAACATGATAAGCAATTAGTGGAGCAATTAATAATGGATTTGGTGGAGCAATTAGTGGAGCAATTAATAATGGATTTGGTGGATGATTTGGTGGAGGTAAAATTTGGCCTATAAATACTAAACCATTCATTTGTAAATTCATACTTTCTTCTAAGAATTCCTTAAGAATACTAAGAATATTGTATCTTATTTGTTTATTTACAGCTTTCAGTAATTAATTTCCGCTTTCGCACTTTCTTTTCTTTACTTTTCAGTTTTTACTTTCCGTAATTTACTTTTACGCAAAATATTTTTCTTTCTTTAATTTTCAGTTTTTACTTTTCAGTAATGAGGAGGTAACTCCCCTTTGCTGGGGTAAAAGGTAAAACTTTTATTACTAATATTTAGATTAATCTCTCTTAATTATAATATATAAACTAGTTAAAACGTGACTTAACGAGGATACCGCCATATTGGTCGGTTGGTTATTATTTCAATTGGTTTTAACCTGACTAAACTGGATACCGCCTGATTGGTCGGTTGGTAATTAATTATTAATTTGACTTAATCTGGATACCGCCTATATGGCTGGTTGGTAATTATCATGCAAAGTTAATATATTATATTAAGGGAGATATCTAAAATAGAAGTAATAAAAGTGGATCATTTTACCTCAGCATTTTCTTTTATTGTAATTTTACTTTATTTACTTTTCAGCAATTTACTTTCAGCATTTACTTTTCAGCAATTTACTTTCATCAATTTACTTTCAGCTTTTACTTTTCAGTAATTTACTTTCAGCATTTACTTTTCAGCATTTAATTTTCAGTATTTAATTTCAACATTTACTTTCCGTCATTTACTTTTCAGCAATTTACTTTTCAGCATTTTACTTTATGTCTTTTATTTTATTTAAGTTTTTATTAGCCCTAGTTATGTGTCGTAACTAAGTTAGTTATATGGGGTTGTGATGAATTCTAATATCACCAGTTTATAAGGGGTTATTTTATAGTTTGGGTAATTTAAAGGTTTACTTATTAAGTCTTAAGCTTAATGCGTCTTGTTAATTGGCCACTAATAAGATTGATCTGGTAAATCTAAAATAAACTTGACATAGGAATTTTAGGTTTCAGCCTTAGACTTAATAGCCCACGATCTCCCTTGAGGATAAATAACCCTTTAATAGATTTCCTTACAGGATAGACATATACCTGTCGGGCGGGGGTAGCCATAATTGAAACTTAAACTTAATGAATCCAGGTAATTTGGTTGACATAGACATATGGTTCAATTGGGTTATACTGGGTATTTGCGCCTGACCATCGACAGAGGCTTTCACATAATTTAGTGTTCCAGTTAGTAAACCGATATATTACACAAAAATGAAATAACCACTTCATCTTTAAAATGATATTGGAAGATTCACAACCCTAGATAGTTTCCTAATATTGAATTTTCTTAAACCTACTTTCGCTCAATTTTATTTACTTGTTTTTAAATTAAAAATCATCACCATTTCAAATCAATCAATCAACCTGTTAGATACTAGTATCATTTGACCTCATAAAATTAATAGATTAGGTATTAAGTCCTCGTGGGATCGATACTTTTTATACTACTTGAACGCTACGTGCGCTTGCGTTATACGCGTGTGATTACGCACCGGTCAAGTTTTTTGCGCCGTTGTCGGGGACTTATTTATCTTTCACTATTAGTTTTGGGTTAGATACGTTACTTGTATCTAATTTCTTTTTACTTATTGTTTTTGTTTTCTTGCGTTTAGGTTCTCAGAAACTACATGAGACGAACCAGAAGCTTTGAACTCCGACCGCTCGACCCAGAAATTGAAAGAACCATCAGACAATTGAGAAGGGAAAGGCATGAAGGCCAAGAAGCTTTAGTCAACATGGAACCTGAACCTTTGGAAGTTGCACCACTAATACCCATTCGAGACAGAACTATTCTGGTGGTCGACAGCTTCATTTCTGTATTGTACTTCCTCATTTACCAGCAAATGCGTGTGATGTCAAATCATGCATCCAGATGATTAAGCAGTCAGTAGAGTTTGGGAGAAATACAATTGAAGATCCTAATGCCCACATCAACAACTTCCTGGAAGTTTACGATACTTTCAATTACAACCGAGCAGTTGAAGAAGCAATGAGACTGCGTGTTTTTCCATATTCCCTGAAAGACAGAGCTAAAGCTTGGCTACATTCGTTACCAGTAGATTCCATCACAACTTGGAACACTCTAGCCACAAAATTCCTTGCAAAGTACTTTCCACCAGCCAAAACTGCAAAGTTTAGGAATGACATCACATCCTTCGTGCAACAAGATTCAGAATCCCTTTGCGAAGCTTGGGAAAGATTCAAAGATTTACTCCGGAAATGTCCTCATCATGAGATCGTAAAATGGCTACAAGTCCAAACCTTCTACAATGGACTTTCTGGAATAATGAGAACCACAATTGATGCTGCTGCTGGAGGATCTTTGATGACAAAAGGAGAAGATCAGGCTTGGGACTTAATTGATGAAATGACCAACAATAATTCTTTATGGCCAACAGAAAGGAGCATGATCCAAAGAATTGCAGGAATTTATAAAGTTGGAGCCAACACAGCACTGAATTCCAAGCTGGATGTGATTTGCAAAAATCTGGAAACTCTTAACATGAAAGTTAATGATGGATCCACAAGTTCACCATTTGGAGGAGTACATGAGTCATAATCTTACAACCATCAAGAAGAGACAGTGAACTATGTCAACAATTTCAACAGACAAAGGAACAATCCATATTCCAACACCTAAAACCCAAGGTGGAGGAATCATCCGAATTTTTCATGGAGCAACAATTCAGGGCAAAAGAACAATCCACCACCAGGATTCCAACAGCAGAACTATCCATCACCTGGATTCCAGCAACAGAATAAAGGCCAGGAGCATGAAAAAGAACCAGGAATAATAAAAGTGATGGCCCAGTTGAAGAAGCAAGAAGAAAAATATGATGCTTTACCAGCTATGGTTCAAAATCAAGTAGCATTGAATCAAAGCCATTCAGCCTCTATCAAAGCACTGGAGAATCAAATGGGACAACTGGCCAATGCTCAGAGTTACAGACCGCCAGGTAATCTTCCCAGCAACACAGAACCAAATCCAAGGAACCGAGTGAAGGAGCAATGTCAAGCCATCACCTTGAAAAGCGGTACTGAAATCAACAAAGATGTTGGAGCCAAAAAAACTGCTGAGGAAGTTCCAAAAGAAACAAAGCAACAAATAGAGGAAAAAGAAGCAAAGGAAAAAGAACAGATCACTCCACCTCCACATTTTCCTCGGCGTCTTTAGAAGAATAAACTGGACAAGCAGTTTGCTCGATTCTTGGAGGTGTTCAAAAAGCTGCATATCAACATTCCATTTGTAGAAGCGTTGGAACAAATGCCCAGCTATGTAAAATTCATGAAAGACATTCTTTCACGAAAACGAAGATTGGGAGACTACGAGACAGTAGCATTGACGAAAGAATGTAGTGCCATCATTCAGAGGAAACTTCCCCCGAAATTGAAAGATCCTGGCAGTTTCATTATTCCTTGCACTATAGGAGAACATGACTTTGGTAAGGCTTTATGTGATTTAAGTGCTAGTGTTAACTTGATGCCTTTTTCTATTTTCAGGAAATTGCATATTGGAGAAACAATGCCAACTTCAGTCTCTCTACAACTTGCTGATAGAACGCTCGTATTTCCAAGAGGCGTAGTTGAGGATATGCTGGTCAAGATTGACAAATTCATTTTCCCAGTAGATTTTATTGTCCTTGATATGGAGGAAGACGCAGACGTGCCAATCATCCTCGGGAGATCGTTCTTGGCTACAGGTCGAACCATTATTGATGTACAAAAATGAGAATTAACCATGAGGGTACATGACCAAGAAGTAACATTCAATGTTTTCAAGGCCATGAATTTCCCAGAAGATGAAAAGAAGGAGGAATGTTTCAGACTTGATGTGATACACAGTACCATTCAGAACTCCAATGCAATGCAAAGTTCTACTGACAAACTTAAAACATGTCAATTGCATGTGGAGCCTGAAGATAAATCATCTTTTGCACTGAAAAAGCCAATTCTTGCACTACAAGCAACAGAAAAAAAAAGTTCCACCAGCTCAACGAAAATTGGAGGAATTTCACAATCAGCCTTTTGAGGATGCCAAATTGTACAAAGAAAAGGCCAATAAGAATAGGATGAAAGTTAGTGCGCCATACAACTAGAACCAGGGCAGAAGGTACTGTTAAACAAATCAAGGGTGAAATTCTTCCCATGGAAGCCAAAATCACGGTGGTCAGGTCCATTTGTGATACCAAGGTTTTACCAGACAGAGCCGTTGAGATATGATCCCGACTCCAACAAAACATTCAAGGTTAAAACAACGTGTTAAACACTACTGGGGGAAATCATTTGAGCGACAAAAAGAAAGTGTCACACTTTCAGATCCAGCCTAACGTTCGAGAAGTCGCGTCTAGCTGACGACTTTAAACTTAGCGCTAGTAGGGAGGCAACCCATGCAATTTGTGTATATATTTTGATTTGGTGTGATTTATTTTTGTGTGGTTTAGTTTTTGCAGATTAAGACATTTCAAATGGAAGAAGTTCTCGCAAATCTTCACAAGTAATTTCCTTCTCTCCCTCAAAACTCTCTGATGAAAGTCTACAAAGCTCGCTTGGAACGGATGAGATTACTAACGATCCATGGTGTTCTTAATGATATTCATTGGGTAATTAAAGCACGGGTTCGATTGGCAGGTGAGTCTTCTGACTCTTTTATTTCACATCTGCCTGGTTTTGGAAGAAGCACCTATGCAAAGAAACGTAGAGCTAAGCAAATGAGTGTTTGTTAAAATATGCACGCTGGAATTGCAATACTCGTTGTCGTTCTTTAGGAATGATGTCTGATAATCACAAAGGCTAATTAAATTCATTCGGGATGGCTTGAGTAAGGAGTCTGTAGATGATATATCTTAAACTCTTGAGACGCATCCTATTGGATATGTTCATATAGCCATTCGCAAATTGCATACACAATTCCAAAAAGAAAGACAACAATTAAGTCTTGGGAATCTAACTCAAAAAGACACTGTTTGCCAATTTATAAGAAAATTGGATGGGAAGTTTGTCCCTGACGCATAGACGTCAATCAAGCCACTACTTTTCTTGTACATATTATATCTCTTTGTCTTTTCCTAATAATTGTGATTTGTTTTGTTGTTTTCTTTTACTTTCTCTGACATGATTCAGACCTTTTAGACTATCACGATTTATTTTACTGTTAACTAATAATTGTCATTTGGCAGATACTAGTGCTATTATTTTACTCACCCTTTTCAGGTATTATAAATTCAACTCATCATTTCACTTTTGAAGACATCCAGAGTAAAACATAGAAGCCACTTCTAGAAAACGAGTTGAAAACATCTGTGTGTTTTGCGGTACTAGTGTTGGGGTTAAGCCACAATACGTAGAAGCAGCACATGAATTGGGTCGAGTCTTAGCTGTAAGGAATATGCACTTAGTATATGGCGGAGGCAATCTTGGACTTATAGGGATCGTTTCAAAAGCTGTACAGGAGGGAGGCAATCAAGTTTTGGGAATCATTCCAAAACCCTTGGCGGAGGCAAATCTTATTGGACCACAAACGGAGAGGAACTGATCGTGTCAGTAATGTCTGAACGATTGGTAGAAATGATTAACCGTGCTGATGCTTTTATTGCTTTCCAGGTGGCTTGGGTACATTGGAGGAAATTTTTACAGTTTTATCTTGGGCAAACCTGAACATACACCAGAAACTGCTTGGACTGTACAACGTTGAAGGATTTTATGATTTTCTTTGTGCGTTTCTTGATGATGCTCGGAGAAATGGGTTCGTGTCAAAACCTATGAAAGGACTCCTCTTTACTGCCAGAACTGCTCGAGATCTAATTGACCAAATCTTAGCCTATGAACCACAAATTGACCATATCCTTTCAAAGATAAATTGGTCCAAGGACATCGTGGTAAGAGGCGTCGGATTAATCTGGATCTTAACATTTAACTTTTCGTGTAGAGTTTCATTAACCAGGTACTATCTTCTAAACTCTTCTTCAACGGTTTAAGACATTGAGGACAATGTCTCATTTAGGTTGTGGGAGGAAATTAGTTGATTAGTATCTTGTTTTTAGTTGTGTGTTTTTTTTATTTTTAGGCCAAAATTTTTTGAAAAGTACAAAAAAAAATTGAAAAATTTACAAAAAAAATTGGGGTTTTTGTTTTTATTTTGACTAAAAATGTGAAATTGGTAAGAGATAGCTGAGTAAGGAATTTCCACTCCTGAGACGTATCTCAAACCTATTTCGGAACAAGTTAATTTTTGTTTATTTCATTTTAAATTATTTAATTTGTGAATTCTCCATATACTGACTAAAATGGATCTTCATATGCTCAGTTGGCAGGTATTATCAATAGCATGGTAACATACAAACATGAGTTATAATTGAAAAGTTTGTAATTTTCAGTGCTCTAGTTTAATTGGAGACAGCATTTCAAAAAGTGATGGAGTAAAAAAAAACGTTGAGATCCGAGTTATTAAGTCTGTAAGGGTGTTTTAACACCTAGTGCCCTAAAGCCAACTGGTTTGTGAGTCACTGGCCCAAAGCTCGCTACATGGATCAAAGATGCTGCAAAAATATATATATCTGAAGTCTAAGTAATTAAGTCCGTAGGGGTGTCTTAACACCTGGTGCCCTAAAGCCAACTGGTTTGGGAGCCACCGACCCAACACTCGCTACATAGATGTAAGATATTGTATATAAATAAATAAAAATCAAAAATTAAGGAAAAAATCAAAAAAATCAGAAAAATTATTCCATTGCTGCAAAAAGGTGTGAATTCTAATAAAACTTTAGGACAAAAATATTACTCTCTTATCAACTGCACTTGTGACTGTTGTAGGCAAAAATGAGTTGATTAATATTTTGTCGGCTGTGCATACGGAGAATGATAAATATAATCGGAGAATTTACTTATTCAGTAATTTAGAAAGAAAGAAAACAACTAGTAACTTGGAGTAGAAGCTTCACCTGATTAGTCACTAACTTCTTTATTCTCTTTTCTCTTGTCTTTTTACTTTTGTGTGCATTATTTTTATTATTTTTTACTTTTGTAAAACGTTTGTGGGTATCGTTGCTGTAAGCCCTCATGAGACTATAACGCGTCCACTAGGGACAACTAGAGGTTTAAAGGCTTATTGCATATGCTAAATGCAACTGTGATCCCTACGAAAGTGGCTTAGTTTAATTTTAATTTTTCTTGTATTTTATTTTGTTGTTTTGCTCGAGGACTAGCAAAATGTTAGGTTTGGGGGTGTGATGAGCGGAAAATATATAAATATTTACCGCCCATTTTACTTAATATTTTGTTTAGTTTCTCAGGTTTGATGAATGTTTTGATGTGTTTTAGTTTATTTTGCAGATAAAATAATATTGGGACACAATGAAATCATTTAGTGGGTCAAATAAGGGCAAAAATTGGACTTGACATATTAATTTTGGAGATTGGAAACTTGAAAGGGCGTTTTAACGAAGTGCAGTTTTGGAAATTCCAGTTTTGCGCATCTGTATTATTTTGGGCATAACGTTTTACTCCGATATCGGATTGAGCTGATTCAAGTTCCAGATTAAAGAAGACTCAAATATCTACAACTTTGAAAGACAAAATAATTCTAATTATGAAGATTTCATACCGAATTTGATGAATCATCCAGAAGTGTGTTGTGTGTAATTATTAAAGTCGTTTTCAATCATTTTCAAAGAAAAAATAAATTAATAAATAATATAAAAATTATCAAATCACCACCAAACATGATAAGCAATTAGTGGAGCAATTAATAATGGATTTGGTGGAGCAATTAGTGGAGCAATTAATAATGGATTTGGTGGATGATTTGATGGAGGCAAAATTTTGCCTATAAATACCAATTCATTTCATTTGTAAATTCATACTTTCTTCTAAGGAATTCCTTAAGATACTAAGAAGATTGTATCTTGTTTGTTTATTTACAGCTTTCAGTAATTAATTTCCACTTTCGCACTTTCTTTTCTTTACTTTTCAGTTTTTACTTTCCGCAATTTACTTTTACGCACAGTAATTTTCTTTCTTTAATTTTTAGTTTTTACTTTTCAGTAATGAGGAGGTAACTCCCCTTTGCTGGGGTAAAAGGTAAAACTTTTATTACTAATATTTAGATTAATCTCCCTTAATTATAATATATAAACTAGTGAAAACCTGACTTAACGAGGATACCGCCATATTGGTCGGTTGGTAATTATTTAAATTGGTTTTAACCTGACTAAACTGGATACCGCCTGATTGGTCGGTTGGTAATTAATTATAAATTTGACTTAATCTGATACCGCCTATATGACTGGTTGGTAATTATCATGCAAAGTTAATATATTATATTAAGGGAGATATCTAAAATAAAAGTAATAAAAGTGGATCCTTTTACCTCAGCATTTTCTTTTATTGTACTTTTACTTTATTTACTTTTCAGCAATTTACTTTCAGCATTTACTTTTCAGCAATTTACTTTCAGCATTTACTTTTCAGTAATTTACTTTCTGCATTTACTTTTCAGCATTTAATTTTCTGTATTTAATTTCAGCATTACTTTCCGTCATTTATTTTTCAGCAATTTACTTTTCAGCATTTCACTTTATGTCTTTTATTTTATTTAAGTTTTTACTAGCCCTAGTATGTGTTGTAACTAAGTTAGTTATATGGGTTGTGATGAATTCTAATATCACCGGTTTATAAGGGGTTATTTTTATAGTTTGGGTAATTTAACAGGTTTACTTATTAAGTCTTAAGCTTAATGCGTCTTGTTAATTGGCCACTAATAAGATTGATCTGGTAAATCTAAAATAAACTTGACATAGGAATTTTAGGTTTCAGCCTTAAACTTAATAGCCCACGATCTTCTTTGAGGATAGATAACCCTTAATAGATTTCCTTACAGGATAGACATATACCTGTCGGGCGGGGGTAGCCATAATTGGAACTTAAACTTAATGAATCCAGGTAATTTGGTTGACATAGACATATGAGTAAATTGGATTATACTAGGTATTTGCATTTGACATCGACAGAGGCTTTCGCATAATTTAGTGTTCTAGGTTAGTAAACCGATATATTACACAAAAATGAAATAAACACTTCATCTTTAAAATGATATTGGAAGATTCACAACCCTAGATAGTTTCCTAATATTGAATTTTCTTAAACCTACTTTCGCGTAATTTTATTTACTTGTTTTTAAATTCAAAATCATCACCATTTCAAATCAATCAATCAACCTGTTAGATACTAGTAATCATTTGACCTCATAAAATTAATAGATTAGGTATTAAGTCCTCGTGGGATCAATACTTTTTATACTACTTGAACGATACGTGCTCTTGGGTTATACGCGTGTGATTACGACACGGTCAATGTCAAGATGGAAGTATCACTTCAGTCATATAGAGATGATGATCAAGTAGGATACGGAACTAGCACTCTTAATTACTGCAGTCATCGGGATAATATGCCTATGTCATGATTATCCGATTATAGAGACTAGTTACCAGAGATCCAATATATGCTTCGTACGGGGCAGACACAATTTCAGCCCTAGGCCTAGTATGTGATATCAATACTGGATCGTAATACGCAATAATATGTATACTACGCCTGATAAAGATTATATATTCCTTAAAAGAATATTTCTGGAAAATTGGGTAGGCACGATGCTTTGCTAGAAGCCAACCATGTCTTGTAAATCGGTAGGAGCGTGGTACGAGGTACGCATGTATTCGGATAGTCCGACGACCGGATTTACTTAGGGATGGCAGTGGGTAGGGTAGGGTATGGTGCGGGTTTGCCATTACCAAACCCGCACCCGCATATGTAAATAAATTACCAACCCGCACCATACCCGTTGCGGGTTTTAATTTTCATTACCAAACCCGCACCGCATATAAAAATAAATTACCAAACCCGCATTGGTACCCAACGGATTTTTTGCGGGTTTTTAAAATATTGAATTACTTTGTGTTCTTAATAATATAATTTTTTTAATTAAATAATTTATTTTTAAGTGCTAGCTGTAGTTTTTCACATTTTTTTTTCATTTGACATAACAACATGCAATGTATGTATATACAGTACGTAGATAACATAATGTATGAAAGATTCGATACCCTATGTTTATTTTTTCATATAAACATAATAAAACGAGTTCTTCCTTCATAATTATAATGATCTAAGTTAGCCACTCAATCGACAATAAGCTAAAAAGTAATCACCACATTTGGTCATATTTTTTTATTCTAAGTATAATGAAAGTGATGCTTACAAGGCTCAAGTGGTGTAAGTGTAATGAAGAAGCAGGAAGCTACTGAAGTTGCAGCAAACACTAGCTTATTTTGCTCATCTCCCGTTTATGATCATGTGAACTTAATCCAAATTTTTGTATTATAATTTTATTAACAAGTGTGATTAAAAAAAAATAATAGTCATGTAAAAAAATCTTCAGTTGGGCAGGTTACGGGCTGCGGCTGAGTGAGAGTGTGGAACTGTGGATTAGTGTTTTAGGTTTAGGTTTTTTTAGTTTTTTTATATGAATGTTTTTTATATTATCCTAAAAATTAATAAATAAAAAATAATATTGCGGGTATGTGGATACCCGCATTTTTTTCTTAAATACCAAACCCGCACCGCACCCGCAGCGGGTTTTGCTTTAAATTACCAAACCCGCACCGCACCCACTAATATATTTACCAAATCCTACCCATTGCGGGCAGGTTTTTACGGGTTTGCGGGTTTGTGGGTAAAATTGCCATCCCTAGGTACGAGGTACGCATGTATTCGGATAGTCCGACGACCGGATTTACTGCCAACATATACAGGGATCTCATGGGTCACTTCCCAAAGATTCACCGATGACGTATGACTCGAACAGAATTAATCTTGGATTAATTATGAGAGAGAGAAAATTAATCTGGGATTAATTACGGCAAGATTTATCTGGGATAAAATTCAAATAGAAGAAAGAGAACGATTAATTTGGAATTAATCGATAAAATTAATATATTCGATATATTAAATGAAATTAGATTTCATAAATGGAATTAAAATTGGATTTTAATTCGGGCGAACGAATTAATTTAGAATTAATTCGCGAGCGACTTTAATAGTAATTTGCTAGACATAATTATTTAATTAAATTTGATTTAATTAAGTCTCAACGGAAAATTCGTTAATTCAGAATTAAAGAACCCGAGCCCGGAATGTGTTTGCGGGCCCAATCGGATTTTGAATCAAGTGGGGCCCACCTCAAGTCACATCACTAGTCAAACATTTACCTTTATGGTGATGGAAGTTAGTGTAGATTTGATAATAACTTGTTAAATACATTATTTTGATGTGTGATAGACTTTTACCAAATTTGAGATTTGGTATATGTCTTTTATTTTTGAAAATTAAAAAAGTCAACACACTTCATTTTTTCTCTTCTCTTCACCATGAATCACTCTTCCTCTCCTCCCATCTCACTTTGCCGAGAATAACAAAGAACAAATGGAAGTTTTTGTTGCAAATTTCTTCCTTAGCTAGCACTAAAGAGTCATCCAAGGTGATAGGGAAACCATTCCCAAGAGTTGGAATTCATTCATCAAGCTTGGAGCTAAACCTACAGTCAAGGAGGCTTGGAGCACACCACAAAGGACTTGAAATTTTTGTTATCTCCGCATCCATTTAACCGATCGTTTTAAGTATTTTTCCGCAATCTTACTTTGATTATTCACACAAATTTTATGCTTAATAAATCTTTGGCATGTTCTAGGAAAACCCAACAATGGTATCAGAGCCATTTTAAGCATGAAATTGATTAGGGTTCATAAACTTGAATTTGGGTAATTTTGCTTGGAGCATGATTTTGTCAAATTGAGTGTTTGGTTATGTTTGGATTATGATAACTTAGAGTTATGCATGATTAATTTGGATAAAAATTGATTAGATAATTGTTCCCTAAATTCCTTATGATGACCGAAGCATTGGACCCTTGTAGCTCTTGGTGATTTTTGATTTTTAGACTATTGGATATGTTTAAAATGCATGAGTATATTGATTTGTGATTTAATTGGATTGAAATCAAAATTGGATATAAAAGTGCCTAATTGTCGTGAGCTTAATGAGCATGTAATGACTTGATTTTGTTTCAATTATGTTGGACATGAATTGAATATAATAAAGCATGATTAATTAATTAAATTGGTGTTTTGGAAATGTTAATTTAACTAATTAATTATGGCTATACACTTTAATTAAATAAATTGTGATATTTGGAATATTGGAATTTAATTAATTAGGCTTTAATTTGGAATTGGGCTAAAATTATTATATTTGGGCCTAATGGGCTTGGTTGGGCCAAGTTGGTTTAGGACAATTGGATTGGATCCAAATTGGGCCTAAAACTATTCTGTTAAGTCCAAATATAATAAATGGGCCTTTTAAATTTAATTGGGCCTGATGGGCCGAAAGTAATTTTATGGCATATATGGTGATTCCTTTGTTGGGCCTTGACATTTGGGTTTGACCCATATTGGCCAAAGCACATGCCTTATGAATTAATTAAAAGCCCATTGGACTTTAATTAAATTGACATTGGATGTTAATTGGGCCTTTGAGACCCATTAAGATTAGATTTAGAATCTAAGTCTAAAAGGCACATTAATAAAGTGTAATTATTTAATTTGGAATTAAATAAGAATTAGTATTGAATACAAAATTAAATTGGATTTAAAATTGTAGTTCGATATAATTCAAGAATACGGACTTTGAGTACTTATTCTTAAAACGAGTTGGACTTGCGCAAATCAAATTGTTGTTTGAACATTAGATGATCACTTAATTCAAAGATTAATTAATTGGATTATATTGATTGAATAACATGCTTTGTGTGAATACATGGATGTATTGTATGAATAATGAATATCAGATGGATATTAGATGGGTGAGGACAATTTTGGAAATTGTTGTAATAAATTTAGAATTTATTAAATTGGACCTGCGTGTCCAGCCTTTATCTCTGGACTCTTTGTAATTCTCTTCTCACCAATTCCCCTCAATGTAAATGAGGTTTCTTTAGAAGTAGTATATAATTGGGTAGAAGTTAGAATAGTGCTAGTCGGTGAGAGGAAATTGAGAGATTTGTTCTAGGAATAATTTCTTAAATATCCATCCGCATATCATTATTATTTATTCGCGCTTTTTATGCTTTTAGAATGCATGTTTAAGGGTGTATGATGAGACCTAATTAAAGATAATAAATTGGTTGCCAAATCGCTTCAAAAACCCTCCTTTTATATTAAGCGTTTTTCCTTCCATTGAGTGATTCTCTCTCAAGATCCAAGATTGGCACTGGTTTGTTGGCCAAAGTTAAGACCTTTGTCCATCGCGGATGTGTTTGAATCATGAAATTTTTGTTCCATATCGTACGTCTTGGGTAAGTTGTGATTTATTGGCCAAAGTCAAGGTCACTTCTTGTTCATCGGCCTCGATTACGAAGCTTTATCACTGTCAATGGGTCACGCTTAACTGGTTTCATTAAGCTTGTTAAGCCAAAGCTAAGGCTTAGTTGATTCAGAGGAAAAATGTTAGACAATATATCGGACATATTGGTATATATTGGATATAAGTTTCGGACTTGGAGGTCCACCTACTGGATCTAGGAATTGGATGGGATCCAATTGATCTTAGAGATCTACCTAGTTAAGTTTCATACAACTTGTTGGCCAAAGTCAAGGTTGTGTGTTATTTAACGGGATCCTAGGCCACTAGGAAACTAGGTTTCCCGAGTACTCCACATAGGGTTAGAGGCTCGCCGAAAAATAGTGGGAGGCAAGTATTAAATTTGAAATTTCGTTTAGATACTTGCCAATACGCGCTCATTTCAATTTTTCGTCATTAAAAAATTTATATATATTAGTTGGACTAATATTCAATTGTTGTTTTAATTAAACAGTTGGACTGTATTCAAACTACTTCATTTATAGTTGATTATATAATTGGATTATAGTAATCAAATATATTTGAATTTAACCAATCAAATTGTAATTAATTATATAGTTAGACTATAGTAATCATTACATTAGATTATACCTGAAATTGTTGATTGGATAGTTGGACTATAGCAATTAAGATGACCTGAAAGATTAGCATCAAAGGACATAATCCTAGGTGAAAAATATCTTTAACGGCGTAAATTTTCATATTGGGAAATGAATCTTAGGATAGTCCTGGGAGATGAGAAGTTAATCTATTTGATAGAGCGACCTCTCTGGCCTAAGCTCGGAGTTGAGCAAATAGTAGAGCATGAGCTTTGGAAGACTCATCGTGATGAAAACTTTAGTGCTCAATCCTTTATGCTTGCCGCAAAGACTCTTTAATTTCTTCATCAGAACTAAGGATTAGATCTTTATAGTATGATATTGAAATTGAAGGATCTTCATAGATCTATTCTTATATCTTAGAAGTACTGATTGTAAAAGAAAACTCTTGGAGAGTTGATGGCTATGCTCAAGGAGACACAGCTAGAGCTTGCAAAATGGCAAGAAGCGTAAGACGCATCTTACTTCAACATCCCAGAAGGTCAAGGCTTGGCCGAAGGCTTCTAAGGATATGATATAGGGGCAAAGGCAAAATCGTCATAGTCTTCTAGGAAGACAAAGGACATATCCCAAGATGTCTCCCTAAACTGTGGCAAACGGGGTCACTAGAAGCGTGACTGACGTATGGACAAAAACAGACATGAAGGAAGTGAAGACGGGCAAGGCTCCGACTTCAGGTATGTTTGTTATAAACATGTCCACTACTAGTTTTAAAATTGGATTTTAGATACTGGATGTGGTACATAAATATATGTACTGATGTGCGGAATCTGCTGATTAGCAAGAGACTGGCTTCAGTTGAGATCGACCTATGAGTCGGAAACGAGACGAGAGTAACTGTTTTGGCTGTGGGAACCTAAGTTTTGGAACTGCCCTTTGGGCATGTACTTAAATTAGGAGACTGTTTTAATATACCTAATTTGACTAGAAACATTATCTTTATATCAAGTTTAACCCGTTGCGGGTATACTTTTATATTCTAGAACACTAACTATTTTGTTTATAAAGATGATATTGAGATAAGCACATTAGATGGGAATAACAGAATTTATATTTAGAATATAAATGAATCTCATACATATAATATGACAAACAAAAGCTCATACTTTATAAATCTGTTGAGACTTACAAGTGGCATTGTTGTCTGTGACACATTAACAAGACTCGTATATCCACACTTTCGAAGAGTGGATACTAGGACGGACTTGATTCTAATTCAAATGATGTCTACGAATCTAGTTTATTAGGCAAAGTGCCTAAAACACCTTTTACTTGGTAAAAGTGCAAGTGCCACCGATCTGTTAGCCCTCGTTCATTGTGACGTAGTGGGCCCATGTCTAGCTAGGCTAGAGGTGGATATGAATACTTCGTAACCTTTACGGATGTGGCATCACGTTACGGTTATGAGTATCGAATGAAACACAAGTCAGGATCTTTTGAATAATTCAAAGAGTTTCGACACGAAGTAAGAAAACAGACCGGTAAAAGTATTAAAAACATTATGGTCGGACCATAGTGTAAAATACTTAAACATATGAGTTTCAAGATTACCAGAAAGAGTATGGTATTCTTTCACAGTGGACTCCTCCCGGGACACCTCAATTTAACGGTGTGTCCGAACAAAGAAACCGAACTTTATTGGACATGGTAAGGTTAATGATGAGTCACATTGAGCTACCAATTTCCTTCTGAGGATACGCATTTAACAATGCAATACTTATTTTGAATAAGGTTCCATGAAAATCTGTTAGACAGACTTCATATTAGATATGAACAGGAAAGAAACTGGGTTTCTAATTCCTGAAGATTTAGGAATGTTGGGCATATGTTTGGATGATACCAAACTAGAACCCAAATCGGATAAGTGCTTATTTGTGGGTTGTCCTAGGGAAACCAAAGTATAGTATTTATACAACTCACAAGAGAACAATGTAATTGTTGCTCTCCATGCGCTTTTCCTAAAATTCCTAAATGCAGTGGTAAGTGGGAAGAAAGTAAAACTCGATGAAAATCATAGTAATACTGTTCCAAGCACCGAGTCCTCACGGAACACCAACAGTTCATCAGGGATGAAACTGTACCAATAATCTTCGAATACACAAGAACCGCGTAGGTCAGAAAGAGTGAGAAAAAAACCTGGGAGGTTTGGGTTTCTGATCTCACCTCATATAGATATCAATCTTATTGAGGAAGACAAACTGGCTACGTATGAGGAAGTGATACAATGTATCGACTCCTTTTATGGCAAGGTGCCATGAAGTCCGAAATGGATTCCATGTATACTAACTAAGTTTGGACACTGGTTGATGTACGAGAAGGCATTGTGCCTATTGGTACTAAATGAGTCTTCAAGGAAGACATACATGGATGGCAACATACAAATGTACGAAGCTAGGCTTGTACAGAAAGGGTATCGTGAATGACATAGTGTCGACTACGACGAAACCTTTTATCTATTTCCATGATTAAATCTATTCGGATAATGCTTGCTAATGCTGCATATTTCATTTATGAAATATGGCACATGGACATCAAAACCACTTTCCTTAAAGGAAACCTTTTGGAGGATGTTTATCAACATCCTGACGGTTTTTTCGTACCAAAACAAGCAAATAAAGTTTGCATTTAAATCGATCTATTTATGGATTGAAGCAAGCATTGCGTTCTTGGAACTAACGTTTTGATAAGATCATAATGGTATATGGTTTCATTCAAAACGGTAAAGATTCTTGTGTATATAAGAAGGTTAGTGGGAGCGCACTGACAGTGACTGTCCAATATAATGATGATATATTATTTCTTGGAAATGACAGTCCCATAATACAATCGGTGAAAGCTTGGCTTTCATTAAAATTCTCCATGGAATATCTGGGAGAAGCATGTTTTATTCTAGGAATAAAGATCTACTGTGATAGATCTAGAAAGCTGCTGACAACCCTCCCAGAGTTCGTACGTTTTTTAAATGTATATGACCTGATGTCTCATATGCTTTGAGCATATGTAGACGTAATAAGGCCAATCCAGGTGATAGTCATTGGATTAATGTAAAGAACATCCTTGAGTATCTTGGATGAACTAAGGATACTTTCTTAAGCTATGGACGAGGAGAACTTGAAGTGACTAGGTTCAC
Organism: Zanthoxylum bungeanum; assembly: GCA_019454045.1. Lineage (NCBI taxonomy): Eukaryota > Viridiplantae > Streptophyta > Magnoliopsida > Sapindales > Rutaceae > Zanthoxylum > Zanthoxylum bungeanum. The sequence goes on from SKCR01029768.1 coordinate 62,615, forward strand.
CGTTGCAAGTTTCCAAACCGACAAAGACGACTTTAAGTCGCAATAAGGGTATATATTTAGTTTGAATAACGGACAGTGAGCTGGAAATCTTCCAAGCAAGATACTATTACCGAATAAATAACAAAAACGGAACATTGATGCAGCTGAGGCAGCAAAAGAAGCATTTTGGATCTATATAATCCTAATTGGATTAGGTGTAGTTCTGTTAGCAGCTGAGCTGGGCTACAACACAGGCAAAGGAACCGTGGTCTCATCAACAATCCAAGTATATACTTCGACTATTTCATCTGATTCGTCATATCATACATCGTGGTGATGTGATGATCGAATAAAATGCATCATATGATAACATTGAAAATCCACTGACGAAAGTTATTTCTCAGCAGAAGTTTGAGCGACCCATACATAGTTCAGGTGTAGGACACTTGAGTGATTGGCTATAGGCCAAGTGGGAGATTGTTGGACAATTATGACCCATAGCATCACTATTTGTACAGAACATAGTGTTGTTGTACAAATAAACTATGTGACAAAGGAAATTGCTCTTTTATCATTTGTAATTAGATTACTAAGATATATAAATGATAAAAGTCCATATGATTAGTACCAGATTAATAAGATATGAGACAATATTAATCCACTAAGGTTTAATCATTAAATATCCCTAGTCGTAGTATTATCGAGACTGGACATCGATAATGCAGGAATAGACTAGTATTACACTTGTGCGTGTTATGGAAGTGTAACGACATAATTCTCATATATTTGGGTATTGGATACTCATGCAAGTGTAATAGGAGGTTTTGTTTACCGATGGTACGGAAACAGCTTCGCTCTGGATAGACCCATCAGAATCCCATTGGTAGTATGACCATGTGTCTATGGGAATCCGAATCAGGGTAGGTGTATTTGGTCTTAACCTGAGACTTGCATCGCTAATACTTGCGACAATCAGTATATTTTGGTTTTGGTCGTCTGGGGCTTTAATAGGTTCTGTGTACGCCTCTTCTGGGTATACTGAGAATCGTAGTATATTGGGTGTGATGTCAAGATGGAAGTATCACTTCAGTCATATGGAGATGATGATCACGTAGGATACAGAACTAGCACTCTTAAGTACTGCAGTCATCGGGATAATATGACTAGGTCATGATTATCCGATTATAGAGACTAGTTACCAGAGATCCGATATATGCTTCGTACGGGGCAGACACAATTCCAGCCCTAGGCCTAGTATGTGATATCGATACTGGATCGTAATACGCAATACTACGTATACTACGCCTGAAAAAGATTATATATTCCTTAAAAGAATATTTCTGCAGAATTGGGTAGGCACGGTGCTTTGCTAGAAGCCAACCATGTCTTGTAAATCGGTAGGAACGTGGTACGAGGTACGCACGTATTCGGATAGTCCGACGACCGGATTTATTGCCAACATATCCAGGGATCTCATGGGTCGCTTCCCGAAGATTCACTGATGGCGTATGACTCGAACAGAATTAATCTGGGATTAATTATGAGAGAGAGAAAATTAATATGGGATTAATTACAGCAAGAATTTATCTGGGATAAAATTCAAATAGAAGAGAGAGAACGATTAATTTGGAATTAATCGATAAAATTAATATATTCGATATATTAAATGAAATTAGATTTCATAAACAGAATTAAAATTGGATTTTAATTTGGGCGAAAGAATTAATTTAGAATTAATTCGCGAGCGTCTTTAATAGTAATTTTGCTAGGCATAATTATTTAATTAAATTTGATTTAATTAAGTCGCAACAGAAAATTCGTTAATTCGGAATTAACAAACCCGGGCCCGGAATGTGTTTGCGGGCACACTCGGATTCTGAATCAACTGGGGCCCACTTCAAGTCACATCACTAGTCAAACATTTACCTTTATGGTGATGGAAGTTAGTGTAGATTTGATGATAACTTGTTAAACACATTATCTTGATGTGTGATAGACTTTTACCAAATTAGAGATTTGGTTATATGTCTTTTATTTTTTGATAATTAAAACAAGTCAACACACTTCATTTTTTTCTCTTCTCTTCACCGTGAATCACTATTCCTCTCCTCTCATCTCACTTTGCTGAGAATAACAAAGAACAAATGGAAGTTTTTGTTGTAAATTTCTTCCTTAGCTAGCACTTAAAGAGTCATCCAATGTGATAGGGAAACCATTCCCAAGAGTTTGGAATTCAGTCATCAAGCTTGGAGCTAAACATACAATCAAAGGAGGCAAAAGACTTGGAATTTTTGTTATCTCCGCATCCATATAACCGATCGTTGTAAGTATTTTTCCGAAATCTTACTTTGATTATTCACACAAATTTTATGCTTAATAGATCATTGGCATGTTCTAGGAGAACCTAACAAATATATGAATAATAGTTATTCTCGCATATATTAATCAATTGAGATTGTCTCGATCTATCATGCAAATACTTGACCTACCCTACGGCGTCACTCATTTGTGGGATGATAGATTTATGTGACATAGTAATTATTTTTATTAGGTTTCTGATTCATTTTACATGGTCCATGCATAGTGTTTAATTTTATGCCAAAATACTTGTGATGATTTTAATATGCGATGAATGAAATTTTTGAATGCATGTTTATATTAAAATTTATCAGCCACTTTTTCTAATATTTCCATACTTGCTAAATGAAAAATATATGAGAGAAAGTTACGTTAAAAGAAAAGTATCATGAAAGATGTCATGGTCTTTTGAAAATCTACATTTGTCATGAAGGAGAGTGTCCTCTAGAGCCAAGCTGTACATGATACTCACAAAAGGTGGGTACAGCCAATAAGAAAACCCATTATTACTTGCTAGAAGGGATGTCTGGTATTCTTGCTGTAAAGTATGAACCAATGGCTACAACATCCAAGATGATGTAGTCATTGCAGGACATGTTTGGGTATCATTCGGATCGGTAACGTCATGAGGCCTTAGTCTCAGTGATGACCACGAAGATGAAAGAATGGACATCCATCCAATGGAACGTCTTGATGATGATGACTCACTTCAATACAACCGTCCCATAGTCAGGTGACCATGATAATGGGATCTCTTTCGAAGAGTTTCCCGCAGTTTAAGAGTAATTTTGTTGTGAACAAGTTGATTTTCATTCTTACATAACTACTATATATGCTCACCTCTTTGGAGTCTATGTTGATGGATCCTCGTAAGCCTAGTGGAGAGGTAAGTGTTGCCGAGTCTTTCAAAACTGCAAAGAAAAGAAAGAAACACTAGTAAGGTTAAAGGTACAGTTACTTGATACATGGAAAGACCTTGCTGAAGGTAACTTTACCATGAGAGCTAGGACATGGAATGTTGTTTCAGTAAAAACAGTGGGAGTTATCAATTTTCAATCTTCAAATAAAAGTTATTTGAAATTAAACAAATTATTGTTTATTCCTGTTTTGTCGCAGAAATTTGATTTCTATTTCAAAATTATTGCATGATGGTTTCCATTTTATTTAATAATAATAGTTATTATTTCAAAAATGGATTATCTATATGCAAAGGAAACTATGAGATAACTTGTATGTGTTAAGATTGTTAACACATAACTCACTGCTCAACACTGAGATGTTTAAGGTTGAAAAACCTCAAACCAAACGAAAAATGATTTCTCACAATAACACATATCTCTGGTATCTCAGACTTGGCCATATTTACATTGAAAAGATAATCTGATTAGTAGAAAGTGGATATTTAAGTCAGTTAAAGAACCACAACTTACCAGTCTATTAGTCTAGTCTAGAAGGTAATATGACCAATAGACCTTTTGTTGGAAAATGGCTAAGAGCCAATTAATCACTAAGTGATTATGAATATTTCGTCACATTTATTGATGATTATTCAAAGAGTATGGTACTAAGGTTGAGAACCGATTAAGTAAATACATCAAAATTCTACGATCAAATCGTGGAGGAGAATACCTCGACAATGAATTCGAGGAGTTCTTTATTGAGAATGGGATGAAATCCCAACTCATAGCACTTCGAACTCCACATCAGTAAGGTGTTGCAGAAATGATATATCAAACCCTACTAGACATGATGAGATCAATGTTTATTGATAGTGAAACTATGAATGAACTCTTTTATAGTCTAAAAAGAGATCAAATTGTTTGTATTTCTTGAGGACGACTATATGAGAGAATCCATACCTCGCAGTATATTGGTACTCGAGGAGTTACTTTCTAGTTAGACCAATGGATGATCAACAACTGTTGTTGACAATTACAATAACGTAACACCTTTGACATATGAGCGTCAGATGTAGTAAGATCAATAGAGTTTACCACCTAGACATAGTGGGAGGGTTGTGCGACAATCGTATAGCTATCTAGGGTTTGGAAAGGTAAGATTTGTCACCTCCAATAATGATGCAGATGATCTATTGAGCTATCGTAGTGCAATTGATGATCCTGATAAAAAGGAATGGCTCAAAGCCATGAATCTCGAGATGGAGTTTGTGTACTCCAACTCAGTCTGGGATCTTGTAGGTAAACTTGATGGGGTAAAACCTATAGGTTGCAAGTGGACCTACAAAAAGAAGAAATGAATAGATAGGAAGATACATACCTTCAAAGCTAGGTTAGTGGTCGAGGGTTATACATAATAAGAGGAAGTCAACTAATAGGAGATTTTCTCGCTAGTAGCCATGCTTAAATCTATTCGCACTCTTCTATCCATTACCATATATTGTGAATATGAGAAATGACATATGGGCGTCAAGATAACATTCTTAAATGCTAGTCTTAATGAGAGCATCTATACGATGTAACCAGAGAGATTCATTGTTTAAGGTCAAGAGTAAAAGTTTTGCAAGCTGCAAAGGTCTATTTATGGACTGAAGCAAATATCTTGATCCTGGAAAATAAGATTTGATGTGATTATCAAGTCTTATGATTTTGACCAAAGCGCCGATGAGCCTTGTATATACAAGTGTGTCACTTGCGGAAAGATGGTTTTTTCTCGTATTATACGTCGATGATATTATACTCAATGAGAATGGTGTAAAAGTATTATTGGAAGTAAAATTCTGACTAGCTAACCAATTCCAAATGAAAGATTTGGGAAATACGAGTTGTGTATTTGGGATCTAGATTATTTAGGATCCCAGGAGACGACTGTTATCTATATCTCAAGCATCATATATTGATAAGATTGTTGTTTGATGTTTGATGTTGAATTCCAAGAAAGGTACTTTACCTCTTCAACATGGAATTCATTTGTCGAAATGAACAATTTCTTAAGACACCTTAAGTAGTGGATGAGATTAGACATATCCCACATGCCTCTATTTTTGGAAGTCTCATGTATAGGATGCACGAGACTGGATATCCATTATGCAGTGGGAGAAGTCAGTAGTTTTCAGTCTAACCCAGGATTATATCACTGGGTGACTGTAAAGCATATTCTCAAGAGAATGAAATACTATATGCTTGTATATTCTAAAAAGGATATTATCATTAGAAGATATACAGATTTTGATTTTTAGATGGATGTAGATTATGAGAAATCCACATCCGGGTCAGTATTCACTCTAGTTGGTGGAGCCATAGTATGAAGGAGTATAATAAAATATGGTATTGTGAACTCCACCATGTAGGCTGAGTATGTAGCAGCTTGTGAAGCATCTAAGGAAGCAATATGGCTCCATAAATTCTTGGGAGATTTGGAAGTTTTTCTAGATATGGATATACCACTCACACTTTATTATGATAATAGTGGTGCAATGGTGAAATTCCAAAGAACCAAGAAGCCACAAGAGAGGGAAGCATATAGAGAGGAAATATCATCTCTTTAGGAAGATGTTGCAGATAGCGTTCTGCAGACAATCTGGCTAATCCGTTTACAATGACCTTGAAGACTAAAGTGTTTAAAGGTCACCTAGAGGGTATATGATTATACTACATATCTCATTTTCTCTAGTGCAAGTGGGAGATTGTTGGGATATATGCCCAAGATCATAATGTAATATGTAAACGAGAATTTATTTTAAGTAATAAATGATGCAGTTATTCATTTATTAAAATGTTGATTTTAAAGTTGCATATTATAAATTATCATGTATGCCCTTGGATACTAAATGTACTTTCAGATTTAGTGTATAAGTGTTATACACAAGAGGATTTAAATCTGAAATTAGTAATCCTAAATAATCCATAGAGAGCAAACAAAGACGAGCACTTTGTTTGTGGTTTATTTACAGATGCGGTCCATTCCATATTGTATGACGACTTTGATCCGGGTTCGTTCATGTGGTGACATGGGAATGAAGGCACCTTATATGATGTGATCATATAGGACTGGTCCAAGATAAAAATGAATTTCTTTTAATATCCGTTAAATAAAGAAATTCATATCAGTCTAATAGATGATCATATATGGGTTGATCTTAATTCTGAGTGTATTACGAACTCCTGCATGGCAGGCTATGTCTTTTGGTTTACAAAGGTGAGGTTGTGAAGCAATCCCGACCAATAGCTACGTATTTTGGGGACATGGTTTGGTGTGTAGCTGGGGACGTTTTACATAGATATGAAATCCACTCCTTCTTGCGAGAAGTAGATGAGTATCTTCCTTAAGGGTTGATTCAGTACTTGAACGATTAGAGCGCTCAAGTCTTTCTATTACGAATAATAAGATTAATATTCATAATAGTTATGAATAAATCATTCATTAGAGAATCAATGATACTTATGCAACAAAATAATTAAAGGGGTATAACAGATATTATGACCCGACTATAATTATGAGATAATAGTGGAGGGTCATCTGTATGCAATGATTATATCTGTGAACACCGTTGACTTTCAGTATAAAATATATCTACAGTAACGAGAGTGCAGCTTTAGATTTTTAGTGGAATAACCTAAAGTTAATAATTCAGAATATTTAATTAAAGAGTTTTAATTAATATTTCGAGATTATTGGAGCTCGAAACTGTAGGTTAATTTGGTCCCCGTGGTAGCTCGTTACACTATAGGAATCCATGGAATAATTGGATAATCCGATTATGAACTCACTTGAAAAATATTAAATAATTGAGAATTATTTATTGATTTAATTATTAATTTGATTAATAATTATATAATGTCACACTTAGAAATTATATATTAAAATGTTTAATATATAGTTTTTATATTAATGATTATTAGATAATCATTTAATATAAGATTTGATTTTAAATGGTAGATCAACAGCCACTTCAATAATATATTAACAATATTATTGAAGTGAGTGAAACACATGTATGATCGGTGATGATAATTAATGGTAGATCAACAGTCACAAAGCATCACTGGAAATGCGGTTTTTGATCAAGTGTGCATGTGGCACACTTGGTAAATGATCCATAACATATGAATGGCTTCATATGATGTTGGAAGTCGAACAATCACAACACTTCACAGCTACGTGCGTGACTGGTTCTGACTCCATGGCTGTGAGCGTGACTGGTTCTGGGTTCAAGGCTTGAGCATTCGGTAGTGAATTAAATATGGGACTGTTTGGATCTGAATTTTTGGCAGAAAAATTCTGGATTACTAAGAGGAGAGTAGAAAGAAATTTCAAGGTCGATCCCGGGTGCCTTAGCCGCTTTCGCTGCGTGAGGGAAAACATTTCCTACACGAACCCCCATGGCACTCTAGTCCTCGACCCCGGGCCGGAGTATTGGTATCCAATGACCATCTTTTGAGGGATAAAACACGAAGACCTGTGTGGCTTTCGGCGCCTCTGGGTAACCATAGCACATTTGATGGGAAATCTAGTGTGGCGTTTGGCACCCCCAGGTAATCGTAGCACGCATGGATTGAAGACAGTTAAAGTACCGTGGTATCCTCAGATTCGCATCATGTGGAAAAGGGATAATTCCTCCACGGCCTTCGCCGCCAATAGTTGGAGGTGCATAGCACGGGAAAGTATCACGGACCTACGATGCATTTTCAGCCTTGGGATTTGCCTAGCACGCGGAAGGGAAATGCCCTCATGGCGTTGGCCATCCTATTTTGGATCCGCCAAGTATAGTACGAGGAAGGAAAGAAGGCCTACGTGGCATTTTCCAAGGCTGGGATTTTTCCTAGCATAGGGACACTCCTTATGGCATTGGTCACCCCTCCGGTTCATAGCTCGGTTCACCGGGACGTATGGATTTTAAGATTCAAAATTGTTGTTTTGGGTGATTTGGAGCAGGACGTTGTTTCAGTTCCCTATATGTTTTTTTGGGTCAGTGTGGGGTGTGTGATACGTCTCCCCCATCACATTTGTCTCATTGTTTTGTTTTTGCGTAACCTGGTATGGGACGCCACTACCAGCACTTGTAATAATGGTCGGGGTTGAGAATCGTCCCTCCTGAGCCCGTCTCGAATATAATTTTGATGGATCGGGGTTGGGTAAATCTCAATGAGGCTTTATTATATTTGTTGGCATGTGGTCAGAGCTTCTCCCTCATGGTCTTGTATCGAATGGCACAGAGAGGGAACATTCCCTTGTGGCCAAGTGATTTCAGCGGCTCGAGGTCGGGTACGTCCCATTGAGGCCTTATTGTGTTTGTTGGCATGAGGTCGGTGTTGGGTTTCTAAGGTCATCCCAAGATCAATTTAAGCATAAAACATGTGAATACAAGAAGTAAGAATGACGGAAACATACTTACAAAGAACGGTTGTAGGATGCGTTGTAAATAAAATTTTGCTTTAAGAAGATCCTCCAAGCTTCTATTTGAATGATGAATCCAAGCTCCAAGCTTTGATATTTGAGATTCCAAGCTCTTGGGAATGGTTTCCCTATCACCTTATATGATTCTTTGATGTGCTAGCAATGGAGAAAATTGCAACAAAAATCCCCTAATACCTCCTTGTAGCTCTCGGCAATGGGAGCATAAGAGAGAGAGGGAGGGGTTTTTGAGAGAGAGAAAGTAAATGATGATTTGTTGTGTTGTATTTTGGATTTTCGAAAAATCTATATTTGATATACCAAATGTTTGGTAAATCTCAACACCAAATCAAGCTTGAGTGTAGTAAAAGTCATCACCAAAAACTTCACTAACGTCCATCACCAAAAAGTGAAGTGAATGACAAGTGAAGTGACATGTGGGCCCCACTTAATTCAAAATCTGAATGGGCTCGCGAACACATTACAGGCTCGGGTTCGTTAATTCCGAATTAACGATTTTTCCGTTGCGACGTAATTAAATCAAATTTAATTAAATAATTATGCCTAGCAAAATTACTATTCACATCGCTCGAGAATTAATTTTAAATTAATTCGTTCGCCCGAATTAAAATCCAATTTTAATTCCTTTATGAAATCTAATTTCATTTAATATATCGAATATATTATTTTATCGATTAATTCCAAATTAATCGTTCTCTCTCTTCTAATAGTATTTTATCCCAGATAAAATCTCTCCGTAATTAATCCTAGATTAATTATGTTCGAATAATACGTCATCGGTGAATCTTCGGGAAGCGACCCATGAGATCCCTAGATATGTTGGCAGCAAATCCGGTCGTCGGACTATCCGAACACGTGCGTACCTCGTACCACGTTTTACCGATTTACGAGACATGGTTGGCTTCTAGCAAAGCACCGTACCTACCTAATTCTCCAGAAATATTCTTAAAGGAATATATATAATCTTTTTCAGGCGTAGTATACGTAGTATTACGTATTGCGATTCAGTATCAGATGTCACATGCAAGGCCTGGGGCTGGAATAATGTCTGCCCCATACGAAGCATATATCGGATCACGTGCAACTAGTCTATTTAATCGGATAATCATGACCTTATCATATTATCCCAATGGTTGCAACCCATTAGAGTACCAGTTCTGTATCCCTACGTGATCATCATCTCTATATGACTGAAGTGATACTTCCTTATTAACATCACACCCAATACACTACGATTCTCAATAAACCTAGAAGAGGCGTACACATAACCTGTTAAAGTCTTGGACGACCAAAACCAAAGCGTATTGATTGTCGCAAGTACTAGCGATGCAAGTCTCAGGTTAAGACCAAATACACCTACCCTGATGCGGATTCCCATAGACACATAGTCATACTACCAATGGGATTTTGCGGGGTCTATCCAGAGCGAAGCTGTTGCCGTACCATCGGTAAACACAACCTCCTCGATAATACTACGACTAGGGATATTTAATGATTAAACCTTTATGGATTGATATTGTCTCATATCTAATAATTCGGAACTAATCATAAGGACTTTTATCATTTATATATTTAAGTAATCAAATTACAAAATGATAAAATACAATTTCCATTGTCACATAGTTAATTTGTACAAAAACCACAGTATCTTTTACAAATACTGACGCTATGGGTCATAATTGTCCAACAATCTCTCACTTGGCCTATAGCCAGTCACTCAAGCATCTAACACCTGAACTATGTACATGTCGCTCAAACTTTTACTGAGGAATAGCTTTCGTCAGCGGATCTGCAATGTTCTCCTCTGATGCGACCTTCTCGATCTTCACATTGCCACGATGTATGATCTCACGAATCAGATGGAAACGTCGAATAACATGCTTGGATCGTTGATGAGACCTTGGTTCCTTAGCCTGCGCTATAGCCCCGTTATTGTTACAATACAATGGCACATGCTCGGCTGCTAACGGAACTACTCCTAATCCAATTAGGAATTTGCGGATCCAAACTACCTCTTTTGCTGGTTCAATTGCAACAATGTACTCCGCTTCTGTTGTTGAATCGGCAACAGTCTCTTGCTTGGAAGATTTCCAGCTTACTGCTCCAATATTCAAACAAAATATGTACCCGGATTGCGACTTACAGTCGTCTTTATCGATTTGGAAACTTGCATCGGTATACCCAGTTACCTCAAGTTCTCCATCTCCATAGATTAAGAAAGAATCCTTAGTTCATCTAAGATACTTAAGGATATTCTTAACCGTCATCCAGTGACCATCACATGGATCGGCCTGATAGCTACTACACATGCTCAAAGCATACGAGACATCAGGTCACGTACATATCATGGCATACATGATCGATCCGACTGCCGAGACGAACGGGATCCAACTCATGTTGTCTCTCTCATCTTGATTTTTAGGACACATGTCCTTAGATAGAGTGACGTCATGTGACACTGGCAACAGTCCCCTCTTGGACTGATCCATGTTGAATCTCTTCAACACTTTGTCAATGTACGTGCTCTGGGAGAGTCCAAGCAGTTTTCTAGATCTATTCTGGTAGATCTTTATTCCTAGAATAAAGGCTGCTTCTCCCAGATCCTTCATGGAGAATTTTAATGAAAGCCAAGCTTTCACCGATGTTAACATGGGAATGTCATTGCCAATAAACAATACATCATCAACGTAAAGGATAATGAATGTCAGTGCACTCCCACTAACCTTCTTATATACATAAGGATCATCCTCGTTTTGAATGAAATCATATTCTTTTATGATCTCATCAAAACATTGGTTCCAAGAACGCGATGCTTGCTTCAATCCATAAATGGATCGATTTAACTTACAAACCTTGTTTGCAAGTCTTGGTACGACAAAACCGTCATGCTATTGCATATAAACATCCTTCAAAAGGTTTCCGTTAAGGAAAGCGGTTTTTACGTCCATCTGATATATCTCGTAATCGAAATATGCAGCAATAGTAAGCATAATCCGAATGGATTTAATCATGGAAACAGGTGAAAAAGTTTCGTCATAATCGACACCATGTCGTTGACGATATCCTTTCACTACAAGCCTAGCTTTGTACGTTTATACGTCTCACAGAGGCCTTATTGTGTTTGTTGGCATAAGGTCAGAGTCTCTTCATCATGTCCTTGTATAGAATGGCACAAAGAATGAACATTCCCTCATGGCCAAGTAATTTAACTGACTCGAGATCGGGTATGTCCCATTAAGGCCTTATTGTGCTTGTTGGCATGGGGTCGGAGCTTCTCCCTCATGATCTTATATCGAATGGTACAATGGAACATTCCCTTATGGCCAAGTGATTTCAGCGGCTCGAGGTCGGGTATGTCCCACCGAGGCCTTATTGTGTTTGTCGGCACAGAGCTCTCCCTCATTGCCTCATCTGAGCATTGTCGGTCAGAATGGTGTCGAAGATGGATGGGTAAAGGGTGCACAATATACATTTTCAAAAGATTCATAATCCACCAAGTATTTAAGCCCAAGGCTAGATTTGTGGTTAGATGGGCTCGGAGCCTTACTGTTCATGATCACAGTATGGCTCTTTAGGGGAATGGTTGGAGTTACCTTGGTTGAATTTACCAAGTGTTGATTAAGGTTGGTTAATTCAGCGCATTTGAGAGAAAGTTACCACGTTTCGGGTCTTTGATTGGTGTATGCTTCAGTGTGGAAAATGTGTGCAAAAGTGAATTTTCATTTATAAGAATGTTTTTACATTGGGCCCCCTCGGGGTTACCCATACATATAAGCCTAAAATATTAGAACACTAATAGGTTTAAAATTTTAGAATCCTAAAAAGGGCAAGATTTGTATTAAACTATTTAATTAATCTTAATGAGTTATAAAATCCAATGGTATGTGGAATTGTATCCCACGTGCAGACCATATTACCGTCCATTCGGATTCGGATATGGAATTTATATCCGGGTTTCCATCCTATATACCAATGGAATTTATTATGCACTAATTAAGCCCAATATATTAGAATTCAAATTTTAAACCATAAATCCAATTAATCCAATTAATTGATTTCCATGTATATCATAGTCTAATTTAAATATTTTAAATCATATAAAATCATATTTCATGTCTATAATGATAATGCATCTAAAACATGTTATGGCATGTAAAATGCAAGAGTGGGCACCCTAAGTTATATGACATGTTATTCAAACAATTCGAAATAAACATATATAACATAAAAATATTTTACATTGATCGGACTCTTATTTTTCCTATACTAATCTAATTAGTACATAAAATTTACCTAGGCATCCCTTGGTCTTCAAATCCCGCTTCAAGGTGGTGTTGGCTCCTTTTGCGACTTTGGTGCTTGAAATTACAATAATTGAAACTTTACATTGGAAAATAAAATTTACAACAATTGTAAACAATGGCCCTATGGCCTTACATCCCAAAATCAAGACCAACTATAAAAATAAGAGCCGGAAAAATTTACGACCAATGCAAAATTCATTCATCACATGAAATAATAAAAACATTCATCATATGAATATTATTTTGTACCCACTCATCTAAACACACATATCATATTTATAACTCAAATAAATGTATAAAAAATAGAAACTTTAAATGAAAAAAGAGAAGGGTTAAGAACACTTTTCAACCTCGCTCTCGATGCCAATTGTAAGAAACGTTTTCCTAGCGCAGCGGAAACGTCTTAGGAACACAGATCGGACTTGAAAAATTTTTCTGCCCTTCTCCTTTGAATGCCGAATCTGACCAGCAGCAACACTAAAATTTTTTTCTGTTTCGGATAAAATTTCAGCCCCGGAACGCCCTGAAAACAGTCCCCTAACAGCCCCCGAACTGTAGTGAAATATTGGACTGTATTGGACTCGATATGCGCCCAATACACACCCAAATCGCCCCCTGATTTGCGTGACTAGTAGAGATATTTCTAGTCTGATTTTTCACTCAAAATTCAGCCCCAACACAGCCCCAAAATGTCCCCAAGTGTTTCCCAAAATTTCGGATTAAATAAAATTCAAATTGAACCCCGAATCACTAATGAATGGTGCGGCAGTGAGAATAATTTACCCTCACTGTCGTGTGCTTGTATAGATGAATAGTGATGGATTATATTATGTTCGACACCAAAAGAGTCTTCCGTACTATGTCTCACAACCAACATAAACAAGTGTGGGCTTGACTCACACTATTCAATCCCTAAACCTTTTAGAGATTTTATCACACTCAATTTATTTTTGATTTTCTTTCTTTTTAGTTTCTCAACCTTTGAGAGAATGGAGAAGATGAAGAAAGGTGGCTATGGTTACAATGGAGTGAGTGTCCAAGAAAAATCTAATTTTTCTTTTTATATTTAGGATTTCCAATTTCCAAGATTGCAAAATCTTTTCCACTTTCCACCCTAGTAAATTCGGCCACCCCTCTACATGTATAGCAATTTTTATAACATCCAATATTACATAATTATCATCTTAATGATAATTTAAAATTTCTCTTTTAGGGTTGTAACATCCAATTTAATATGCTTATTTTCCAAAAACTCATCCCCTCATTTTCCTTTGAAAATCGGCCAACACAAGGAATAATAGATAATTTTGTAACATTAAGTATTCAATTCCATAATTAAAATATATGTTACAAAATCAAAGAGTTACTACCTTTCATAAAGGTGTAACTTCCAAATTTAATTCAAGGGTTTCCAAAACCCAAATTCGGAATTCCAATATTAGCCTTCATTTAAATTATATTAAATATAATTTAACAATAAATAATAAACAATTATCATATAACTATTAAAAAAAAATAATAATAAAAAACAATTTTATCATTAAATTATATATAAACCATATATTAACTTTTAATACATAGTTCCAAGTGTGACAAATAATATTATTAACCACATTAATAATATTTATACATATGTGAGTATATAATTGGACCATCCAATTATATTAAATCCGCTATAGTAAATTGAGCTAGCACGGGGACCAAATGGACCTACGGTTCAGAGCTCCAATAATTTTGAAATATTAATTAAGCTATTAATTAATTATTATGAATTATTAACTCCGGGTTATTCCACTAAAAACCCGAAGTTGCACTCTCGCCGCCGCATATGATATATTAAGTCGAACCAAGTCGGTGTTTATCGATATAGTCACTACATATGAATTGACCCTTCACGAGTATCTCGTAATTAGAGCCGGGTCATAATGTCCGTTATACCCCTCTAATTATTTTTACCTTAAGTACTATTGATTCCCTAATGAACGATTTATTCATAACCATAATGAATTTTAATCTTTCTATTCGTAATAGAAAGACTTGAGCGCTCAAATCGTTCAAGTACCGAATCAACCCTTAAGAAAGATACTCATCTACTTCTCGCAAGAATGAGTAAACTCCATGTCTATGTAAAACGTTCTCAGCTACACAACAACCATACCCCCAAAGTACGTAGCTATTGGTCGGAACTGCTACACCAACCTCACCTTTGTAAATCAAATGACATAGCCTACCATGCAGGAGTTCGTAGTAAACTCAGGATTAAGATCAATCCATATATGACCATCTAGTAGATCGAAATGACTTTCTTTGTTTAACAAAATTTTAAAAGAATGTCATTTCCATCTGGGTCCAGTCCTATGTGATCACATCATACAAGGTGCCTCAATTCTCATGTCTTTACATGGACGATCACGGATCAAGGTCGCCATACAATTATAGAATGAACCGCAGCTATAGATAAACCACAAACAAAGTACCCGCTTTGTTTGCTCTCTATGGACTATTCGAGATTACTAACTTCAGACTTAAATCCTCTTGTGTATAACACTCATACACTAAGTCTGAAAGCACATAAGTAATCTAGGATATTCAAGATAATTTATAATATGCGAAAATTAAAAAAACACTTTGATAAATGAATAATGCATCATTTTATTTCAAACACATAAAACCGTTTACATTTCATGTAGCTATATGGCATACATCCCAACATCGAATCAGCTGAAGCATGTGAAGTAGCACTCCAACAACTCAAAAGGTACATGACCACTCCACCTTTTCTCTCAAAACCAATAGATAGGGAAATAATTTTCACCTATCTTGGGGTTTCCGAATATGCCGTAAGTGGAGTACTGGTTTGACAAGAAGATGAAAGATAAATTTCTGCCTACTACGTAAGCAATACCCTACTAGATGTCGAGACTAGATACTCTCATATGGAGAAACTCAACATAGTCTGGCTATATCGGCTCGAAAACTCAGCCCCTACTTCTAGGCTCTTCTTATTATAGTCCTCACATCCTACCCGATGAGGAGCATCCTCCATAAACCAGAACTCTCTCTGGTAGACTAACCAAGTGTGTCGTCGAAGTAAGCAAACATGATATAAGATACGAGCCAAGAATAATAATCAAGTCCCATACCCTGGCAGATTTTGTAGCAGATTTCAGTCCAGCCCTCCAACCCTACGCTGAGAAGGAAAGTAATTGTCTGACCATTTATCCGACCAGATTATGGAAACTCTTGGTGGATGGATTGAGTAACTGAAAATGAAGCGGGATGAGGCTAGTACTCAGATCCCCCGAATGAGACCTACTACAGTAGGCCAACAACTGTGGCTTCAAAACCACCAACAATGAGGCAAAATATGAAGCACTGATCGCGGGAATGACCTTGGCACTTGAACTCGAAGTGAAAAAGATCTAAGTCCAGTCAGACTCTCAGTTGGTGGTAAACTAACTCCAGGGCAACTACCAAACGAGAGAGGTTCAAATGGCTTCCTAACTCATTAAAGTAAAGGAAATCCAATCAAGGTTGGAGGGTTTCAACATCTCACAAGTCCCCAGGTCCAAGAATTTTATGTGGATGCCCTTGCCACATTAGGCTTGACCCTTCAAGAGGACAAACCAACAATAATTCTAGTAGTCTACTTACAGTTTCCAGCCACTTGGAAAGAATAGGCCCAAGAGGCGACTCAAGAAGTAAAAACTTCAACTCCAGCCAACAACTAGATGACCTGCTAGTCAACTATCTATCACAAGATATCCTTCCAGACGATAAGAATATCTCCATAAAGATTCAACGACAAACGGCTACATTCACCATGCATCAAGGGCAATTATTAAAGAGGTCATACTCGAGGCCCTACTTAAAGTGTCTCTCGCCGATCAAAGTCTGACTAGTGCTGGCCGAATTGCATGAAGGAGAATACAATAAAAAAATCGGGAGGAATAAGCTTGGCTAATCTAGCCCTCACAACAGGTAACTACTAGCCCACTATGCGAGCCGACTCGACGTTGTACGCCCTGAGATGTGACAACTGCCAAAGATTCACTGAAAGTTTCACACTTGCCACCTGAAACTTGAAGATAATCCTCGCTCCACGTCTCTTAATGAAGTGGGGAATGGACATAGTGAGACAGCTCCCAACAGGCCCGAGCCAGTGAGTAATTTTTTCTGGCTATGAAAAATTACTTCTCCAAGTGGATAGAAGCAAAAACATACGCACCAGTTAGAGACTATGGAGTGAAAACGTTCCTCTGGAATAACATCATCTGCAGATTCGGAATCACAAAGAAGATTGTGATTACGCCCAAAAATATTTGTGGTTATCATAGTATAGTTAGGGTGTCCATTACATAGAGAGACGGTTACAAGGAACTAATTCACTTAATGAAAACGTTAGCAATATCTTGATTAAAGAAAAGAGTTTAATTGGTAATGTGAAATAAAAACTATGAAAAAATACTTAAGAGTTATCAGTAGAGAAAAGCAGCAAAGTCAGGAATCCCTCTTGTATCAAATCCCTATATTCAGTAATTGATTCCTTTTATTACTCAATTGAAGGTTTCACATCCCAAACCAACAATAGAAAGATATTTCAATAAAAACAGATTAAATTCTAAGGTAATCGGTGAATTATTTTCTCTATGTTAACAGCACACAATTTTATCGTTATGACCTATCTAACGTTGACAATATACCCTCAGGAAATACTGCAGCAGAAGATCAACTCATAAAATAACATTATCAGTCACAACTGGGTTCCCCAATCACACATAGAAGAAGCATGACTATTCCTATATGCAAATTGGTAAAACACAATCTCTGGGTTCATAATCAAAAGATAATAAAGAATAACAAATCATCAATTATATTGAACATTGAAAAGTATTCAGGAATCAAAAACATGAATAAAAGAACTTAATTACAAGAGTTCATCCTTAGCTTTGCCTAGGAGATTAGTTCTTCATATAGAAGAGAGACATAGCCTTAATAGATTGGAGAAACATCATGTCTGGCATAAAGCTTCCTCGTTCTTCTCTCTCAAATATGTGACTTCAACTCTTTGTTGTGTGTTTCCTCTCTGTTTTTCTCCTCCTCTAGGGTTTTGGACGAACTTGGGTTTATATAGGGAAGTCTCGGAGTCCTTATGCGCATAAAACACGACCTAATTAAGATTATGGGACTCTGTCGGGGGACCAGAAAGTGGCACCGCGATGCCAAACTTACAGGGATAAATGTATGGAGGCTTGTTGAGGTGGCGTCGCGACACTAGAAGATGGGCGTCGCGACACCAGTGTTTTTTTCTGGTTTCGCCGATTCTGCGATTTAGCTCTTGACCGGCGTAAACACACACGTATAACACAAGTGCACATATCGTTCAAGTAGTATAAAAATATCGATCCCACGAGGACTTAATATCTAATCTATTAATTTTATGAGGTCAAATGATTACTAGTATCTAACAGGTTGTTTGATTGATTTGAAATGGTGACGATTCTAAATTTAAAAACAAGTAAATATAATTGTTCGAAAGTAGATTTTAAGAAAATTCAATATTAAAAACTATATAGGGTTGTGATTTCTTCCAATATCATTTTAAAGATGAAGTGGTTATCTTAAAGTTGGGTAATATATTGATTTATTAACCTGGAACATTAAATTATGTGTAAGCCTCTGTCGATGGTCAGACACAAATACCCAGTTTAACCCAATTGAACCATATGTCTATGTCAACCAAATTATTTGGATTCATTAAGTTTAAGTTCCAATTATGGCTACCCCCGCCCGACAGGTATATGTCTATCCTGTAAGGAAATCTATTAAAGGGTTATCTATCCTCAAGGAAGATCGTGGGCTATGGAGTCTAAGGCTGAAACCTAAAATCCCTATGTCTAGTTCATTTTAGATTTACCAGATCAATTTTATTAATGGTCAGTTAATGAAAAAACATTAAGGTTAAGACTCAATAAATAAATATTTATAATACCCAAACTGTAATCTAACCCCTTATAAAACGGTGATATTAAAAGTCATCACAACCCCAGATAATTAATTTAGTTACAACACATAACTAGGGCTAGTAAAAACTTGAAAATAACAGACATAAAGTAAACATGCGGTAAAGTAAATACTGAAAAGTAAATTACAATAAAATAAAATGCTAAGGTAAAAGGAATTACTTTTACTACTACTAATTTAGATATCTCCCATAATATAATATATAAACTTGTGATAACATTACCAACCAACCATATAGGCGGTATCCTGATTAAGTCAAATTAAGTCCAACCAGCCATTAAGGCGGTAAAAAGATTTGTCCATGAACCTGCCATATAGGTGGTAAGAAAGTTTAATTACCAACTGACCAATCTGGCGGTATCCTTGATTAGTCAGGTTTAAACCAGATTAAAATGAATTACCAACCGACCAATCTGGCGGTATCCTTTTTAAGTCAATATTTTAAATAGTGAATATATTATATTTAAGGGAGATTAATCTAAATAGAAATAATAAAAGAATTACCTTTCACCCTAGCTGGGGAAGTTACCTCCTCATGGTAAATAGTAAAAACTGTAAAAAGTAAAAAACAAGTAAATTACTATTATTACAAAACGTAATTAAAATTAATTACAAAACTAAAAACTAAAAAACTAAAAATTAAAAGAAAATAGAGAGAGAAACTCTCTCTTTACATCAAAGAGATGAGAGAGAGTGGTACATCTAAAACTGAAATTTGAAGCTCTATTTATAGGCGATGATAAGCATCAGGCGTCGCGACGCCAAGGGCTTTGGCGTCACGACGCCGGAACAGTGACACGTGTCACGCGTTGGTTTGTCGGTTTCAGATTCTTATCTGATGACGTGGCACTGTTCATGATAACTCAATAATTGTGATGATGTCAACGGTGACGTCATGATGATGTGGCGGTGGTGATTGTCGGTAACTTGAGATGGTGACAAGTGGCATGCGCACGTTAGCAGATCTTCTGTGATGGTGACACGTGGCACGGCCCACGTTAGCAAAGTCAACTTTTTAGATTCTGACACGTGGACCAGGCGCACGTTAGCAAGGACTCGGCGCATGTTAGGCGTCGCGACGCCAAGGGTTTGGGCGTCGCGACGTGCCTAAAATTACGATTTTGCCTTTTTTGCCAATTTTCACTGTTTTGCTCCAAATCACCTCCAGATTGTCCTGAAACTTTATTTATCTACAAAATAACACAAAACACATCAAAATATTCACAAAACTCAAGAAACTATACAAAATATAAGGTTAAATGAGTGGGAAATAGTGATAGATTTACCACACATCAGCTCTCCCGCGTGCTTCCGATGCGTCCGTAAGGTCCCGAAACATGTGTAATTACTCCAAGATTCATGTTCCATTGCTTCCTAATAATAATACATATAATAAACTATAATTAAGATCAAATACATGATAATAAAACTGAATTAGCGATGTTCAAAGTATATTTTCATGCACTTATCAAAACCCACAACCAGCTTATTGCTAGTCCCTAGCAATTCAAGCGAAAAAAATAAGAACTAAACTAAATTAAAAATAAATAAATAAATAAAAACTATCTAAGCCACTTTCGTAGGGATCGCGATTGCATTTAGCGCATGCAACAAGCCTTTAAACCCCTAGGTGGCCCTAGTGGATGAGTTATAGTATCGTGAGGGCTTACAGCGACGACACCCACAAACGTCATTCAAAACGCATGCAATCATGCACAAATAACAAAATAAGACAGTCCCAATAGTTACACATATTGTTGTCCTTAAAGAATGCCTAGCAATGAAACCAGAGAACGTTCAAAGTACTCAATGCAACTCAAATCCAAGTCCTTGAATAAATCATCTAAGCCAGACTCACAGTGTGTGTGTGTAAAGGTTCATTCACAGCTTGATTCCTAGGTAAGCTAACTTAGTGATTTCGTTTAAAAATTGGGATCCGATGGGTCAAACCAACCTAGATATCTCAATTGTGCTCTGTAATTGTCTTTCTTTGCTCAGTATGGTATGATTTTTTCCTTTTTCCTCTTCCATATTTTTTTTTTGGTTTTTCTTTTTCAACACACCTACCCTTTAAGGTAGCATTTCTCCTCATGGTGGTTCTAACACTCGCCCATGGGTAGTTTCACGCTTATCGGTTATAGGTGGTTTAATTTCTTCTTTTTTTTCTTTTTCTCTTTCTTTTTAGCTTTTCTGTTTTTTATTTTTAACCATACCATACATCATAACACCAGCAACTCAGGATAAATATCTAAAAAAATAGTCATTCATCGACATGCAATTTCTTCAACTAGTCATTTTGCCAACTACCTAGGTTTTCACTGCTAATAACCTATAGTTAAGTGCTTACGAGTCTAACCTAGATGAACTACTCAAGGCATCAGATAAAAGTACATTAAAGAACTTATCATTTCTAAGATTTCATCCTAAAGCAAACAATACTCATCATTGGACTTATGTTTTACTATTAAGGACTAAAAACTAAATAATTAATTTTTTTTATAACAGGTACATGCATACACCCCCACACTTAAAACTTGTATTGTCCTCAATGTAAGATAAATATAAAGAAAAAGGAGTGAGGAACAACACTACCAGGCATGGAGTTGATCAGGTTCCCACTGGTCAGACTTTAGTTGTGCGGGCTGTGTGGGTTGCGCTAACACATGCATAACTACTCATGCAAGTAATAAACATGCAATTAGCACACAATAAAATAAAACTAAAGTAAATAAACAAAAGAAATAAAATAAAATAATTGCATATGCAAGGGTTGCCTCCCCGTTAGTGCTATGTTTAACGTCTTCAGCCAAACATAACCACCCAATTTGTCATGGTGGCTTCATGTAGCGGACCAAGTAGTCTCATGTGCTTTCTTCTTCGGTAGCCACTGGTGATGAAGACATGAAAAAGAATTTATGGCTGGTTGTGTCATTCTATCTATGGATCCCCTAGGGTCTACTGATGGTTACAATGTTAGGCTACACATATGGAAAAATTGGCTCAACCGCCTTTTTAAGTTTCTAGGGATCATCTTTAAGTGAGCACTGAGTCGTCTTCTCCTCATTTTATGGTTCTTTAGGGTTAGGTCCAGATTGGGAGGGTTAGATTCATGTTGTATAGAAGCTATCTCTGGTAAGACTATGTTTGTCAGGTATGTATAGTGATATTTGTCATCATCTTGTGGTTGATCCCCGACATGAAAGATATTCACTTCCACTGTCATATTCCCAAATGATAACTTCACGAGACCATTCCTGCAATTAATAAGGGCATTAGTTGTAGCACGAAAAGGTCTACCAAAGATGAGTGGGACTTTGGAGTCAGTTTTAACCACAGACTGAGTATCTAAAATTAGAAAATCAACAGGATAGTAGAATTTATCAATTTGAAGTAAAACAACATCAACTACTCATTCCGGTGTTCTGATAGAGCGGTCAACTAAATGTAAAACCACTGATGTAGGCTTTATCTCTCCAAGCTCTAACTGCATATAGATAGAATATGGCATAAGATTAACACTAGCACCTAAATCTAATAAAGCCTGACCGAAATCATATGTGCCAATGTGGCAAGTAATAGTGGGGCATCCTGGATCCTTGTATTTTGGTGGGGTCCTTTGCTCAATTACTGCACTTGCTTACTCTGTCAGAAATGCAGTCTTCTTCACATGTTGGTTTCTTTTCATGGTGCATAGATCATTCAAAACCTTCGCATATGTGAGAACCTGTTTGATCACATGTAACAAAGGAAGGTTAATCTTTACTTGCTTTAAATGTTCTAGAATCTCACCAATAGGGTCTGTAGTGTTAGACAATTATGACCCATAGCGTCACTATTTGTAAAAGACATTGTGGTTTTTGTACAAATTAACTATGTAGCAATGGAAATTGTATTTTATCATTTTGTAATTTGATTACTTAAATATATAAATGATAAAAGTCCTTATGATTAGTTCCGGATTATAAGATATGAGACAATATCAATCCATAAAGGTTTAATCATTAAATATCCATAGTCGTAGTATTATCGAGACTGGACATCGATAACGCGAAATAGACTAGTGTTGCACTTGTGTGTGTTATGGAAGCGTAAAAGCATATTTCTCATATATTTAAGTATTGGATAACTATGCAAGTGTGATAGGAGGTTGTGTTTACCGATGGTACGGAAACGACTTCGCTCTGGATAGACCCCGTGAAATCCTATTGGTAGTATGACTATGTGTCTATGGGAATCCGCATCAGGGTAGATATATTTGGTCTTTACCTGAGACTTGCATCGCTAGTACTTGCGAGAATCAATACGCTTTGGTTTTGGTCGTCCAGGACTTTAACAGGTTATGTGTACGCCTCTTCTGGATTTATTGAGAATCATAGTGTATTGGGTGTGATGTCAAGACGGAAGTATCACTTCATTCATATGGAGATTTTGAATTCAAGTGGGGCACACATGTCACATCACTGGTCACATCACTTGTCACTTTAGTTAACTTTAAGGTGATGGGTTTTGGTGAGTTGTTGAAGACTTGTAAAATACTCCAAATTGTAATGATGGAAGACTTTTACCAATTGTTTGGTATATCTTGAATTTGATTTTTGAAATCAAAAACAAGTCAACACACTTCATCTAACTCTCTCTCTCTCACTCACGGTTTTGGAAGCTTTTTCTCTCCCTCTCCATTTCTCTCATTGCCGAGAGTTACAAGGAAGATTTGGAATTTTTGTAGCAAAAATTTCACAAGCTATCACTTACTATGAATCATTCAAGGTGATAGGGAAACCAACCTTTGAGCTTGGAATCACCATTAAGCTTGGAGCTTGGATTTCTACTTCAAAGAGGAAGCTTGGAGACTTCTCAAAGGAGCAAAAGTTTTTGTGTTCAACACCTCCAAAATCCTATCAAAGTAAGTTTAATTCCGCTATTCTTATTTGAGTATTCACTTGATTTCATTGCTTAAAATGATCTTGGGACAACTTAGAAACCCAACAATGGTATCATGGATCCTATTTGAGCATGAAATTTGATTAGGGTTTATATACTAAAATTTGGGTAAATTTGATTTGAGCATGATTTAACCAAATTGTTTGTTTGAGTATGCTTGTATGTTAATAACTTGGAGTTATACGTGATCTATTTGAAGAAAGTTGAATTGGATTAATTTTCCCCAAATGCTATATTATGGCCGAATATTATCTGCTCCCTAAAGTCATGGTATTTTTTGTTCTTTTGATCATTGGATGAGTTTAAAGACTTGGGAAATATTGATTTGAGATTCAATCGGATTGAAAACGGAATCGGGTATAAAATCCCTACTAATGTCGTGAGCTATAAGCATGGAAATGAGATGATTTTGTAACAATAATGTTGGGCATGTATTGATTAAGAATAAGCATGATTAATTGATTAGATTAGTATTTTGGAAATGTTAATTTAAATAGTTAATCATGGCTAAGCACTTTAATTAATTAAATTATGAAATTTGGAATTTTAGAATTTGATTAATTGGGCTTAATTTAGAATTGGGCTTATAATGTTGTATTTGGGCCTAATGGGCTTGGTTGGGCCAAGTTGGTTTAGGTCAATTGGATTGGATCCAAATTGGGCCTAAACCATTCCATTAAGTCCAAATATAACTAATGGGTCTTTTATATTTAATTGGGCCTAATGGACCAAAATTGGTTTCTTGGCAAATAGGGTGATTCCTTAATTGGGCTTTGGTATTTGGGTTTGACCCATATTGACCAAAGTCCATGCCTTAAGAAATTAATTGAAAGCTCATTGGACTTTAATTAAATGACACTGGGTGTTAATTGGGCTTTGAGACCCATTTAGATTAGATTTGGAATCTAAGTCGTAAAGGCACATTGAAAGTGTAATTATTTAATTTGGAATTAAATTTAGAATTAGTATTGAATACTAATTAAATTAGATTTAAACTTTAGTTCGATATAATTCAAGAATTCATACTTTGAGTATTTATTCTTAAACGAGTTGGACTCGCGCAAATCAAATCATTGTTTGAACATTGGATGATCACTTTATTCAAAGATTAATTAATTGGATTATATTGATTGAATAACATGTTTTGTGTGAATACATGGATGTGTTGAATGAATAATGTATATCGGATGGATATTAGAAGAGAAATGGCTATTTTGGAAATTGTTGTAAATTTAGAATTTATTAAATTGGACCTGCGTGTCCAGCCTTATCTCTCGATTCTTTGTAATTCTCTTCTCACCTAATTCCCCTGAATGTTAATGAGGTTTCTTTAATTGTATTATGTAATTGGGTAGAAGTAAGAATAGTGCAAGCCGGGGAGAGGAAAGGGAGTGATTTGTTCTAGGAACAATCTGTGAGATATCCATCCGCATATCATTATTAATTTATTTACCGCGCCTTATTATGCTTTTAGAATTCATGTTTAAGGGTGTATGATGAGACCTAACAAAGATAATAAATTGGTTTCCAATTTACGTGAAAAACCCTCAATAAATATTAAGCGTTTTCCTTCCATTGAGTGATTCTTACTCAAGATCCAAGACTGGCACTGGTTTGTTGGCCAAAGTCAAGACCTTTGTCCGTCGCGGATGTGTTTGAATCATGAAGGCTTTGTTCCATATTGGTGTCTTGTCCAAGTTGTGATTTGTTGGCCAAAGTCAAGATCACTTCTTGTCCATCGACATCGATTACGAAGCTTTCCAAAGTCAATGGGTTCCGCTTAACTGGAATCATTAAGCTTGTTGTGCCAAAGCCAAGGCTTAGTTGATTCAGAGGAAAAATATTAGGAAAATATATTGGCATATATATTGTATATATGTTTCGGACTTGGAGGTCCACCTACCGGATCTAGGAATTGGATGAGATCCAATTGATCTTAGAGATCTACCTAGTTAAATATCATACAGCTTATTGGCCAAAGTCAAGGTTGTGTGTTATTTAACGGGATCCTAGCCCACTAGGAAACTAGGTTTCCCAAGTACTCAATAGAGGGTAAGAGGCTCACCGAAAAATAGTGGGAGACTAGTATTGAATTTGCAATTTCGTTCAAATACTTAGCTTTTCAAATATTTTTATTAGTTGGACTAATATATTATTATTTTTCTTGTAACAATTAGACTGTACCCATACATCGTTAATTTAATAGTTTGACTATTGCAGTTAAGATGACGGGAAAGTTAAGCATTATGGATATTGTCATGGGCGATAATGTCTTTAATGGCACAAACTTTCAAGATTGGGACATGAATCTCAGGATTGTCCTGGGTTCCGAGAAGTTGCTCTACATTATAGAGAGACCTCTTGGGCCTAAGCCTCGACCTGATCAGTTGCTTGAGCTAGAGCTTTGGAAGACTCATAGCGATGACAACGCGACTGCTCAATCGGTAATGCTTGCTACTATGACTCCGCAATTCTGTCGTCAAAATAAGGGATTGGATCCCTATGAGATGATGGCGAAGTTGCATGATCTTCACCGATCTAATCTTAGATCGCAAAGATATGAGTTGCAGAATAAGCTTTTCCGTGCTCGTATGTCAGAGGGTACGTCTGTTGAGCATCATGTGTCACAAATGATTGCTGACATTAAGCAGCTCGGACAGATGGGCATCGTCTTTGAGGCTAAGACTTCTATAGATTTGATCTTGCAGTCTCTGCCAGACACTTGGAGTGGGTTCATCATGAACTACAATATGTTGAACCAAGACCAAACTCTTGGAGAGTTGATGTCCACTCTGCGCGAAGCAGAAAAATAGCTCCTAAAGGGCAAGAAGCGTGAGGCGCACTTCGCTTCAACATCTCAGACTTCGAGGGCTTGGCCCAAGGCGACTGGAGGTGTAAAGATGAAGAAGAAGAATGGCAAGGCCAAATCGTCAAAACCTTCTCGGAAGGGTAAGGAAAAATCCCAAGATATATGTCTCCAGTGCGGCAAGCGGGGTCATTGGAAGCGTGACTGCCGTGAGTACAAGGCACACATGAAGGAAATCAAAGCGGACAAGGCACCGGCTACAGGTATGTTTGTTATAGAAATAAACATGTCTACTACTAGTTTTAAAAATTGGATTTTTGATTCTGGTTGTGGTACTCATATATGTACTGATGTGCAGGATCTGCAGATTAGCAGGAGACTGGCCTCATGAGAGATTGACCTCCGCGTTGGAAATGAGACCCGAGTCACCATTTTGGTCGTTGGCACTTTTGTTTTGGAACTGTCCTCGGGGCATGTACTTAAACTTTCAGACTGTTATTATGTACCTAGTTTGACTAGGAATATTATTTATGTATCTATGTTAGCCCAATGTGGGTATACTTTTGTATTCAGAAACACTGGGTGTTTTATATATATAAATGATATGGAAATTTGCACTGCTGATGTAAATAATGGTCTTTATATTTTGAATATGAATCAATCTCAAACATATAATGTAACAAACAAAAGTTTTAAAGTAAGTAACAAAGATGAAACTTACATGTGGAATTGTCTTCTGGGACACATAAACAAGACACGTATATCCACACTTTTGAAGAGTGGGTACTTGAACGGATTTGATCCAAATTCATATGACGTCTGCGAATCTTGTTTATTAGGCAAAATGCCTAAATCACCTTTTAGCGGTAAAGGTGCACGTGCCACCGAGCTGTTAGCCCTTCATAGTGACGTATGTAGGCCCATGTCTAGCCAGGCTAGAGTTGGATATGAATACTTCGTAACCTTTACGGATGATGCATCGCGTTATGGTTATGTGTATCTTATGAGACAAAAGTCGGAAACCTTTGATAAATTCAAAGAGTTTCGACACGAAGTAGAAAAACAGACCGGTAAAAGTATTAAGACATTACGGTCAGACCGTGGTGGCGAATACTTAAGCAATGAGTTTCTTGATTACTTGAAAGAATATGGTATTCTTTCACAGTGGACTCCTCCCGGAACACCGCAATTAGACGGTGTGTCCGAATGGAGAAACCGAACTTTGTTAGACATGGTAAGGTCTATGATGAGTCGCACAGAGCTAACTATTTCCTTCTGGGGATATGCATTGAACAGTGCAATACTTATTTTGAATAAGGTTCCGTCAAAGTCCATTCAACAGACTCCGTATGAAATATGGACAGGAAAGAAACAGGGTTTCTCATTCCTGAAGATTTGGGGTTGCTGGGCATACGTCAAATGTTTGGAAGGTACCAAACTTGAACCCAAATCGGATAAATGACTATTTGTAGGATATCCTAGGGAAACCAAAGGATATTACTTCTATCACCCACAAGAGAACAATATATTTGTTGCTCTACATGCGATTTTCCTTGAGAAGGAATTCCTAAATGCAGTGATAAGTGGGAGGAAAGTAGAACTCGATGAAAATCGGAGTGATACTGTTCCTGTCACAGAATCCTTAACGGAACATGAACAGTCCATCAGGGATGAGACTGTACCACAATCTTTGAATACACAAGAACCGCGTAGGTCGGAGAGAGTCAGAAAACAACCTGAGAGGTATGGGTTTCTGATCTCACCTCATGTAGATATTAATCTTATTGAGGATAACGAGCCAGCTACGTATGAGAAAGCGATACAAGATATCGATTCCGCTTTATGGCAAGAAGCCATGAAGTCCGAAATGGATTCCATGTACACCAACCAAGTTTGGACACTGGTTGATGCACCAGAAGACGTAAAGCCTATTGGTTGCAAATAGCTCTTCAAGAAGAAGACTGACATGGATGGCAACGTACAAAGCTAGGCTTGTAGCGAAAGGGTATCGTCAACGACATGGTGTCGATTACGATGAAACTTTTTCACATGTTGCCATGATTAAATCCATTAGGATAATGCTTGTTATAGCTGCATATTTTGATTACGAGATATGGCAGATGGACGTCAAAATTGCTTTCCTTAACGGAAACCTTTTGGAGGATGTTTATATGCAACAGCCTGACGATTTTTTCGTACCAAGACTTGCAAACAAGGTTTGTAAGTTAAATCGATCCATTTATGGATTGAAGCAAGCATCGCGTTCTTGGAACCAACATTTTGATGAGATCATAAAAGAATATGATTTCGTTCAAAACGAAGATGATCCTTATGTATATAAGAAGGTTAGTGGGAGCGCACTGACATTCATTGTCCTTTACGTTGATGATGTATTGCTTATTGGCAATGAAATTCCCATGTTAACATCGGTAAAAGCTTGGCTTTCATTAAAATTCTCCATGAAGGATCTGGGAGAAGCAGCCTTTATTCTAGGAATAAAGATCTACCGTGATAGATTTAGAAAGCTGCTTGGACTCTCCCAGAGCACGTACATTGACAAAGTGTTGAAGAGATTCAACATGGATCGGTCCAAGAGGGGACTCTTGCCAGTGTCACATGGCGTCACTCTATCTAAGGACATGTGTCCTAAAACTCAAGATGATAGAGAAAACATGAGTCAGATACCATTCGCCTCGGCATTCGGATCGATCATGTATGCCATGATATGTACGCGACTTGATGCCTCATATGCTTTAAGCATGTGTAGTCGCTATTAGGCCGATCCAGGTGATGGTCACTGGATGGTGGTTAAGAATATCCTAAAATATCTTAGACGAACTAAGTATGCTTTCTTAATCTATGTAGATGTAGAACTTGAGGTAACTGGGTATACCGATGTAAGTTTCCAAACCGATAAAGACGACTGCAAGTCACAATCCGGGTACATATTTTGTTTAAATAATGGAGCTGTGATGAGCGGAAAATATATCAATATTTACCGCCCCTTTTACTTAATATTTTGTTTAGTTTCTCGGGTTTGATGAATGTTTTGATGTGTTTTAGTTTATTTTGCAGATAAAATAATATCGGATCTCGATGAATCATTTAGGACGAAATATCGGTCAAATAAGGGCAATTATTGGACTTGATATTTTAATTTTGGAGATTGGAAACTTGAAAGGGCGTTTTTGACGAAGTGCAGTTTTGGAAATTCCAATTTTATGCATCTGTCGTATTTTGGGTATCACTTTTTACTCCGATATCGGATTGAGCTGATTCAAGTTCCAGATTAAACGAGACTCAAAGATATACAACTTTAAAAGACAAAATAATTTCGAATTCTGAGGATTTCATGCCCGAAATTGATGAACCATCCAGAAGTGTGTTGTGTGTAATTATTAAAGTCACTTTCAATCATTTTCAAAGCAAAAAATAAATTAATAAATAAATAATAAAAATTATCAAATCATCACCAAACAAGATAAGAGATTAGTGGAGCAATTAATAATGGATTTGGTGGAGCAATTAGTGGAGCAATTAGTAGAGCAACTAAAATGGATCTTCATATGTTCAGTTAGCAGATATTATCAACGTACATAGTAACATACGGACATTAACTAAAATTGAAAAGTTTGTAATATTCAGTGCTCTAGTTTAATTGGAGGAAGCATCTAAAAAAATCAATGGAGTAAAAAAAAACATCTTAGATCCGAGTTATTAAGTCTGTAAGGGTGTTTTAACACCTAGTGCCCTAAAACCAACTGGTTTGGGAGTCACTAGCCCAAAGATCGTTACATGGATCAAAGATGCTGCAAAAATATATATATATGAAGTCTGAGTAATTAAGTCCGTAGGGGTGTCTTAACACCTGGTGCCCTAAAGCCAACTGGTTTGGGAGTCACCGACCCAAAGCTCGGTACATAGACGGAAGATATTGTATATAAATAAAAAAATAAAAAAAAATCAGAAAAATCAGAAAAATTATTCCATTGCTGCAAAAAGATGTGAATTCTGATAAAACTTTAGGACAAAAATATTACTCTCTTATCAACTACACTTATGACTGTTGTGGGCAAAAATGAGTTGATTAATATTTTGTCGACTGTGTATATGGAGAATGGTAAAAATAATCGGAGAATTTACTTATTCGGTAATTTAGAATGAAACAAAACAACTATTGACTTGGAGTAGAAGTTTCACCTGATTAGTCACTAACTTCTTTATTCTCTTTTCTCTTGTCTTTTTGCTTTTTTGTGCATTAGTTTTATTATCTTTTTACTTTTGTAAAACGTTTGTGGGTATCGTTGCTGTAAGCCCTCACGAGACTATAACTCGTCCACTAGGGACACCTAGGGGTTTAAAGGCTTGTTGCATATGCTAAATGCAACCGTGATCCCTACGAAAGTGGCTTAGTTTAATTTTAATTGTTTCTTGTATTTTATTTTTTTTTTTAATTTTTTTTTTGTTCGAGGACTAGCAAAATGTTAGGTTTGGGGGTGTGATGAGCGGAAAATATATCAATATTTATCGCCACTTTTACTTAATATTTTGTTTAGTTTCTCGGGTTTGATGAACATTTTGATGTGTTTTAGTTTATTTTGCAGATAAAATAATATCGGATCTCAATGAAATCATTTAGGACGAAATATGGGTCAAATAAGGGCAATTATTGGACTTGATATTTTAATTTTGAAGATTGGAAACTTGAAAGGGCGTTTTTGAAGAAGTGTAGTTTTGGAAATTCCAATTTTGCGCATCTGTCGTATTTGGGCATAACTTTTTACTCCGATATTGGATTGAGCTGATTCAAGTTCTAGATTAAAGAAGGCTCAAAGATCTACAACTTGGAAAGACAAAATAATTTCGAATTCTGAGGATTTCATGCCCGAAATTGATGAACCATCCAGAAGTGTGTGTGTGTAATTATTAAAGTCACTTTCAATCATTTTCAAAGCAAAAAATAAATTAATAAATAAATAATAAAAATTATCAAATCATCACCAAACATGATAAGAGATTAGTGGAGCAATTAATAATGGATTTGGTGGAGCAATTAGTGGAGCAATTAGTGGAACAATTAATAATTGATTTGGTGAATGATTTGATGGAGGCAAAATTTTGCCTATAAATACCAAGCCATTTCATTTGTAAAATTCATACTTTCTTCTAAGGAATTCCTTAAGAATACTAAGAAGATTGTATCTTGTTTATTTATTTACAGCTTTCAATAATTAATTTCGCTTTCGCACTTTCTTTTCTTTACTTTTCAGTTTTTACTTTACGTAATTTACTTTTACGCACAATACTTTTCTTTCTTTAATTTTCAGCAATTTACTTTCAGCTTTTACTTTTCAATAATTTATTTTCAGCATTTACTTTTTCAGTAATTTACTTTCAGCAATTTACTTTTCAACAATTTACTTTTCAGTAATTTACTTTCAGCATTTACTTTTCAGCATTTAATTTTCAGTATTTAATTTTCAGTATTTTACTTTATGTCTTTTATTTTATTTAAATTTTTACTACCCGTAAATATGTGTCGTAACTAAGCCAGTTATCTGGGGTTGTGATGAAATCCAATATCACCGGTTTATAAGGGGTTAAATTATAGTTTGGGTAATTTAAAGGTTTACTTATTAAGTCTTAAGCTTAATGCGTCTTGTTAATTGTCCACTAATAAGATTGATGTGGTAAATCTAAAATAAACTTGACAAAGGAATTTTAGGTTTCAGCCTTAGACTTAATAGCCCAGGATCTTCCTTGAGGATAGATAACTCTTTAATAGATTTCCTTACAGGATAGACATATATCTGTCGGGCGGGGGTAGCCATAATTGGAACTTAAACTTAATGAATCCAGATAATTTGGTTGACATAGACATATGGTTCAATTGGGTTAAACTGGTATTTGCGTCTGACCATCGACAGAGGCTTTTGCATAATTTAGTGTTCCAGGTTAGTAAACCAATTATTACACAAACATAAAATAACCACTTCATCTTTAAAATGATATTGGAAGAAATCACAACCCTAGATAGTCTTTAATATTGAATTTTCTTAAAATCTACTTTCGAATAATTTTATTTACTTGTTTTTAAATTTAGACCATTTCAAATCAATCAAACAATCTGTTAGATACTAGTAATCATTTGACCTCATAAAATCAATAGTTTAGATATTAAGTCCTCGTGGGATCGATATTTTTATATTACTTGAACGATACGTGCGCTTGCGTTATACGTGTGTGTTTACGCCGGTCAAGTTTTTGGCGCCGTTGCCGGGGACTTATTTATCTTTCACTAT
This sequence comes from Zanthoxylum bungeanum, assembly GCA_019454045.1. NCBI lineage: Eukaryota > Viridiplantae > Streptophyta > Magnoliopsida > Sapindales > Rutaceae > Zanthoxylum > Zanthoxylum bungeanum. Next base: position 95,701 of record SKCR01029768.1, read on the forward strand.
TAGTTTTGGGGTTAGATACGTTACTTGTATCTAATTTCTTTTTACTTATTGTTTTTGTTTTCTTGTGTTTCAGGTTCTCAGAAACTACATGAGACGAACCAGAAGCTTTGAACTTCGATCGCTTGACCCAGAAATTGAAAGAACCATCAGACAGTTGAGAAGGGAAAGGCGAGAAGGCCAAGAAGCTTTAGTCAACATGGAACCTGAACCTTTGAACGTTGCACCACCAATTCCCATTCGAGACAGAACCATTCCGGTGGTTGACAGACTCATTTCTTGCATTGTACTTCCTCCCTTACTAGCAAATGTAGGTGACATCAAAACATGCATTCAGATGATTCAGCAGTCAGTTCAGTTTAGGGGGAATGCAACTGAAGATCCTAATGCCCACATCAGCAACTTCCTGGAAGTTTACGGCACTTTCAATTACAACCGAGAAGCTGAAGAAGCAATGAGATTGCGTGTTTTCCCATACTCCTTGAAGGACAGAGCTAAATCTTGGCTACATTCACTACCAGCAGAATCTATCACAACTTGGAACACTTTAGCCACCAAATTTCTTGCAAAGTACTTTCCACCAGCCAGAACCGGAAAACTGAGGAATGACATCACATCCTTTGTACAATAAGATTCAGAATCCCTCTGCGAAGCTTGGGAAAGGTATAAAGATTTGCTCCGGAAATGTCCTCACCATGAGATTCCAAAATGGCTTCAAGTCCAAACATTCTATAATGGGCTTTCTGGAATAATGGGAACCACAATTGATGCTGCTGCTGGAGGAGCCTTGATGGTAAAAGGAGAAGATCAAGCCTGGGACCTAATCGAAAAAATGGCCAATAACAATTCCTTGTGGCCAACAGAAAGGAGCATGATCCAAAGAATTGCAGGAATTTATGAAAGTGGAGCCAATACAGCAGTCAACACCAAGCTAGATCAGATATGCAAATTCATGGAGACTCTTACCACTGGATCCACAAGTTCACCATATGGAGGAGCACCAGAGTCGAACCAACTTGAAGAAACGGTGAATTTTATCAATAATTTCAACAGACATGGGAACAATCCATATTCCAACACCTTCAACCCAGGGTGGAGGAATCATCCTAATTTATCATGGAGCAACAATTCAGCACAACAGTAGAACTATCCACCACATGGATTCCAACAACAGAACAAAAGCCAGGAGCAGGCAAATGAACCATGAATAACATAAGTGTTGACCCACTTGAAAAAGATAGAAGCAAAACACGACTCTCAAGCAGCAAGATATGATACTATGTTTCAATCTCAAGCGGCAAGATATGATGCTATGTTCAATCCCAAACAGCATTAATTCAAGGTCAATCTGCTTCTATTAAAGCACTGGAGAATCAAATTGGACAACAGGCAAATGCTCAGAGTTACAGACCGCCAGGTACCCTTCCTAGCAACACAGAGCCAAATCCAAGAAACATGGGGAAGGAACAAGTCATGCCATCATGTTAAAAAAAGCGGTACTGAAATCAACAAAGATGTTGGAGCCAAAACAGCTGCTGAGGAAGTTCCAAAAGAAACAAAGCAACATATGGAGGAAAAAGAAGCAAAGGAAAAAGAACAGATCATTCCACCTCCACCTTTTCCTCAACGTCTTCAGAATAACAAATTGGACAAGCAGTTTTCTCGATTCCTGGAGATCTTTAAAAAGCTACATATCAACATTCCATTTGCAGAAGCGTTGGAACAAATGCCCAGCTATGCCAAATTCATGAAAGACATTCTTTCACGAAAGCGGAGATTGGGAGATTACGAGACAGTAGCATTATCAGAAGAATGCAGCGCTATCATTCAGAGGAAACTTCCCCCAAAGTTGAAAGATCCTGGCAGTTTCACTATTCTTGCACCATAGGAGAACATGACTTCGGTAAGGCTCTGTGTGATTTAGGTGCTAGTGTTAACTTGATGCCTTTTTCTATTTTCAGGAAATTACAGATTGGAGGAGAAACAATGCCAACTTCAGTCTCACTACAACTTGCTGATAGATAGAACGCTCGTATTTCCGAGAGGTGTAGTTGAAGATGTGCTGGTCAAGGTTGACAAATTCATTTTCCCAGCAGATTTTATTGTCCTTGATATGGAGGAAGACGCAGACGTGTCAATCATCCCGGGGGAGACCATTCATGGCTACAGGTCGAACCATTATTGATGTACAAAAAGGAGAATTAACCATGAGGGTACATGACCAAGAAGTAACATTCAATGTTTTCAAGGCCATGAATTTCCCAGATGATGAAAAGAAGGAGGAATGTTTCAAACTTGATGTGATACACAGTACCACTCAGAACTCTGATGAAAGCAAAGTTCTACTGACAAACTTAAAACATGTCAATTGCATGTGGAGCCTAAAGATAAAGCGTCTTTTGTACTAAAGAAGCCAATTCTTGCATTACAAGCAACATAAGAGAAAAATTTCCACCAGCTCAACGAATTGGAGGAATTTCACAATCAGCCTTTTGAGGATGCCAAATTGTACAAAGAAAATGGCAAGAAAAGACATGATGAGAAGTTAGTGCGCATACAACTGGAACCATGGCAGAAGGTACTGTTAAACAAATCAATGGTGAAATTCTTCCCATGGAAGCCAAAATCACGGTGGTCAGGTCCATTTGCGACCACGAAAGTTTTACCAGATAGAGCCGTTGAGATACATGATCCTGACTCCAACAAGACTTTCAAGGTTAAAAACAAGCGTGTCAAGCACTACTGGGGAGAATCATTTGAGCGACAAAAAGAAAGTGATACACTTTCAGATCCAGCTTAACGTTCGAGAAGTCACGTCTAGCTGACGACGATTAAACTTAGCATTTTCATGGAGGCAACCCATGCAATTTTTGTATATATTGTGATTTGGTGTGATTTAAATTTTGTGTGTTTAGTTTTTGCAGATTAAGACATTTCAGGATGGGAGAAGTTCTCGCAAATCTTCACAAGCAATTTCCTTCTCTCCCTCAAAACTCTCTGATGAAAGTCTACAAAGCTCGCTTGGAACGAATGAGACTAATAACAATCCATGGTGTTCCTAATGACATTCGTTGGGTAATTGAAGCACGAGTCCGATTGGCAGGTGAGTCTTCTGACTCTTTTATTTCACATCTGCCTGGTTTTGGAAGAAGCACCTATGCAAAGAAACGTAGAGCTAAACAAATGGGTGTTTGTTACAAATGTGCACGCTGGAATTACAATACTCGTTGTTGTTATTTAGGAATGGTGTCTGATAATCGTGAAGACAAAATTAAATTCATTAGGGATGGCTTGAGTAAGGAGTCTTTAGATGATATATCTTTAACTCTTGAGACGCATCCCAGTGGATATGTTCACATAGCCATTCGCAAATTACATACACAATTCCAAAAAGAAAGACAACAATTAAGTCTTGGGAATCTGACTCAAAAAGACCCTGTTGCCAGTTTATAGTATAAGAAATTGGATGGGAAGCTTGTCCCTGACGCATAGACGTCAATCAAGCCGCTACTTTTCTTATACATATTATATCTCTTTGTCTTTTCCTAATAATTTTAAATTATTTTGTTGTTTTCTTTTATTTTCTCTGACAGGATCCAGACTTTTTTGACTATCACGATTTATTTTACTGTTAACTAATAATCGTCCTTGGAAGATACTTGTGCTATTATTACTCACCCTTTTTAGGTTTTATAAATTCAACTCATCATTTCACTTTGAAGACATCCAGAGTAAACATGGAAGCCACTTCAAGAAGACGAGTTGAAAACATCTGTGTGTTTTGCGGTTAGTAGTGTTGGTACTAAAACCACAATACGTATAAGCAGCACAAGAATAGGGTCGAGTCTTAGCTGCAAAGAATATGCACTTAGTATATGGCGGAGGCAATCTTGGACTTATGGGGATCGTTTCAAAAGTCGTACAAGAAGAAGGCAGTCACGTTTTGGGAATCATCCCAAAACCCTTGGTAGAAGCAAATCTTATTGAACCATCAAAAGGAGAGGAACTGATTGTGCCAGGTATGTCTGAGGACTGGACTAGTAGAAATGATTAATTGTGCTGATGTTTTTATTGCTTGCTAGGTGGCTGGGTACATTGGAGGAAATTTTTATTGTGCTATCTTGGGCGAATCTGAACATACACCAGAAACCAATTGGGTTGTCAACGTTGATGGATTTTATGATTTTCTTTGTGTATTTCTTGATGATGCCCGGAGAAATGGGTTCGTGTCAAAACCTTTGAAAGAACTTCTCTTTACTGTCAGAACTGCTCCGGATAATTAGTTGATCAGTACCTTGTTTTTAGTTTGTGTGTTCTTTTTATTTTTAGTCCAAAATTTTTCGAAAAATACAAAAAAAATTGAAAAATTTTCAAAAATTACCAAAATATTTTGTGTTTTTATTTTGACTAAAATGGTGGAAATTTGTGAAAGATAGCTGAGTAAGGAGTTTCCACTCCTAATACGTATCTCAAGCCTATTTTCGAAACAAGTTAATTTTTGTTTATTTCCTTTTGAATTATTTAATTTGTAAATTCTCCATAAAATTGACTAAAATGGATCTTCATATGTTGAGTTAGCAGATATTATCAACATACATAGTAACATACGGACATGAACTAAAATTGAAAAGTTTGTAATATTCAGTGCTCTAGTTTAATTGGAGGAAGCATCTAAAAAAAGCAATGGAGTAAAAAAAAACATCTTAGATCCGAGTTATTAAGTCTGTAAGGGTTGTTTAACACCTAGTGCCCTAAAACCAACTGGTTTGGGAGTCACTGGCCCAAAGCTCGTTACATGGATCAAAGATGCTGCAAAAAATATATATATATATATATGAAGTCTGAGTAATTAAGTCCATAGGGGTGTCTTAACACCTGGTGCCCTAAAGCCAACTGGTTTGGGAGTCACCGACCCAAAGCTCGCTACATAGACGGAAGATATTGTATATAAATAAAAAAATAAAAAAAAAATCAGAATAATCAGAAAAATTATTCCATTGCTGCAAAAAGATGTGAATTCTGATAAAACTTTAGGACAAAAATATTACTCTCTTATCAACTACACTTATGACTGTTGTGGGCAAAAATGAGTTGATTAATATTTTGTCGACTGTGTATATGGAGAATGGTAAAAATAATCGGAGAATTTACTTATTCGGTAATTTAGAATGAAACAAAACAACTATTGACTTGGAGTAGAAGTTTCACCTGATTAGTCACTAACTTCTTTATTCTCTTTTCTCTTGTCTTTTTGCTTTTTTGTGCATTAGTTTATTATCTTTTTACTTTTGTAAAACGTTTGTGGGTATCGTTGCTGTAAGCCCTCACGAGACTATAACTCGTCCACTAGGGACACCTATGGGTTTAAAGGCTTGTTGCATATGCTAAATGCAACCGTGATCCCTACGAAAGTGGCTTAGTTTAATTTTAATTGTTTCTTGTATTTTATTATTTTTAAATTTTTTTTTGTTCGAGGACTAGCAAAATGTTAGGTTTGGGGGTGTGATGAGCGAAAATATATCAATATTTATCGCCCCTTTTACTTAATATTTTGTTTAGTTTCTCGGGTTTGATGAACGTTTTGATGTGTTTAGTTTATTTTGCAGATAAAATAATATCGGATCTCAATGAAATCATTTAGGACGAAATATGGGTCAAATAAGGGCAATTATTGGACTTGATATTTTAATTTGGAGATTGGAAACTTGAAAGGGCGTTTTTGAAGAAGTGCAGTTTTGGAAATTCCAATTTTGCGCATCTGTCGTATTTTGGGCATAACTTTTTACTCCGATATTGGATTGAGCTGATTCAAGTTCTAGATTAAAGAAGGGTCAAATATCTACAACTTGGAAAGACAAAATAATTTTGAAATCTGAGGATTTCATGCCCGAAATTGATGAACCATCCAGAAGTGTGTTGTGTGTAATTATTAAAGTCACTTTCAATCATTTTCAAAGCAAAAAATAAATTAATAAATAAATAATAAAAATTATCAAATCATCACCAAACATGATAAGAGATTAGTGGAGCAATTAATAATGGATTTGGTGGAGCAATTAGTGGAGCAATTAGTGGAACAATTAATAATTGATTTGGTGAATGATTTGATGGAGGCAAAATTTTGCCTATAAATACCAAGCCATTTCATTTGTAAATTCATACTTTCTTCTAAGGAATTCCTTAAGAATACTAAGAAGATTGTATCTTGTTTATTTATTTACAGCTTTCAATAATTAATTTCCATTTTCGCACTTTCTTTTCTTTACTTTTCAGTTTTTACTTTACGTAATTTACTTTTACGCACATTACTTTTCTTTCTTTAATTTTCAGCAATTTACTTTCAGTTTTTACTTTTCAATAATTTATTTTCAGCATTTACTTTTTCAGCAATTTACTTTCAGCAATTTACTTTTCAACAATTTACTTTTCAGTAATTTACTTTCAGCATTTACTTTTCAGCATTAATTTTCAGCATTTAATTTTCAGTATTTTACTTTATGTCTTTTATTTTATTTAAATTTTTACTACCCGTAAATATGTGTCGTAACTAAGCCAGTTATCTGGGGTTGTGATGAAATCCAATATCACCGGTTTATAAGGGTTTTAATTATAGTTTGGGTAATTTAAAGGTTTACTTATTAAGTCTTAAGCTTAATGCGTCTTGTAATTGGCCACTAATAAGATTGATGTGGTAAATCTAAAATAAACTTGACAAAGGAATTTTAGGTTTCAGCCTTAGACTTAATAGCCCAGGATCTTCCTTAAGGATAGATAACCATTTAATAGATTTCCTTACAGGATAGACATATACCTGTCGGGCGGGGGTAGCCATAATTGGAACTTAAACTTAATGAATCCAAATAAACTTGACAAAGGAATTTTAGGTTTCAGCCTTAGACTTAATAGCCCAGGATCTTCCTTAAGGATAGATAACCATTAATAGATTTCCTTACAGGATAGACATATACCTGTCGGGCGGGGGTAGCCATAATTGGAACTTAAACTTAATGAATCCAGATAATTTGGTTGACATGACATATGGTTCAATTGGGTTAAACTTGGTATTTGCGTCTGACCATCGATAGAGGCTTTTGCATAATTTAGTGTTCCAGGTTAGTAAACCAATTTATTACACAAACATAATATAACCACTTCATCTTTAAAATGATATTGGAAGAAATCACAGCCCTAGATAGTTTTAATATTGAATTTTCTTAAAATCTACTTTCGAATAATTTTATTTACTTGTTTATAAATTTAGAATCGTCACCATTTCAAATCAATCAAACAACCTGTTAGATACTAGTAATCATTTGACCTCATAAAATCAATAGTTTAGATATTAAGTCCTCGTGGGATCGATATTTTATATTACTTGAACGATACGTGCGCTTGCGTTATACGTGTGTGTTTACGCCGGTCAAGTTTTTGGTGCCGTTGCCGGGGACTTATTTATCTTTCACTATTAGTTTTGGGGTTAGATATGTTACTTGTATCTAATTTCTTTTTACTTATTGTTTTTGTTTTCTTGTGTTTCAGGTTCTCAGAAACTACATGAGACGAACCAGAAGCTTTGAACTTCGATCGCTTGACCCAGAAATTGAAAGAACCATCAGACAGTTGAGAAGGGAAAGCGAGAAGGCCAAGAAGCTTTAGTCAACATGGAACCTGAACCTTTGAACGTTGCACCACCAATTACCATTCGAGACAGAACCATTCCGGTGGTTGACAGACTCATTTCTTGCATTGTACTTCCTCCCTTACCAGCAAATGCATGTGACATCAAAACATGCATTCAGATGATTCAGCAATCAGTTCAGTTTAGGGGGAATGCAACTGAAGATCCTAATGCCCACATCAGCAACTTCCTGGAAGTTTACGGCACTTTCAATTACAACCGAGAAGCTGAAGAAGCAATGAGATTGCGTGTTTTCCTATACTCCTTGAAGGACAGAGCTAAAGCTTGGCTACATTCACTACCAGCAGGTTCTATCACAACTTGGAACACTTTAGCCACCAAATTTCTTGCAAAGTACTTTCCACCAGCCAGAACCGGAAAACTGAGGAATGACATCACATCCTTTGTACAACAAGATTCAGAATCCCTCTGCGAAGCTTGGGAAAGGTATAAAGATTTCCTCCGGAAATGTCTTCACCATGAGATTCCAAAATGGCTTCAAGTCCAAACATTCTATAATGGGCTTTCTGGAATAATGGGAACCACAATTGATGCTGCTGCTGGAGGAGCCTTGATGGTAAAAGGAGAAGATCAAGCCTGAGACCTAATCGAAGAAATGGCCAATAACAATTCCTTGTGGCCAACAGAAATGAGCATGATCCAAAGAATTGCAGGAATTTATGAAAGTGGAGCCAATACAGCAGTCAACACCAAGCTAGATCAGATATGCAAATTCATGGAGACTCTTACAACTGGATCCACAAGTTCACCATATGGAGGAGCACCAGAGTCGAACCAACTTGAAGAAACGGTGAATTTTATCAACAATTTCAACAGACATGGGAACAATCCATATTCCAACACCTACAACGCAGGGTGGAGGAATCATCCTAATTTATCATGGAGCAACAATTCAGCCCAACAGCAGAACTATCCACCACATGGATTCCAACAACAGAACAAAAGCCAGGAGCAGGCAAATGAACCATGAATAACAGAAGTGTTGACCCACTTGAAAAAGATGGAAGCAAAACACGACTCTCAAGCAGCAAGATATGATACTATGTTTCAATCTCAAGCGGCAAGATATGATGCTATGTTTCAATCCCAAACAGCATTAATTCAAGGTCAATCTGCTTCTATTAAAGCACTGGAGAATCAAATTGGACAACAGGCAAATGCTCAGAGTTACAGACCGCCAGGTACCCTTCCTAGCAACACAGAGCCAATTTACTTTTCAATAATTTATTTTCAGCATTTACTTTTTCAGCAATTTACTTTTCAACAATTTACTTTTCAGTAATTTACTTTAAGCATTTACTTTTCAGCATTTAATTTTCAGTATTTAATTTTCAGTAATTTACTTAATGTCTTTTATTTTATTTAAATTTTTACTACCCGTAAATATGTGTCGTAACTAAGCCAGTTATCTGGGGTTGTGATGAATCCAATATCACCGGTTTATAAGGGGTTAAATTATAGTTTGGGTAATTTAAAGGTTTACTTATTAAGTCTTAAGCTTAATGCGTCTTGTTAATTGTCCACTAATAAGATTGATGTGGTAAATCTAAAATAAACTTGACAAAGGAATTTTAGGTTTCAGCCTTAGACTTAATAGCCCAGGATCTTCCTTGAGGATAGATAACTCTTTAATAGATTTCCTTACAGGATAGACATATATCTGTCGGGCGGGGGTAGCCATAATTGGAACTTAAACTTAATGAATCCAGATAATTTGGTTGACATAGACATATGGTTCAATTGGGTTAAACTGGGTATTTGCGTCTGACCATCGACAGAGGCTTTTGCATAATTTAGTGTTCCAGGTTAGTAAACCAATTTATTACACAAACATAAAATAACCACTTCATCTTTAAAATGATATTGGAAGAAATCACAACCCTAGATAGTCTTTAATATTGAATTTTCTTAAAATCTACTTTCGAATAATTTTATTTACTTGTTTTTAAATTAGAATCATCACCATTTCAAATCAATCAAACAACCTGTTAGATACTAGTAATCATTTGACCTCATAAAATCAATAGTTTAGATATTAAGTCCTCGTGGGATCGATTTTTTTATACTACTTGAACGATACGTGCGCTTGCGTTATACGTGTGTGTTTACGCCGGTCAAGTAGTAAGCTGGAAATCTTCCAAGCAAGAGACTATTGTCGATTCAACAACAGAAACAGAGTATATTGCTACAGCTGAAGCAGCAAAAGAGGCAGTTTGGATCCGTAAATTCCTAATTGGATTAGGAGTAGTTCCGTTAGCAGCTGAGCCCATTCCATTGTATTGTGACAATAACGGGGCTATAGCGTAGGCTAAGGAATCGAGGTCTCATCAACGATCCAAGCATGTTCTTTGACGTTTACATATGATTCGTGAGATCATACATCGTGGCGATGTGAAGATCGAGAAGATCGCATCAGAGGACAACATTGCAGATCCGCTGACGAAAGCTATTCCTCAGTAAATATTTGAGCGACATGTACATAGTTCAGGTATTAGATGCTTGAGTGACTGGCTATAGGCCAAGTAGGAGATTGTTAGACAATTATGACCCATAGCGTCACTATTTGTAAAAGACATTGTTATTTTTGTACAAATTAACTATGTAGCAATGGAAATTGCATTTTATCATTTTGTAATTTGATTACTTAAATATATAAATGATAAAAGTCCTTATGATTAGTTCCGGATTATAAGATATGAGACAATATCAATCCATAAAGGTTTAATCATTAAATATCCCTAGTCGTAGTATTATTGAGACTGGACATCGATAATGTGGAATATACTAGTATTGCACTTGTACGTGTTATGGAAGCGTAACATCATAGTTCTCATATATTTAAGTATTGGATACTTATGCAAGTGTGATAGGAGGTTGTGTTTACCGATGGTACGGAAACAGCTTCGCTCTGGATAGACCCCGCGAAATCCCATTGGTAGTATGACTATGTGTCTATAGGAATCCGCATCAGTGCATGTGTATTTGGTCTTTAACTAAGACTTGCATCGCTAGTACTTGCGACAATCAATACATTTTGGTTTTGGTCGTCCAGGACTTTAACAGGTTCTGTCTACGCCTCTTCTGGGTTTATTAAGAATCCTAGTGTATTGGGTGTGATGTTAAAACGGAATTATCACTTCAGTCATATGGAGATGATGATCACGTAGGGATACAGAACTGGTACTCTAATTGGTAGCAACCCTCGGGATAATATGACAAGGTCATGATTATCCGATTAAAGAGACTAGTTGCTTATGATCCGATATATGCTTCGTACGGGGCAGACACTATTCCAGCCCCAGGCCTTGCATGTGACATCCGATACTACATTGTAATATGCAATACTACGTATACTACGCCTGACATAGATTATATATTCCTTTAAGAATATTTCTGGAGAATTGGGTAGGCACGGTGCTTTGCTAGAAGCCAATCATGTCTCGTAAATCGGTAAAAACGTAGTACAAAGTATGTACGTGTTCGGATAGTCCGACGACCGGATTTACTACCAACATATCCAGGGATCTCATGGGTCGCTTCCCGAAGATTCACCGATGACGTATGATTCAAACATAATTAATCTAGGATTTATTACGGAGAGATTTTATCTTGGATAAAATACTATTTGAAGAGAGAACGATTAATTTGGACTTAATCGATAAAATAATATATTTGATATATTAAACGAAATTAGATTTCGACGCGAAATTAAAATTGGATTTTAATTCGAGCAAACGAATTAATTTAGAATTAATTCGCAAGCGACGTGAATAGTAATTTTGCTTGGCATAATTATTTATTAAATTTGATTTAATTACGTCGCAATGGAAAGTTCGCTAATTCGGAATTATCGAACCCGAGCGCGTGAGTGTTTGCGGGCCCACTCGGATTTTGAATTCAAGTGGGGCATACATGTCACATCACTAGTCACATCACTTGTGACTTTAGTTAACTTTAAGGTGATGGGTTTTGGTGAGTTGTTGAAGACTTGTAAAATACTCCAAATTGTAATGATGGAAGACTTTTACCAAATGTTTGGTATATCTTGAATTTGATTTTTGAAATAAAAAACAAGTCAACACACTTCATCTAACTCTCTCTCTCTCTCTCACGGTTTTGGAACTTTTTTCTCTCCCTATCCATTTCTCTCATTGCCGAGAGTTACAAGGAAGATTTGGAAAAATTGTAGCAACAATTTCACAAGCTAGCACTTACTAGGAATCATTCAAGGTGATAGGGAAACCAACCTTTGAGCTTGGAATCACCATTAAGCTTGGAGCTTGGATTTCTACTTCAAAAAGGAAGCTTGGAGACTTCTCAAAGGAGCAAAAGTTTTTGTCTTCAACACCTCCAAAATCCGATCAATGTAAGTTTAATTCCGCTAATCTTCTTTGAGTATTCACTTGATTTCATTGCTTAAAATGATCTTGGGACAACTTAGAAACCCAACATGTAGCTCTCGCAGTAGGCCTAAGAGCTTAAGGGAAAGGTACTCTAACTGAGATATGTGGCACTTGCTCTTCATGAGGAATATTGGTACTGATATCTTTGGGGTCACCTATAATGTTGGAGGTGTCCTGCAAGCCTATCTCCTTACCGCTCCTAGTGATTATGGCATTAACATATTTTACATTAGATGCTTCATGATCAACATGTACCATGTGTTGCCCTTGCATATTTGGTTGTGCCTGAGATGGGAACTTTCCTGACTCCTCCACACTTAACACGTTAGTTAATTTAGAGACTTGACTCTTTATCTCTTTATTGTCTTCAACCACCTGAGCTATCAATGACTCAAACCTTTGATTAGTTTTGCTATGGGCCTCTATAAATGCATGCACAGTATCCTCTAAAGAATTTCTAGGAATGGTAGGTGTGTGATAATGGGGGGCACTGTAACCTTTAGGTTGTGGTATCTGACTAGGCTGATGAGACTCCTGCTTCCAACTAAAATTTGGGTGGTTCCTTCAACCAGGATTATAAGTGTCTGAATATGGTGTATAAGGCTTCTTGTACATCCCTAAGGTATTGCATTGTTCCTCATATGTTTCCCTCATCTCACCATACAAAGGACACTCTTGGGCTAGATGGTCACTCCTTTTACACACGAAACACGCCCATTGGGGTTCTAACTGAACTACTGCATGCATAGTCTTGCTATCTTTGGCTTTTAAAGCTCATATCTCTCTAGTCAATAGTTCAACTTGTGCTCTAAGACTATCATCTTCCCTAAAGTGGTGTATGCCTCCGCCAGAAGGGGTGGAACGTGTCCTATCAGTGTTATCCATGGCATTAGGTCCAGTCCAAGTGTGAGATTTTTCGGCTAAGTCATTTAAGTACTCTAATGCCTCATCAAGGTCCTTTCGGATAAATTCACCATTGCACATTATCTTAACGAATTGGCGCTAAAGTAACTCACTAAGCGCCAACTCCCATACCCATGGTGAGGACAACTAGCTAACATCTCTTTAAACCTCTCCCAAGTTTGATAAAGGGTTTCACTCTCTTTCTGGGAGAAGGTAGAGATATGTCTCTTCAGGGCATTAGTCTTATGGTGTGGGAAGTATTTATTAAAGAATGCATGTGTCATTTCACCCCATGATCCTATCGAACAAGGTCTTAAAGAGTACAACCAGCTTTTAGCTCTATCCTTAAGGGTAAAAGGGAAGAACTTGAGTCTAATTGTGTCTGTAGTCCCGAATCGGTCATGAAAGGTTGCTACAACCTCTTCAAATTCCCTAATGTGCACATAAGGGTTCTCATTCTCCAAACCACGAAAGGTTGGGAGATACTGTATCATTCCAGATTTAAAGTCTATATGTAGTCCATTAGAGGGAAACATTATGCATGATGGTGTAGCTGTGTGAGTGGGATGAAAGTACTCCTCAAGAGTCCTAAAAGGTGGCCTCTCGTAGTTATTCATGTTGTGTGTGCTAGATGTAGATGGTGTGGTAAAAAGATTATCAAACATACATTTCTGAATCTGAATCATCCTCTTCAATTCTAACAAATCTACCCAACTGATCCCTAAGTCTAGGCATGCACTCAAACACAAATAATATGACAAACAGAAATAAAAGAAAATAAACTAAAAATAAGAATTTAAACTAAAACTAAAACTAAAATAAAATAAATAAATAAAGATGGAACAAAGTTACCATTTTGTTGTTGACTAAGCAAACCTGCTCCTTTAGATTGTAAACTGTCTCCCCGACAACGGCGCCAAAATTTGATTACGCCCAAAAAGTGCTTGCGGTTATCGTAATATAGTTGGGGTGTCGATTCCTCAGAGAGATGGTTACAAGGAACTAATTCACTTAATGAAAACGTTAGCAATAACTTGATTAAAGAAAAGAGTTTAATTGGTAATGTGAAATAAAAACTATGGAAAAATACTTAAGAGTTATCAGTAGAGAAAAGCAGCAAAGCGTCGGGAACCCCTCTTGTATCAAATCCATATATTCAGTAATTGATTCCTTTTATTACTCAATTGAAGGCTTCATATCCCAAACCAACAATCGGAAGATATTTCAATCAAAAATATATTAAATTCTAAGGTAATCGGTGAATTATTTTCTCTATGTTAACAACACACAATGTTATCGTTATGACCTATCTAACGGTGACAATATACCCTCAGAGAATACTGCAGCAGAAGATCAACTCATAAAACAACATTACCAATCACAACTGGGTTCCCCAATCACACATAGAAGAAGCATGACTATTCCTATATGCAAATTGGTAAAACACAATCTCTGGGTTGATAATCAAAAGATAATAAAGAATAACAAATCATCAATTATATTAAACGTTGAAAAGAATTCAGGAATCAAAAACATGAATAAAAGAACTTAATTACAAGAGTTCATCCTTAGCTTTGCCTATGAGATTAGTTCTTCATATAGAAGAGAGACATAGCCTTAATAGATCGGAGAAACATCATGTCTGGCATGAAGCTTCCTCGGTCTTCTCTCTCAAATATGTGACTTCAACTATTTGTTGTGTGTTTTCTCTCTATTTTTCTCCTCCTCTAGGGTTTTGGATGAACTTGGATTTATATAGGGAAGTCTGGAGTCCTTATGCGCATAAAACACGACCTAATTACGATTTTGGGACTCTTCCAGGGCGCCGCAGTGCCAAACCTATGGGATAAATGTATGGAGGCTTGCTGGCGCCGCGATGCCAATACTTTTTTTCTGGTTTTACCGATTCTGCGATTCAGCTCTTCCGGCGTGCTTCCGATCATCCATAAGGTCCTGAAACATGTGTAATTGCTCCAAGATTCATGTTCCATTGCTTTCTAATAATCAGCTCCTAATTCATCAGCCATAGTTGTAAGGATTTCTGCAAGAACTGGAAGATAAAGCTTAGCTACTCAACCCCACGCTACCCCCAAGCCAATAGACAAAATGAGTCTTCAAATAATAAAATCCTCAACACACTGAAGAAAAGACTCAAGAAGGCGAAAGGCGACTAGGCCGACGAACTCCATGAGTTTTATGGTCCTACCGAACCACCGCCCATACATCCACTAGAGAAACTTCTTATTTAGTAGCCTTCAGAGAAGAAGCAGTCATCCCAGGTGAAGGGAGCGTACCCTCGCCCTAGTACCAATGGCTTGACAAAGAATCAAATAAACATCTGGTGGAACAAAGCCTCAATATAGTAGACGAAGTCAAAGAGCAAACCATAGTTCGAATGGCCATACACAAGTAAAACATGGCCAGAAAATTCAACAAAAATGTAAGGACCCGACATTCAAATAGGGAGATTGGGTACTTCGTCAAGTCATCAGAATACAAAAGAAGCTAGAGATGGCAAGCTCTGCCCCACCTGGGAAAAACCCTACTTCATTAATAAGGCTACGTGACACGTAGGCTAAAAATTAGAGACACGTGAAGGAAGACCGATTCAGAACAGTTGGAATGCCATCCACCTAAACAAACATCACCACTGACACTAGCTGACTACAAGTCAACGACTAGGCAATCGACATTGCCTACTCCTTGACTGTGGGACACATACATACTATATAAATGATGCTATAATCCTGCATTCAGTCAATAAAAGAATGGTGCACTCTTTTTCCATGATTTTGTACCCCAACAATGGGGGATTATAGTTTTTTAACAAGACAACTTTTATTAAATTTTCATTCTAACTATCGAAGCCTTCATCTATCACAAAGGTTCCAAGACAGCAGCCAACAAACTTGGCTGACTAAATCACAGCCTAAGACTGGCACAACATTCCAGTCATTCAAAGCCATTTGACTTGGCCAACTAAACTCTTTGACGAAGATGACTGGGTCAAATCCTTCAACTAGCCCCTATATTCTAGTCCCCAAATCAAAAAAACATTTATTCAAGCACAAATGAGTGAAAGCAACACCTTTCAAAATATAACCAAGTCTTTTTCATTAAAAATTATTGAAGTTAGTTACAAAGCAATAACTATTAATGGGGCACAATACAGGAAAATTTAAAAAGGGAAAAAACACCATCTGGATCAATCATCAATAAGGGGATCACTCTGCTCACCTAACTCCCCAATCGACATCACTACAACACCCAACAAAGCTTCTTCCTCAGCCTCATGGTCGCTTTCACTAGTCACTAGTCCAACAGGTGGCTCACCATCAGCTTCCTCTTATACCCCCTCCTCATACTCTCGAATCCACTTGTCGGGCTGCCACTTCGATGACTCACTAGTGATAAATTCCTTCATCAAATCATGGCGGACATTCAACATTGCCTCTTCAGCTACAGTGGTAAGCCTATCCAAATATGAGCCATACCTCTCTCTCATCTGCTAACTCCTTACCTCTGGTAGCTGCCTCCATCTCAAAAGTCTCCAACTCCACCTCGATCTCCTTTAGTTTCCTCTTCGAATTTTCCTCTGACTTCTTGACCTTTGACAACTAAGCTCGAAGTCAAATATTCATCTTATCCAAGTCTCGGTTACTCTTGTTCAAGGAATTAATCATCTTATAAAAGTGAAAGTTGGCCTTAAGCATATGAAAAACAAAACATCAAAGGACTGAGCCATCAATAAATGAACTTTCAATTTAAACACAAGATTCAAATTACCTCATAGCTACGAGTCACACAGATTTTGGACATCTCTAAGATGCTATCCAGTCTCTCTTAGCCTCTTCAAGCAAAAGATCTCCAACAAAACTTTCAAAGACATTGGGATAGGGGAGGAATGATTTATTCCTCCGGACCTTCATAGTTACAAAATCCAAGACCATTTTTACCACCTTCATTGCCTCCGCGACCTTTTTTTTCCTCGACTCTTAATGAGTCACCAAAGCTAGAACTTCTGGAGTTCCCTCGCCAACCAATCCACTAACATTCATTTTTCCCTTTAGCCTTCTTGGTCTTTCTTCAAGCCGACAGTTCATCCAGGCTGGGAAGTCTAAATCTTCCTGACTTGATGTCTCATACCAAAACAAGTTCCATTGGAATTAGTGGCTCGATAAATAACGACTGGACTCTAAGTTTTTGAGCCAACCAATGAAGGATAAATGTAGTACTCAAATTAGACAACCGAGCTAAGGGGATACACTACCGATATTTGAAACGGCACTCCAAATAGGACTCACTTTGAGCCGACTCCCCTCCAATAAATAACATCAACTTCTTTCCTTCTCTGGAACTTGAAGGATATGCTTGATCCTTGTTTAAATTGTGAATCCAGGCTCAACGGTGTGATTCAACGACGTGCCTATAAAAAAGACAAGATTACCAATAAGCCAATCAAGAATCAAACGACCATAAGAAGAGTTGGGAGATTAGTGATCAAGTGCTTGCCCCCGGCGTAGGTGGACAAGTAATACCAACCCTTATACTCCTTACGGTTAGCATTCAATTTGTAAAGCTTCTTCAGGTCTTCAACCGACGGCTCGTCCAGGCCTGCCCGCTCTAAATTACTTAGAGGCTGGTGAGCACCCTCCACCCATTCAGGTTCAGCTAGCATAGGGCCAAGTTAATTATTGTTAGCATATTGGCAAAGTACCCTTTCATGGGCAGATGCATGCCCATATCGAAGAAGACAGTGTAAAGGGCTATCTGACCACCATTTGGTCAGCTTATCTGATCACCATCTTGAGGAACGTAGAGACCAATCCCTTCGGGGATGCTGAATCTCTCCCGTAGTTGATCTAGCTCGACCCAGATCATTGTAGAAGGTCGGTCCTTCCATGTGTAATCTTTCAAAATCCATAGGAGGCTACTCAGGGTCGGGACGGGGATATCTGATGGAAAAGGATTGGTTTTCTTCTTCTAAAGAGGTCAGTGTGGTTTTGAGGGATGAACACTATGATCTAGAGCTATCTGCGATGATTGGATTGGTCGGTTATGATTGAGGTGCTTCTGTTGAAAAAACTACGGTTGGGGTTGAGGAGAAGCCTTCAGATTCATACATTCTTAGTAAGGGATGCCCGAGGAGGAAGGTTAGTCAAGTTAAATTAAACCTGTTCTATAATTATATGGGTCTATGGTTAAGTTATGCCTATTATCTACCTATGATTTATTATGTCATCTCTACCAAGTAGCTAATCCTAGAAAGCTCTAAAATGCCATAACAAATGTCAAACAGTAATTTTTTTGTACTGCAAGAGCACATTCGATAAAAAAGACTCGACCCGACCTATTCATATGAATCTAAACCCCATAAATGTATGTATATGACAGTATAGCAAGAGACCAAGTAAAAAAGTAAGAACACCAAATAACCTAGAAACACGTGTTCAAATTCATAACAAACCTAGAAACACATGTTCAAACCCATAATAAATCAAGAAAAACACATAAACATGCCATTTTTTCATTCACAACATAAAGCAGCCATGTATTCAAAAAAATATAAAGGAGGTGCAGAGCATATTCACGGAAAAAATGGAAGAGGGGTAAAGAGCCACTTACTTGTAGAGATAATTGTTGGTGAAGAATATAGATTGTTTTTGCTTGAGGATGTTGGTGGCTCAAAGCTTAAGTTCAGAGGATTTTATAGGGTTTTTGATTTTTTATGGAAATAGAGAAGTAAAAGTTGTAAAAAGAACAAAAGTGGCCTTTATGTAGGCAACTCAGGCTCGTCATAACCATTGGTTCGAAATGGGAGCTCATGATGGATAACACATATTGGATTGATCGTCATCGTTGAATTCAAATCTAAGATAGGAGCTACATGCTCAATTAATCTCAAACGTCCGAGTTTTGGAGGGCAACTCATGGATAGGTGACATCTGGCACATCAGATAGATGAAACGAAAAGGGATTTAATGGATGTGATGGTCATTTAATGAGGGCAATTATGTCGCATATTCCCATGGATGCTTCAATGTCTTGTAACCACCTCTTCAGATACCGATGAAGGGAAAGTGACTAATAGGAAAGGGCTCATGTTTAGTAGCATACAAAGTATCCCATCCCGAGGTGGTTGTATTGGGGCAGTTGTGGAAACCCTAGGGTCGGATCGGTATCCCGGATAGCGTAAATGGATCTAACCTATGGATATCAAGTATGGTATAATTTTAAATTATTTAATGAAATATTATATTCCATTACGAGTGTATAGGAAAAAATCGGGACTGAATCGGAGTCCGGAAGCTCTAGAACGAGCGAAAACAAAATTATCGCGCGCAGTGCGCGTACACGCAGCAATTCACCTTCTTTTTTCTTTTGAAAATAAATTTCCTTCAGCTCAAATTCCAGTGAGTTGAATGAATTAGGGTATTTGACCCTAATTCTTTCCGGTCTTCCCAAAGCACTTCAAAAACACCCAAAATTAATTTTTAATTTCAAAACCAATATTAACACATGTTATAGAATAAAAATCAAGTTTTTCAAAATATCAAATATTTTATAAAAACATAAATTTATTCTAAATACACACTTGCGTAAATTTTGAATCCAATACACAAACCAAATTAGAATCCCAATAAGAAATGTCTCGTGAATAATTCTAGGTCACCCAAAGGTGGTCAAGTGATTCTAGAATGGTAGCCATAGCTCTAAGCTTTAATTTAGAGTTCCAAACTCTAATTAATTGTTTCATGTCCAATATGAACATCTTTGACCTAGTTACAAGCATGTTGTGTTTATACTTCTAAAGTATCCTAACACAATTGATTAGTCTTATTCAACATTAAGCTATGTGATCATGCATCTAATACATAAATAAACATAGCTTAGGAGAAGATCAAACTTTACCTAGTAAGCTTGATGCAAGATCCAATCAACCACTCATTTGTTGAAATTGTTGGAGAACCTCCAAGGTGTGTAAGCTTGACTTCAAGATCCAATCTTGTTTCAAATGCTTCCAAGCTTCACTTCAAGATCCAATCTTGATTTCTCATAGATGAAATGTTGTAGAAAACTCATAAGCTTCTCTAAACACTTCTCTAACTTAGGCTAATCTCTCTAAGAATTTGCTTGTATTTGAACTTGTAATTAAAACCTTTCTAAAGCTTGGTATTTATAGCAAAACTTAGGCAATTTTTAATTAATAAAAGTTGTAATCAACTTTTAAGTGGGCTTAATCTAATTTGTCCAAATATGTATAATTAGCTGTGATTAATCTCCATTGTCTCCCACTTTAATTTAGTACAATTAAATCAAGCCAGGATTAAGAAATAGATTAGTTAAATGTTTGCCACCTTGATTTAATCCAATTAAATCAAGCCAAAACCACCTATTATTACATACTTACAATTACCATAATATCCTTATATGGTAGAGATAATTATGATTTTACAATTAAGCCCTTTGTGTAATTCTTGAATTAATCCAATTAATCCAATTAGGTCAAAGTAATAATCAATGTTATCCAATAACACTTGATTATCTTAGTTGATAATTATAATATCGAATATTATCTTTTATCAAACTTAATTGGCTAGCCAAGTGCTCAACGAGTACACTTCATATTGGGACTCTCTAGATTCAGACACATTCGTCATATAAGCCTAGCTAATATGTACGCAATTCGGCCACCTCCGAATTCGCGAAGAACACGAACGAATTTTCTAAACTATACAAGTCGAGGTCATCACATATGTTTAACAATCCCTCCGTCGTAGGCTATCCGAGTTGTGCTTAGGAAACATAGAATATACCGTCAAGTTTCCAAGGCGCACATCTCATGTCGACATGTCCAAGATTCTTTACAACTGATGAGATTCACCCTAGGTGATCGGCTTTGGCCAAAGTCTTTAAGAACTGTGACTTACTCACATGGATACCTAAACCCTTTATGGTACACACATGGGTAGACATATATTATCTTGTTTCGCACTTGATTACTTAGTACATTAGTCCACACCCAACGAACATCTAGAGGCCAGACCATGAAAGGTTTCTGACATACATGGCATCAAAGTGTGAAGGATATCACACAAAATCAATGTTATCATATAGTCAAAGGATTACATATGATACTTGACTCGAGAAGATTCTATTGACGGTGGTGTATACTTCCAACTATTAGGAATCACATGTGTGTCATTCAATATTCGCTTCAACGAATACTCACATGTCTATATGAGTTTCCAAAACTCATGGTACATCACATTAAACCATTGGAACTTCAATTCCAATATACGAAATGTGCTAATCTTATAGGTTATAGGAATTCGACCGTATTCCAAAATCAACGACTATGAATATTTACTTTAAGAATAGTTTACACCTAGTGTCAAAACTATTGTAAGGTCGATGTCATTCTTAGCATATCTATACATCAATCTAATACACATAATGACAATACCATTAATGGGGTATGAAATGAAAAATGTAGTTATTTTATTAATAAATAATAAAATATACAATTCAGATTGGCACTCCAAGCACCAACTCCATCAAACTCCCACTTGCTTAGTGCCAATCTGGATGGTACCGTAGTCCCATCTCCTCCACATGTTTATCAAATAACTTAGGAGGTAAGGCCTTTATAAGCGGGTCTGCTATGTTGTCTTGTCCTTAAATCTTCAAGACCACTATGTCTTTTCATTCAATTATCTCTCTAATTACGCGGTATTTCCTTTCCACAGATTTAGACTTGGAATGCTCCCTCGGCTCCTTAGCATGTACGATGGCTCCGTTATTATCACAGTACAATGGGATCGAATCCGCAATAATAGGCACAATGCCAAGTTCTGTAATAAAATTTCTAATCCAAATAGCTTCTTTAGCAGCTTCTGAAGCTGCTATAAATTCCGCCTCAGTGGTGGAATCAGCTGTTGAGCCTTGTTTTGAACAACGCCAACTAATCGCACCACCGTTAAAGGTAAATATATATCCTGATGTATATTTTCTATCATCTGGATCTCCCTAGAAGTCGGAGTCTGTATAACCCTTAACTTGTAGCTCACTTTCTAAATATATCAGAACTTATCATTGGTGCCTTTAAGTTATTTTAGGATATGTTTCACGGCTGTCCAATGATCATTACCTGGATCAGATTGATATCAGCTGGTCACGCTGACGCCGAAATTGATGTCAGGTCTAGTACATAACATAGCATACATTATGCTTCCAATACGAGAAGCGCATGGCAAGTTAGACATCCTAACTCTCTCTTCCTAAGTTTGAGGTACCATTTTCTTTGAAAGATGTATGACGTATCGGAAAGGTACATTTACTGCCTTGCAGTTGGTAAAACTGTACCTTTCTAACATCTTATCTATGTACGTTGATTGTGACAATCCTATAAGCTTCCTAAATCTATCTCGTTAGAGCCTTATACCTAGTATATAGGAAGCTTTACCCATATCTTTCATGGAGAAGTTCTTGTAAAGGTAGGCTTTCACACTTTGCATCATCCCTATATCATTTCCTATGATAAGGATGTCATCTATAACAAGACTGGGAAAACTATCATGCTCCACTCACTCACTTTCTTATAAACACATGGTTCTTCCTCATTTTTGATAAATCCAGATAATCTAATTATCTCTTCAAAACGACGATTCCAGCTTCGCGATGCCTGTTTAAGTCTATAAATAGACTTTTGGAGCTTACAAACCAAGTTTGAAGTCTCACTGGATACGAAACCCTCTGGTTTTTCCATATAGATATCATCCTCATGAATCCATTTAGGAAAGCGGTTTTCACATCCATTTTACATATCTCATAGTTATGATATGTAACAATGGCTAAAAGAATCCTAATAGATTTTAGCATGGCTATTGGTGAAAAATTTTCTTCATAGTCAATCTCAGGACGTTGAGTGTAACCTTTCACTACCAGTCGGGCCTTAAAGGTTTCCAACCCTCGCTTCCTTTTGTAAACCCATTTACAGCCAATAGGTTTAACTCCTTCAGGAAGTTCAACTAAGTCCCAGACTTGATTGGCATGCATTGAATCCATTTCAGATTTCATGGTTTCCTGCCATTTTTCCGAATCGATATCCAATATCGCTTCTTTATACGTAGTCGGATTTGTTTCCTCCAAGAGGAGAACATCAAGGCTCACATCAGATATGAAAAACAGTCTCTCAGGAGGCCTTGATATTCTATTCGACTTACGTAGAACCTGTGTTGTAGATCATTCACCTAGTTGGATCTCTGGTTCCATCTCAGGTTCCTTACTGTTGGGATCAAACTCATCAAGTTTAATATTTCTACAATTCCCACTTTCTCTCAAAAATTGCTTTTCAAGAAAAGTTGCAAAGCGAACAACAAATACATTTTGTTGCTCGGATTCGTAGAATTGATATCCCATGGAATTATCAGGATATCCAACGAACCTACATTTATACCCTCTGGGTGCTAGTTTATCCCGCTACATAATTCTAACGTATACAGGACAACCTCAAATCTTTAAATGCCTAAGACTTGGATTTCTACCTAACCATATCTGATAGTGGATCATAGAAACAGCTTTTGATGGAACCCTATTAAGTATGTAGGCAACAAATTGTAAAGTGTAACCCCAAAGGTAATAAGGAAGATCTGTATAGTTCATCATCGTTCGCACCATATCCAATAAAGTATGATTTCTACGCTCAGACACTCCATTATGTTGAGGTGTTCCTGGTGGGCTATATTGGACAAGAATTCCATTCTCCCTTAAATAATTTCTGAATTCTTCACTCATGTATTCACCGCCTCGATCTGATCTAGGGTACTTGATGAAATTACTGGTTTATTTTTCTACTTCGTTTTAGAATATTTTGAACTTGTCAAATATTTCCGACTTATGTTTCATCAGATAGACATATCTATATCTAGACTTGTCATCTGTGAAAGTCACAAAGTATATGGAACCATCATGAGCGGCATGATTTAATGGGC
This sequence comes from Zanthoxylum bungeanum, assembly GCA_019454045.1. Lineage (NCBI taxonomy): Eukaryota > Viridiplantae > Streptophyta > Magnoliopsida > Sapindales > Rutaceae > Zanthoxylum > Zanthoxylum bungeanum. The sequence continues at coordinate 119,697 of SKCR01029768.1, forward strand.
CACACACATTGTTGTGTATTAGCTCCAGTAAATCTCCAGCACGGTGTCCAACACCTTGAATGGGGCCTTTGTCATCTTTCCTTGGATACATGACTCACAAATCGGATAAGGATCTAAGGTAAGATTTTCAATCAAACCATCATTTACCAATTTGGATAGACGTCTAACACCTATGTGGCACAATCTCATATGCCATTATTCAGTATTATTTAGTTCAGACTTCCTACTTGTATTTTTCTCTATATTAAAGATATATCTACATGTTTCCAAAATATAGTGACCGTTTGATAAAGAACATTCACATTTCAATAAATTATCTTTATCATACAAACATAAAGTTTCAACCTTAATGTTTATTTTATATCCCTATTTATCGTATCTGATAAGTGAGGGAACATAATAACAGTCATGTAAATATAATTTACATCCATTTGGGAGATCTAGAACAATAGTTCCTATGGCCTTGACATCCAATGTCTCGCCATTGCCAACTCTAAGCTAGATCTCCCCTTTATTTAGCATTCTTTTAACCCTCATTTCCTGTAGGGAATTGTAAATATGAGTAGGACTGCCAGTGTCTAACACCCATCCACTATTTGCATCTAAGGCTAATGAGATGTCAATAATTGGAAAAATACAAAGCGTACTTAAGGGTCCCGCTTTTCCTTTAAGCTTTGGACAGTCCTTCTTCCAATGTCCAGACTTCTTGCATTGTATACATTGGTCACAAGCTACTATCGATTTTGCGTTTTTGCGCTTCTTGGAGTTTTTCTTTGATATCTTCTTCTTCCCCATCTTTATTTTCTTTGACTTCCCAGAAGTCTTTGAAGAGCCAGCTCCACCATGGAGATATAGTGTGGGTTGTCTTTCTTCAAATCTTGCTCCGCCATGCGTAGCATGTTATGAAATTCTCCGTATGTGGCTTGCATCGAATGCATATGGAAATTTAATACAAAGCCAGCATAAGAACCAGACAAATAAGACAGAATCAAATTACGGCCTAGCCGTTCATCAAACATAATACCCTGTCATTCCAGATATCGAATCTGGTAGATCATGTTCAAAACATGAGTGTTGACAGCTCATCCCTCCTTGAGTTCAGCACGGAATAATTCCGTAGACCTTCGATAAAGTTCCATCTCTTGATTTGCCTCGAACAACTCCTTGAGTGTTCGCATGATGCTCCAAGCATCTGGTACTTCAATGTACTGTCTCACCAAATCCGGAACCATCGATCCCAAGATATAGGATTCCACTTTCAAGTTATCATCCTTCCATCTATCAAAAATTTATCGCTCTTCTGGAGTGGAGACATGATCGATATCAACAGGCAGTGGATTGATAGTGACATAAGTCAACTTTTCATACTCCAAGACAATGCGTATGTTCATTTCTCATTCTAAATAGTTCTCGGCTCTTTTTAGCTTATAGGAATCCAAAAGTTTGATCAATGGATTAGTGGCGTCCATTTACAAGACAACATTTTTTAGTAGTAGCAGAACAATTTTCATTTCAAAAGTGATAACACTAATTGATTAAGGAATTTTAAATCTATTAGTGCCCTCTCACTACTTTACGTAATTCTTTAATCTCTCTTAACGGAAAAATAGAAATTTGACTATCAAAATTTCATAGCAGGAAGTGGATCCCATGATATTTACTCCAGCCTCACACTAATGACGATATTGGCCTTTGTAAACTCATTAGGTAGACCTCCAAGGTCAATCAATTCACGTGACTCCTAGTTTGGTCCTGAACCTTCTTATCCTCACACTAATGATGATATTGGATTAAGACGTGTTCTAGGTGTATACTTGTCAATGTGCATTAATGAGCTTCGTATGTACACCCTCACACTAATGACGATATTGGCTGAATACGTTAACTTATCACGCTACATCTAATATTTTACCGTAGCGACCTAAGTTCCGAGCACTTATACCCTCACACTAATGACGATATTGGATATAAGTAGTAAGAACTCATTCATCTCTGTATTGATAAGACGGGCCATCCAATAATGCTCCAACATTATTAATAATATTACTTAAATAAAGTAATCATCAAATCACGGGAGATTTATGACAATCAAGTCATTAATTTAATTAGGTCAAAGTTTTAATTTAAAACATACAATACATATCCAATATGTCTTATGCATAATTAAATTAAAATTACTATGGCATAGATTCAAAACATGTGTTGTGTGGTTAAGCTTTGGCTATGATATCATTCTGTTGGGGCAGTTGTGGAATCCCTAGGGTCGGATCGATGCCCCGGGCAGTGGAAATGGATCTAACCCATGGATATCAAGTATAGGTGTAATTTTAAATTATTTAATGAAATACTATATTCCATTACGAGTGTATAGGAAAACAATCGGGACTGAATCGGAGTCCAGAAACTCCAGAAAGAGCGAAAATAAAATTATCTCGTGCAGTGCGCGTACACGTGCGCTACAGTGCGCGGCGCACTGTGCACGCAGACAGCAGCAATTCACCTTTTTTTTTCTTTTGAAAATACATTTCCTTCAGCTCACATTTAAGTGAGCTGAAGGAATTAGGGTCATTGACCCTAATTCTTTCCGGTCTTTCCTAAACACTTCAAAAACACCCAAAATTAATTTTTAATTTCAAAACCAACATTAACACATGTTATAGAATAAAAATCAAGTTTTTCAAAATATCAAATATTTTTATAAAAACATAAATTTATTCTAAATACGCACTTGCGTAAATTTTGAATCCAATACACTAACCAAATTAGAATCCCAATAAGAAATGTCTTGTGAACAATTCTAGGTCACCCAAAGGTGTTCAAGTTATTCTAGAATGGTAGCCATAGCTCTAAACTTTAATTTAGAGTTCCTAAACTCTAATTAATTGTTTCATGTCCAACATGAACATCTTTGACCTAATTACAAGCATGTTGTGTTTATACTTCTAAAGTATCCTAACATAATTGATTAGCCTTATTCAACATTAAGCTATGTGATCATGCATCTAATACACAAATAAACATAGCTTAGGAGAAGATCAAACCTTACCTAGTAAGCTTGATGCAAGATCCAATCTACCTCTTCTTTGTTGAAATTATTGGAGAACCTCCAAGGTGTGCAAGCTTGACTTCAAGATCCAATCTTGTTTCCAATACTTCCAAGCTTCACTTTAAGATCCAATCTTGATTTCTCCTAGATGAAATGTTGTAGAGAACTCACAAGCTTCTTTAAACACTTCTCTAACTTAGGCTAATCTCTCTAAGAATTTGCTTGTATTTGAACTTGTAATTAAGACATTCCTAAAGCTTGCTATTTATAGCAAAACTTAGGCAATTTTTAATTAATAAAAGTTGTAATCAACTTTTAAGTGGGCTTAATCTAATTTGTCCAAATATGTATAATTAGCTGTGATTAATCTCCATTTTCTCCCACTTTAATTTAATCCAATTAAATCAAGCCAATGATTAGGAAATGGATTAGTTAAATGTTTGCCACTTTGATTTAATCCAATTAAATCAAGCCAAAACCATCTATTATTACATACTTACAATTACCATAATATCCTCAAATAGTAGAGATAATTATGATTTTACAATTAAGCCCTTGTGTAATTCTTGAATTAATCCAATTAATCCAATTAGGTCAAAGTAAATAATCAATGTTATCCAATAACACTTGATTATCTTAGTTGATAATTATAATATCGAATATTATCTTTTATCAAAATTAATCGGCTACCCAAGTGCTCAACGAGTACACTTCATATTGGGACTCTCTAAATTCAGACACGTTCTTCATATAAACCTAGCTAATATGTACACAATTCGGCCATCTCCGAATTCGCGAAGAACACGAACGACCTTTCTGAACTATACAAGTCAAGGTCATCACATATGTTTAACAATCCCTCCGTCGTAGGCTATCCGAGTTGTGCTTAGGAAACATAGAATATACCGTCAAGTTTTCAAGGCGCACATCTCATGTCGACATGTCCACGATTCTTTACAACTGATGCGATCCACCCTAGGTGATCGGCTTTGGCCAAAGTCTTTAAGAATCGTGACTTACTCACATTGATACCTAAACGCCTTATGGTACACATACGGGCAGACAAATCCTATCTTGCTTCGCACTTGATTACTGAGTGCATCGGTCCACACCTAACGAACATCTAGAGGCTAGACCATGAAAGGTTTCTAACATACATGGCATCAAAATGTGGATTATCTCACACAAAATCAATACTATCATATAGTCAAAGGATTACATATGCTACTCGACTCGAGGAGATTCCTATTGACGATGGTGTGTACTTTCAACTATTAGGAATCACCTGTGAGTCATTCAGTATTCGCTTCAACGAATACCCAACGAATACCCAATGTCTATACGAGTTTCCAAAACTCATGGTACATCGCGTTAAACCATTGGAACTCCAATTCCAATATACGAAATGTGCTAGTCTTCTAGGTTATAGGAATTTAACCGTATTTCAAAACCAACGACTAGGAATATTTACTTTAAGAATAGTTTACACCTAGTGTCAAAACTATTCTAAGATCGATGTCATTCTTAGCATATCTATACATAAATCTAATACGCATAATGATAATACCATTAATGAGGTATGAAATGAAAAATATAGTTATTTTATTAATAAATAATAAAATATACAATTCAGATTGACACTCCAAGCACCAACTCCATCAGGTTGGACCTGAGAAAGTTGAGGTGATATGTACTAATGAGGGATTCAATCTGAGGATACCATATCAGTCTTCATTTATATGCACCACTATCTCTTATAAATTTCCTGACATCAACTCGCAAACTCGTTGATATCGAGAACTATAGGACAAATATTGATGGTGGTTTTCTGAAGGCTGTGACCCCGAGAAAGGTCCATATATCGAAGATGGGTAAAATAAAGAGTGCGAACCAAAGATGTATGACAAAGGGCGAATGTCTCAGCAAGAGATGGGGTTTGGCAAGAAGAGCTGACCACATGGCACAAAGAAGGTCTCCTAAGGGCAGTGCCAATTGAAGATGAAGAATATGGTGATACCGACCGGACCTCATCATTTGAGGGATTTGAGGTTATCTGAGAGTTTTTTTACCCTACCCGATGAGATCCTTGCATGCGAACCGGACCCAGTAAAGAGTTGACAACAGGGTTTTGATTAGTATCATCTTCCTCGGGATCCCGACTCAAGGAAAGAAGATGGGATCACATGCCAACCGGTATTGGGGTCACATGTCGTATGCCTTAACTGTGAAGATGTGCTTCTACAAGGCTAATGATGGCAACCAAAGCAACAATTCTCATTGAAAGTAGGGGTGGCAATTTGGGTCAGGATTCGTTTATTCATTCGATTCGATTCGCTTTAAAGCGAATACGGGTTTGAAAAAATGGATTCGTTTAATAAATGGGTCAATTCGATTCGATTCGTTTATTAATCGAATCGAATAAGAATTTAAGCTCATTGATTCGTTTATTCGTTTAGGATTCGTTTTATTATTTTTATTTACTAGTTATTGGTAATTTTCAATTAAGATTCGGGAAATTATAGCTAATTATCATAGAAAATGTAATATTTTCGATATTTGGTGAGATATTTTTAGTAAATATATTAATTACATATTTCATATGTATATATTTATGAAGAATTAATGTAAATCAAGTGTGGTAAATTATTTTATTAAATAATATTATTGACTAAACGAATAAACGAATATTCGTATTCGATTCGTTTATTAACGAATCGAATACGAATCTTGATATTAGGATTCGTTTAATAAACGAATCGAATACGAATCCATCACATTTTAATTCAATTCGTTTAGGATTCGATACGAATTCGATTCGTTGATTCGTTTTGCCACCCCTAATTGGAAGTAGCCCCTGCCAATTAAACATAGGTCGGTGCAGTGGCAGGGCAGTAGCAGAGCAGAGCCGCCGTAGGCCGCTAGAGGTCGCCATAAGCCGATATATTGGCAGAGGAATGAGCTAATTTGATTGGCAAAATTTGAGGGTGAGGAGAGTTATTGTTGTGATGATGGCTAAGTGACGTGAGCTGACGTCAGAATCGGTAGAACAGTATCTTTGGGAGCCTATTTGAAGGGGTTCAAGTCATTGTTTCAGGAGTTAGTAAATCTGGCATTTCACGACTTGTAAAATCAAGAGCTTAAAAACTAGAAATAGAGAGAGAGAAAAGAGTTGATCATTCACCTGACTACTAGTGAGAGTTATATCAGGCTTGTCAAAACCTGAGGTGTTTTATCATTTTATTTGTGCTTCCCCTATTTGCAGTTCGGGTCGGTCTTGACCCCGAGACATAATAAAAGATCTCTCTTTCTCTCGTGGATGTAGGTAGGAGGCACTCTCCACCGAATCACATAAATCTATGTATTTAATCTTGTTTGCTTCTCAAATTTGTGTAGTTCTCTACTGACCAAACAAATTTGCTATTTAACAGAGATTTACTCGAGAGGTAAATTCCTTGTTTTTCCCTTCGAGCCAAAAACACCCACTTTAGGCTTTTTCTGTACAGTTTAGATAGAATACGAAAAAGACCACTTTCGATGAACCATTAGTAGATACGATACTAAAAGAGTTAGAATTCTAACTGTTGTCCGATAAGTGTCATTATTGCTGGAAATTCACCAAATCTTCAAATATACTTGTTTGGATGGAGGATAGACATGTCCCTTGGATGGTACCCCATGGGGACATGTCCTCCAATTGTGTGTAAAATGATCTTATGCTCCAAGGGGTGTATATGAGGGGTATAACTCTTTGGAGGGTTGCACCTCAACCTTAAGGGTTCCTTTGAGGCATCATTCCATGCTTATAAAAGGAAGCTTTATGTTCCTTTTAACACATAAGGAAGAAATCTGAATCATCCAAAACTGAGAGTCTCATATTGTTTTCTTGAGTTTGAGAGAATTCCACCATATTCCAAGTTCAAGATCTTGTTAAGGCGTGACCCTTGAACAAGAGGAATCCGGGTTATCCTGGGAGAACATTAGCCACAAATCCATAGAGCACCGAGACGGGGCTGATAAGTTCTTAAGGACATTGATTTATCTCGACTCGGATCAAAGTTTTCATCAGGTTTTTCTTATTCTCAAGTTTTAAGGTTTTATAGGGTTTATGCATATTAGATCTATTTTTCTGGTTTGATTTGTTTATTGCATGTTGATTTCTTATTTAATGACACTTATCGGACAACAATCTTAAGAACTTATCAACTAGTGTTGTTAAATAGTAAATCGCATGCGTAGTTAAGAAAATTTCTGGAAAAAATACAGAATGTGCATGAAAAACCCGTAAGGCGTTCGAACGCCCGACGCACACGAAGGCAAAAATTTGAAAATTCGTAAGAATGTTCGAACGAGTATTCAAGCGCAACTCGAATGCAAGCCTTCTGCCTAAGAACGTTCGAACACGTATTCAAACGCAACTCGAACGCAAACTCTCTGGAATCATTCCGTTCGAACGCGTTCTCGAACGCTATACGAACGTGAACTCTCTGGAAACATTCCGTTCGAACGCGTTATCAAACGCTACATGAACGTGAACTCTCTGGAACACTTCGTTCGAACACGTTATCAAACGCAACACGAACGAACACACACTGGACAGTCTCGTTCGAAAGTAGATACGAACGCGACACTAACGAAATAGTCCTGGAATTGTTATAAACTGCAAAAACTTATATTAATATTAACTTAATTAATCATATACTGAATCACTATAATCTTGGTAGTATAGATTTAAGTTATTATTAGGTTGTTCAATTATCACAAGCATACACTTAGTGATGAAGTTGAAAAATTTATTGTGTGTTACATACTTGGTTGAGAATTTAAAGTGTAATTTTACACAAGTAATTCCATCCAATCTTGATTGACACTTACACATATATCTACACATATCGTATACAGTTTGTGCTATTGAATAAGTGTAATACTGGGTTTGAATTGCTAAAAGATCTTATTGAAAAAGTGTTTAAAGAATTGTCTGTCAAAAAGGCGATACGAGCCTAAGTGGTCAGGGATTTAAGTGGTTACTCCGGACCCCCCTCGTCCTCTGGGAATATTCGTGTATTCATTTTTCTAAAGAATCTTTAGTTGAAATTCAAGGACTTGTGTTTATTGGAACCACCGTCCAATAGAACAACAAGTGGTTACTTAGTATATCACTTTGAACAAGATCATTGTTGATCATTGTGCAATTTATCTTGTGTAGACCTATTGACCCATGTTGATTTTTCCAAGCGGAAACATCATAGTACCGGTCTCTCATGGAGAAAATCAGGAGAAGTTTGGTGGGGCAAACTCTAAATAGTGGCAGAGCAAAATGATGTTCTACCTAACAACTCTGCAGTTGGCTAAGTACCTCGAAGATCCTCCGGGTCCTGTGGAGGGTGAATTAGAGGCAGACAAGGAACTGCGAGAAGAGACATGGTCGTCTGGCGACTTCCTATGCAAGAACTACCTTATGGGTGGTCTTGACAATACCATGTACATTGTGTACTAAGGCATGTCTTCTGCGAATATTCTATGGGAATCTCTCGAGAAGAAATACAAAACCGAGGATGCCGGATAAAAGAAATTTGTCGTGGGTAGAATGATGTCTCAGTTGGGTGAACTGCAGTTGATCATTCATGAAATACTGAATGAAAGAATGAAACTCTGTGAGACGTTTCAAGTTGCCACCATAATTGAAAAGTTGCCTCCATCATGAAAGGACTTCAGGAGCTATCTGAAACAAAAAAGAAGTAGATGAGCCTTGAAGACCTTGGAGTTCGATTGAGAATCGAACAGGGCAACATGATGTCCGAGAAGGCCAGCTACAAGACTATGGAGTCTAAGGCCAACATCATTAAGGGAGTAAAGGGTAGAAAGAAGAGAAACAGTGGAGCTGATTCTTCCCAAGCGAACAAGAAGTTCAAGGGGAAATGCTACAACTGTGAAAAGAGCGGTCATATGGCAAAGGACTGCAGAAACAAGAAGTCTCAGGACAAGGGCAAGAAAAATGAGGCCTATGTCGCTGAAGATGAGCAGTTAACTGATGAGATTTCAGAAATGAACCTCCCAACAGTGGTAACTGAAGCCAACTTGGTTGGGAATCTGAGAGAATGGTGGGTAGACACTGGGGCTACTCGTCATATCTGTGCAGATAGCAATATGATTTCCTCGTATCAGAAGGTCGATGGCAGCATTCATCTGACAATTGGAAACTTGTCTACCTCTAGAATGGTAGACAAGGCACATTGGTTCTGAAAATGATATCCGGAACGGAGCTTACATATAAGAATGTTTGCATGTTCCAAATATTCGGAAGAACTCGGTCTCGGGTTTGTATTTGTTTCTGATAAGATTATATTGACCAAAAATGATGTCCATGTAGGAAAAAGATACATCGCTGAGGGCCTTTTCAATGACTGTCAATTATGCTATTAATAAAGCTGAAACTTCTGCTTATATTATTGAGTCACAAAATGTATGGCATGAGAGGTTATGACATGTTAATTATGATACAATGCGTACATTAATTAACATGGACCTTATACCTAAATTTGCATTGATAGCCAACATAAGTGTGAGGCATGTGTTGAAGGAAAAATACATAGAACATCATAGAACGAAGTTCTAAACCCTTGGAACTTGTACACACTGATGTGTGTGACATGAATATTGTGCAAACAAGAGGCGGTAAAAAGTACTTTGTCACTTTTATCGATGAAAGCACAAGATTCTGTTAAGTGTATTTGCTCAGGAGCAAAGCTGAAGCTATTGAGAGCTTTATACACTGACAACGAAGTTGCAAATCAACTTGGCAAGGAAATCAAAAGAATCATGAGTGATAGAGGTGGTGAATATGTTTCATCATTCGGTGAATATTGTTCTGTGCACGGAATTATTCACGAAACCACTGCTCTTTATTCTCCTCAACAAACGGGATTGTTGAGTGTAAAAACCGAACGTTGAAGGAAATGATGAATGCCATGTTGACTAGTTCTGGTTTACCTCAGAACTTATGGGGGGAAAGCCCTGTTTTCCGCGAACTACGTTCTGAACAAGCTTCCTCACAGGAGATTGGACAAGACACTATATCAGTTGTGGAAAGGTTATGTACCTTCCTACAAATATCTGAAAATGTGGGGGTGTCTTGCCAATTGCCAAGGTGATGGTTCCTAAACCTAAGAAGGTGGAATATGACCCAAAACTGTTGACTTTATATTCATCGGATATGCTTGCAACAGTAGTGCGTATCGATTCTTGGTAATCAAGTATGAGATTCTTGACATCAATCTAAATGTGATGATTGAGTCAAGGAATGCAATATTTTTTGAAGAGACATTTCCTTGTAAGGAAAGACAAATAAGAGAGTCTCTCAAAAGATCTGTTGATACTGTCAAGGATAGTGATCAGGTTGACCAAGAGTCAATCTGATTTTCTGACATATTAGTTAGAAAATTCAAAGCTAAAAAAGCAATGTCTTCTCTGGAGGCACCTCTATGGAAAGAGGCTATTAACAGTGAGATTTATTCAATCCTACAGAACCATACTTGGGAGTTGGTTGATCTTCCTCCAGGTTGTAAGCCACTGGGCTACAAATGGATATTCAAAAGGAAGATGAAAACAGATGGATCAATAGTTAAGTACAAGGCAAGGCTTGTCATAAAAAGTTATAGACAAAAGAAGGCCTTGTTTACTTTGACATCTATTCACCAGTGATTCGTATCACATCGATAAGAATGTTCATAGCCATAGCAGCTATATTTGGTCTTGAAATACATCAAAAGGATGTAAAGACGTCATTCTTGAGTGGTGAATTGGATGAAGAGATTTACATGGAACAACCAGAAGGCTTTAATGTTCTTGGATAAGAACAGAAGGTGTTCAAACTTGTAAAATCCTTGTACGGATTAAAACAAGCACCTAGACAATGACATGAGAAAATTTACAAAGAGATGTTGTCAAGTGGGTTTAAAACCGATAAGTGTGATAAGTGTATGTACACCAAATCAACTCAAAAATGATATGTCATTGTATGTCTATATAGACGATATGCTGATAATTGGTAATAATCATGAGTTGATTCAGTCTACCAAGAAAGTGTTATCCAAGAAATTTGATATGAAAGATTTGGGAGTAGCTAACCTAACTCTTCTCCTATCAAATAATTTTGGCGTAAGCGTATCGCAATTAGAGTATTCAAGGATCATCGGAAGTCTGATGTATCTCACGAATTGCACACGAACTGATATCGCTCAAGCTGTGAACAAGCTTAGCAAATAAACAAGCAATCCAGGACATAACCACTGGAAAGCCATAGTAAGAGTTTTGAGGTATGAGAAACTTCAAAAATATGGGCTACATTACGAGAGATATCTTGCTGTTCTAGAGGGATACAGCGATGCTGACTAAATATCTGATATAGTGGATTCCAAATCTACGAGTGGATTTGTTTTCACACTTGGTAATGCAGCCGTGTCATGGAAATCCTCGAGGCAAACATGTTTTGCCCGGTCTACTATGGAATCAGAGTTCATAGCGTTAGACAAAATAGCGGAAGAAGCGGAATGGCTTTGAAACTTCCTGGAGGATATTCCTAGTTGGCCCAAACCGGTGCCAGCGATTAGCATACATTGTGAAAGCCAATCGGCTATTGGGAGAGCCCAAAATACAATGTATGATGGTAAGTCTCGACACATATGTCGGAGACATAATACCATAGGTCAACTGCTCTCAAGTGGCATAATATCGATCGATTATGTTGAGTCGAAGGAAACCTAGCGGATCCACTAACTAAAGGTTTACCTCGAGAGCAAGTTGAGAAGTCATTGAGGGGAATGGGCTTGAAGCCTATAATCTAAGAATTGTCACTGTGGAAACCCAACCTAGCTGACTGGAGATCCCAAGATCTAGGTTCAAAATGGACAACAGAAACTTTGTGCAATTCAAAACAAGCACTGAAGAGTTTTGTACTCTTTCCCATTCCGATAATGACGCTGAGTGCTGTCTGTCATGGTTAGGATAAACTAAGGCTTTTAATGATCATTATATTAGGAGATGAGTCCTAATGGGGGTAAAGACATATTACCTCTTCATAGTAGATCACCTATTTCAAGTAAGAAGTGAGGCCGCTTCCATGGGAACTTTTGAAGGCGGGTTACCATAAAGTGCTTGATGAATCCAGGACCGTTGTTCAGGGCCGAAATGAACACAACCGTAGAACGGGAAATGGTCAAAGTAAAGCTGTGTGATGGCAGTTGTCTTGGTTTACACCAACGGCATAACAGTTCAAGACTATGGGTCACTGGTTTGCCAAGTAAATCCGATTGTCATTCACTAGGAAAGGTTGAAGGCGAAAGCTACCTATTTCGATGCAGCTTTAGTTCACGAAAACTCTCTCAAATGTCTGCATGAATATTTGAAGAATTGTGGGGGATTGTTGGAAATTCTTCAAATCTTCAAATATACTTGTTTGGATGGATGAGGGACATGTCCCTTGGATGGTACCCCATGGGGACATGTCCTCCAATTGTGTGTAAAATGATCCTATGCTCCAAGGGGTGCATATGAGGGGTATAACCCTTTGGAGGGTTGCACCCCAACCCTAAGGGTGCCTTTGAGGCATCCTTCCATGCTTATAAAAGGAAACTTTATATTCCTTTTTAACACACAATGAAGAAATCTGAATCATCCAAAACTGAGGGTCTCATATTGTTTTCTTGAGTTTGAGAGAATTCCACCATATTCTAAGTTCAAGATCTTGTTAAGGCGTGCCCCTTAAACAAGAGGAATCCGGGTTATCCTCGGAGAACATTAGCCACAAATCCGTAGAGCACCGAGACTGGGCTGATAAGTTCTTAAGGACAGAGATTTATCTCGACTCGGATCAAAGTTTTCATCAGGTTTTTCTTATTCTCAAGTTTTAAGGTTTTCTATAGTTTATGCATATTAGATCTATTTTTCTGGTTTGATTTGTTTGTTGCATGTTAATTTCTTGTTTAATGGCACTTATCGGACAACACTAACATTGTAAAAAAAAAAAAAAAGTATAATATAATTTATGTGGAGGGAATATAACAAGATTTCAAATCTACGGCTGATGCGAATTCTTTAGCCATTGAAGTTGGTATTGCAAGTTGGGATGAGTTACGCGGGCCACCACAGGCACTAGTAATGGACGCAGGCCACTCATCATGCTTGCATTTAGCAAAATCGTAAATTTTAACATGCTTGCACCACTGATTCTGTAACTATGTAATGGCACAATGTCAACAAATAATTACAGCCAAAGTAAAGGTCTCCACTGAAATTTAACTCACTTCTACGTTGAACTGGAATTTACATTTGGCCCCTTGGGTTTACGTTATTGATGCTATAAACTCCTTTAAAGTGTTTTCTTTTTAACCCTCATTAAACTAAAAATATGATTATTATCATTTCATTATTTCAGAAATTATGAGATAATAAATGATACAATAATTATTGAGATGTAATAGTTTATTAGTACATTCTTACAAATCTTATAAAACTTTAGATTTTACTATAATAATAAAATATTAGACCACAATTTATTATTTCTCAATTTCTAAAATAATAAAATAATAATAACTCACAAAAATAATATTGTTGTTCCAGTTCTAACACGACCTTAGGTGAGGTTCACTAACTGTTGTTAGAAATAATGGAAGCACAAAAGCAAATTACAGTAATACAAGTATGGTTTTGATAGTGTAGTCACTATCCTTAAGGAATTAATACTCCCACTATAAGTGCTTTCGGGTTTATGGCAGTATCTAGGGGTGAGCAACGATTCCTGGTCTATCCGGAACTGGTTGGAACCGGACCGATTTTCCGGATTTGGAACCGGAACCGGTTGTAATCGGGTAGGTTCCGGTTCCAAAAATGAAGGAACCGATTTTATCCGGGTAGGTTTCGGTTCCAAAATGATCGGAACCGAAACCTGATCATGGAACCGGTTTTTGGAATCGAATATAGAACCGGTTTCACTACTATTTGAGTGGTAGCTGCATTCAAAAAATTTAGTTGATCTTTATGGGGTTTGTCATTGAAACTTTTTGGTACCTAATGACCTCTATTTCATATTATAATAACTGTAGAATTGAGTTTACTTTTTAATTTTATGTTCACTTTCTTTTGCTAAACAACTATGACATTACATTTTTTTCCCGGGGCAAAATGATATTGTAGCTGCATTCAAAACGAATAATTGGGTACCCTGCATTCAAAAAATTTAGTTGAAAACAGAAAGGGTAATTAGGCCGACGAACATTAAAAGTCTAAAACTTCATTTTCTTCGTTCTTGAGCTTCCGCACTCCGATTTGGTCCACGTTTTTTCCTACGGACTCGTATTGGAATGTAGTTTTCATTAAAATATTTTAAAATAGGGTAATTCGGAGTCAGACCGGAACCGGACCGGAACCAGATTGGAATCGAATAATATGGTACCCTGTTTAATTGGGTAGGTTCCGGTTCCACTTAGTGCGGAACCGAATTTTTCCTGGTAGGTTTCGGTTCCATGCGGAACCGAAACCGAAATCGGTTTTGCTCACCCCTGGCAGTATCCCTCCGGGATTTCTACAAAGCCTGAACAGAAATTCTAGATAGCAAATCTGGAATTTCTCCTAAGAACACAAGAAGTTGTACAGAAAGAGAGAAGATTTTTTGTATGTTTCGAATTCTGGAATTTCATTAGCATTTATAAACCTTAGGCAACCCTTGGCAAGGGACACTTCTTTTCCAATTAACTGTCATAACTGTTAACATTAATTAAAATAATTAATTTCGAAAAAATATTAAGTGCCCCAAATGCCTATCTTTGACTATATAATATATAATATTAATTCATAGCCACAAGTGTCAAATTTATGTTTCCTTCCAAAATTCCCATCAATCAATTTAAATGTATTTAAACACTTATTTTCTTTTGTAATTTTTAGATGTGAGATTCTTTTATTCTCTTCTTCTCATAACTTAATCACTAACTTGTGAAATAAGAACTTTCTTCCCAACTATCTCTTTCTCTGAAACCCTAATTAAAGCAAATAAGCTTCCAGCTGCCACCCTCAAACCCCAATCTCCAGCAGCGCCACCACTTAATCACCGTCACCGTCACCCTCACCAGTTCTCAAAATGAAGATGGTTTCGACCGGAGAGGGAGGTTCCCTAACTACACTGATTGTTGTTAGAAGATTTTTTCGGTGACATTTTTTGATTCTGATGGTGTATATTTATGTTCGGGTCCGAATGTTATTTTTGGTAGGCTGAATGTGCTGTCATGCCTCGTGAAGAATTTTCATGCATTGATGGCTCTCAGAGATTTTGTAGTTTTCATTTTCTACAAAATTTTACTATTTTATTTAGATTGTTTCATGTTTTATTATCAAAGCTTGGTCTGTTTCGGTGACATGATTTTCTATTTTTCATGTATTGTGTTTTTTCTTGTATTCGATAAGAGGTGGTTTATCTCAGCAGATTGTAAAAATATATGATTAGACCTGTCTTATAATTTTTCCCTATGCGCCTCAATAGTTCTTAGTGGTTAAATAATTTCTATCGATTACGAGGATTCCATAATTATGAAATTATAATATATTTTGATGGTTAAGTTTCGTCTTAACCAAGCTTAATCTTAGGTTTCTCTGAAAAAAAAAATTCATATATATATTCAGCCCATATTTTTAGAACTGGACCGACCTATTTGACCGATAGAACCGAAAACCGAATGTGAGTCTAATCCGTACAAATGTAAAAAACCAATTTGACAAAAAACCAGTAAAAATCGGTCCAAATTTTTAATTTTTAATTAAATAAAATTATATATTACGTAAGTCAGTTTTATCAATTTTTATACATAATTTAACCAATCAAATCAATAACTCATTTAACTTTTCACAACAACGATTCAATCCCCGATCCGTTTCGGAAAACATCATCCTTTTCTTTTGTTTATACTTCTTTATTATTTATCTTTTTTATAACCTCCACAATTTTAGTTGCGGCACTTGCGGTGGATCCCCGCCACTAATTTTAATATATATATATATATATATATATATATATATTAAAAATGTAAAAGTGAAGTTTCAAGAGCAAGTCTTTTAAATTTTATCGCTTTCCCTCATTTGGCTTTTTATATAAATGCCTTTGCCATTATGTCATTTGTGGTAGTGGGGGCTCGACTTCCTCAAATTTTCCCCAAAAAGAAACCAAAATGTTAATAAAATAAAATAAATTACATAACATAAAGTCTTACACCGTAATCCATTACCGTTTGATCCATCATCAATAAAAATCAATCACCGAAACTTTTGACTCATACGGTTGGCGTAAAAGTAAGGTACACAAACACCTTAGATTTAAATGGATTGAAAGTGAAATGAAAACAAAGCCAGTCTTGTTTCTACTTACCAAGGAAAGAAAAGAGAAAAACAATAAATTGGGAAATTGTGGTGAAAATTTAATGGAAGACTTTTTAAAGTTATCAATTTCTATTGAAATATTTAAAGTAAAAGAATGATAATTTCTTAAAATATTAGATAAAAATTAATATATCGGATAAAAATTGATACATAAATGTCTAATAATTTGAGTGAAAATTGATATATTTTAATATTTTTAATATTTAATTGAATTTTCGCCAAACAACATTAAGAAAGTGAGAGTGAAAAAAAAAACTTTCATTTCATATTCATTTATTTATTCTCCACTTAAATTAAAAAGAAAATTTCAAAAAAGAGAGAGAGACAGAGAGAGAGAGTTGTGTAAACTAAAAATACTGGTAAATCAGTGGTGATAAATTAAAAGCAGATGCAACCGACAGCTGGCGGTAGCAGTAGCTCAAGCGGCGGAGGAGGTGGCGGTGGTGGCGGAGAACTGAGTCGAGGCAGGCTCGCTCGGTTCCGGTCAGCTCCAGCTACTTGGTTAGAAGCACTTTTAGAAGAAGAAGAAGAAGAAGAAGAAGAAGAGGACCCATTGAAGCCAAACCAGTCCTTGACTCAGCTACTTAGTAGTGGCGATCCTGTTTCTGGGACTGGGTTGAGCTCGAGTCGGAGTCAGCTAGACCAAATTGGTTTCCAGCGCCAGAACAGTTCCCCTGCTGATTTGTTTGATGGGTATTATTCAAACTATGCAATTCCACCCAGTTACGATTATTTGTCACCAAACCTCGATGTTTCTACAAAGTTTCACTCTCACACGGTAATTAAAACTGTTAATATTAATGCACACTTCTTATCGTTTTGCATTGTAGCTTTGTTATGTTACATTCTTTCTCTTTAATTGCTTAATGTTACTGTTCTACTTGTATATTTCAAGTCTATAGAATAGATATGTAATGGATTCTACTTGAAATTCAAAGGTTATGAGGTTTGAAATTCTGCTCACATCTGGGTGGGAAGTGGATTGGCTTATGTAATATTTAAAAGAATGATTTTTTTTTTAAGAGTTGTAGATTTTTGTAATGTGTTGGTGAATGAGTCGAGTGGTGGAGCCACATAGAAGTGAGTGGGGGCAGTCGCTCCGGCTCAATCCGAAAATTTGGTAAATTGTATTTTATAAATTAATGAAAAATCTGATTTTTTAATGAGATAATTTTGATTTGCCTGAGTATTTAACACTTTTGTGAAAATCAATTTTTGTTTTGAGGAAGTTTATAATTCATAGTTGAAGTGCTGCAAAGTCATTGTCTTTTTCTTGGGGAAAATTTTTTGTTATCGGGTCATTTTTGTTTTTTGTCCATGGTAGAAAGCAGAGGAAAGTGGACAGGTACCTGGTGGTGTATCAAATTTGGTAGACATGGATATGGAGAAGCTTTTGGAGGATTCAGTGCCTTGCCGGGTTCGTGCAAAGCGTGGTTGTGCCACTCATCCTCGAAGTATTGCGGAGAGGGTAAGAAAACTTCTTTAGCTCTGTTAAGTAAGCTGTAAAAGTATTTGAGTTTAGTCCTGAGCTTTTCTTTGTCTTGGTTAGGTTCGTAGAACACGAATCAGTGACCGTATAAGGAAGCTTCAGGAGCTTGTGCCGGACATGGATAAGGTAAACCATCTCTCCTTACAAACCTTAATTGAAGTTTGATTTTCTTGAGAAGAGCACTTCATTGAACTCGGGTCTTTTAGCCAATTAGTCATATCATTTTTCTGTACTAAAATTGACATTGATGTTTGTATTGCTAACTGATGCATACCAATTCTGCTGGCTTGTTGGGAAGAGTAGTTGATTAGTTATTGCTTCATTCAAAAGCAATGGAACACGGGACTGTTTTCTTGTATTCCTAGTTACAATTTGACTTTATTATAAGAAAAATATTTCAGATTATAATATGCTAGGGGAATAATGTTGAATGCTATAGTCTCTAAACATTCTAGTTTTTGCTTCCATGCCTGGCTCTGATACCAATTTTTCTTCTGCCATAGTAATAGACTATGCTCTTTCCACTTGATGGCTCTTCGAATATGCATAGGATGTTATTTCAAATTCTGTAAAAGGTTTTAGTCATGTATTGCATCATTCAAAAGCCATCGAACGTAGAAAATTAACTTACAAAAAATGTAAATTTCTTATAAAAGAACTAATAATAATATTGCAGTTTAGAATATTCTTGGGACGTGGTGTTGAATGCTATAATCTCTAAACATTCTTATCTTTGTTTCCGATTACTTTCCATGCCAGGCTCTGATACTAATTTGGTTACCAGTCCTACTAATGACCGCTTGTATGGATCTTATAATATGCCTGGGTGTTATGTCAAATATTGTAAAAGGTTTTAGTTTCCCAATTCCATATCTGGTTCTGTACTAATTTGTTACCGGCAAGAGAAATGGATCTTGTAGTTGGACATTTTATTAAGATTTGGTCATCTCAATTTGGAACTTTTTCTACATCTATGTATTTCAAAGATGTAAGGTTGCAATGGGAGGAAATTAAAAGCAAATTGGACAAAGAAGAGTCGGATTATTTTGAGAGAACTCACAATCCAGAAAGAACGTTAAGTTTTACATAATGAAAAGACATTTTCTTATTTTCATGCAACTCCTTATTTATCCAAAATACACATGCGATGTATAACAAGAAATGCAAATTAAACTCCTAAGAGATGTAGATGACCTTCCAAAATAACTTAATCACTAGTTCAAATTTTTTCTTGAAATCCTGAATTATTACATAAATCTGCAGTATTCAATATGGAGCTTTGTATGTGAAGTTTCTTCTTGAAACCCTGCAACAAGAAATGACCCAAATATTTTTATATTTTGTGGGCAAACTTAGAGAAAACTTTTTCTATCTCTGAACTCACAAACTCGAGTCTTGAGTAAACTAATTTTTTTTTCCCTTAGACATTAACATATTTGTATTTGCAGCAAACAAACACTGCTGATATGTTAGAGGAGGCAGTAGAATATGTCAAGTTTCTTCAAAGGCAAATTGAGGTACACATTGCAATGAGATTGCTTGAAAACACTCCATTTGGTTTCTTAGAGGATGCTGGTGTGGAATTATAGTAATAGAATCTTCCAACAATATTTTCATCACCAATATTATAAATTTTCTTTCCTTTTCTTACTATTTTAGTTGAACAATTTGATGCCAAGAGGCAACATATGATATGATTGGATTCAATATTCGATTATAATGCAGTGAAAGGAATTATTCTAACATGGAAACTTTGGGTCACGCAGGAACTCACGGAGCATCAAAGGAAATGCAAATGTTCAGCGAAAGATTAATCTGATAAGTTACTAAATTATGTGATTTATATATGGTTTTAATCAAAGTCCATCTTTTGTTATCTTCCACGACATCTGGCCTTGTAGTTACAAGTGTCGCCATCTTCATTAATTCTTCCTCTATATTTAGAAGATTGCCTGTCACGATTAACAATAGCTATATTCATGATCAGGACTTCTTCATTTAGGCAAAGGAACTGCTCTCTGAAGTTCACTTGGTAATGGCTGTAGTTGTGAAGTATCGCACAGGATTATATTATTAATAGTCTTAGTTAGCAAGCTTCTTCTTTTTATAAATACTTCTCCCAATATCTGTATTTGTGCATCTAGAAAACTGCATTTCATAAATTTGTCCTTGCGCTCTCAAGAAGTGAGCGCATCACTGTATCAATAAAACTGTATTGCAACATTCAAACATTGTTGTTTCCAAAATTCCAATGACTTGAGGTAGCTTCTGCTTATTTTCTTCATCATCAAAGTAACATGAAGGGAAGTCATACATAATGTTGAAGGTTAAGTGTTAATATATTATCTATTTTTCGGATTCGAAACTTGGAAATAATATCGAGATCTTTTCCAAACCCTACTTATGGCAAATTTTATTTTTGTTGGAATATCGGAAAAATCTCACGTCATCTATATCGGGGTCATTAGATTCCGGTATAGATGTATGTGTAAACCAGTGTTGTCCTAAGCTCTTAGAAGGGTGCTATCCAATGTTCGAACATGAGACCTTGAAGATAAGATCCCAAGCTCCAACCGTTGGGCTGCATCCCTTGGGGACTTGTAGCGAAAACTTTGTGCATCGAGTACATATTTAAAGTATGCAATTGCCAATTGCTCAGCACTATATTTTTTTTCCGTTTTAATTCCTTTAGCCTTTTGTGAAAGGCACTCTTTTCTTCCATAATGTTGCCTTGGGAGATCTTGAATAGAAAATAATACTTCAAACAATTGAATCCACATAGATGTTCAATTTCCTTGCCCAAAAAAAAAAAAAAAAACATGATGGTTCTAGAAAATACAACTTTCTGAAGGCTAAGATTTGTGTGGAGAGATGTCGAGAACCATTATATAGAAAAATAAAGTGTTATTGAGACAAGGAGAAAAAAAGAGAATTGAGATCTCCATTGAAACACCTTTAAGGGATTGTCTGCATGAGGCCTACTCACCAACAGCTACAAATGGAATTCCCCTGCAAACCAAGTAGAGAATAAGTGGTTTCCTCTATCTATGTTGCTAGTAACAACAATCAAGACTCGAAGAGCAGTAGTTAGAGGGAAACAATATAGAAAATTAAAGAAGGCACACACTCGTGTTGAACATGCCCATCAACACATCGCAGATTTTAGAAGTCAGATTCGAGCACTCTCTTCTTACCAAAATAGAAAATATGACGATACAGTTATCCTACACATGAATCAAGCATGTCTATATATTTGAAATATCTGTGTGGATCCTCGAATCATAGGGAAAAACTAACACAAACAAAACAGGACCATGCGTATAAGCAGCATTTTAGATGGCCAGGTCATGTAGAGATTAAAATTTTGATTAATGTAAGCCATTTTTAGCCAGTATCAAATGAATATGTTACCAAGTCATTTTAAAATTTAACAACCAAGCTTACCAGCCACCATGCCTTGAGAAATAATCATTATCCAGAGATATAGCTAGAGCAACAGCTACAGCTCTCTCTGCTAGGGTTAATGGACGAGCAACTTCCAATTCTTGAATCTGTCCAGGATGAAAAAAATATATTAATAATACAGGAATGACAAAAGAAGAGAGTTCAATTTCAGGTTCTATGGTTTACCACACTAGCACGGCCAGTCTTGGAGCTGGGATCAGCACTGCCAAATCGAATCACATATTGCCCAGCATCGGTAAAGATCTGATTTCCATTCAAAACAAAGAAGTCACTGCATGTAGTCAATGCCATTTATTCTGTTCACCAGCAACATCAAAACCATACTCTTGGTAACAAATATGGATATTTATGTGTGGAAAAATATTTTTTAAAAGTAAGCTTTCGCTACATTAATACAACCCAGAAGCATGGAACAAGACTTGTCAGATCAAAAGGTAGCCAAACATCAGTTTGCAGAAATGAAAAATATCTAAAAAGAATCATAAAAAACTAAAGACAATTAAACATTGTGTGAAATTCTTTTCTTTTCTTTAGCTGTTCATTTATTCTGTTTTTGGCCCAAATATTTTGTTTTTTTATTCTGTTCTACTTTAACATTAGTTACCAATCTCACATTGCATCGGGATAGTTTAATAAGTTTGACAAAGGAAGAATCTACTTAAACGCATGCAATTATTATAATAACAATGTCAACAGCATAACCTAATGCCAAAAGTACTATAAAAATAATTGTTTCTTCCAAGTACAGACAACAAACAGAGAGATATACACATCCTGCCAAATAATATTTAATAATAAGGGCAAAATATCTAGTTGTCAATGTCAAACCGTGTCCCCAAATGTTGCAACAAGCTAGACCCCAATGGAGGCAAGTAAAACTCCAAAACCTTTGTACTCTAAAGTGAATAGAAATAGACTAAACACAAATGGTCAAAAGTCAAAATGAAAGTTGGTACATAACATGTTGTAAGGAAAGAAGACAACCTCAAAACCAAAACCTCTCCAGTCACGATCGATCTGAGCCAGTACTTCCCCATTTTCATCCTTCAAAGTAAATGTCCAATTCCAAAAGCCCGGATTTTCAACCACAGCAAACTGCTCATTCCTGTAAATAACATGATTTAAAGATTTAACATAAATATGAAGCATAAGGTAAATCACCCTAATCAAAACAACTCTTTATACTTTTTCCTAATTATAATTGTTAATTCAAAAGTTCAATGCTGTTATACTAAGTTTAACACCGGTATGACTGCTGCCATTTTTCTCTGATTTAATGTGGAAAAAATGGAAGCACACAACACATATGTATTTATGATCTCACAAATAAAAGCTTGATCTTTCCACTGATGTGTAGAGTAAGAAATGATTAAAAATATTAATGTACAGTGTAAAAAAGAAATGTTGCTAGTGTCAAAGTCGGTGTCAATAATTATTACCACAAATACTATCATTTTGTCAAATCAAGGTTCCTAAATTCTTCTGAAATAGTCGATAGATCGGCATAATCTACATTATTGTTAACTTGCACAAAATCATTGAAAATATATCAGTAGGTCCAATTTCCCTGAATTCAGTTAATTCAACAGTACACCAACTCAAGTTAGCAGCATTCTGGTTCACATGTCAAAATTCAATTACCAGATTTCGGATTCAAGTTAGTAACCCCCATCAAACGTTCTTGTTGAAGAAAATATCTCACATTAGCTGATAAGTGATCTTGGTCTCAAAATATAAGCATAAAACAACCCTAAACTGTCAAGTTAGCTTTTGGGTTGAGTTAAGCCTATAAATTTCAACATGGTATCAGAGCTAATCTCAAGCACGAGTGGGCCCGCACTACCTACCCATGTTACACATGCCACACAAAAGATCAGCCTGCACGTGAGGGGGATTGTTGAGGAAAATATCTCTCATCGGCTAAGAAGTGATCTTGGTCTCGAAATATAAGCATAAGACAACCCTCAACTCTCAAACTAGCTTTCGAGTTGAGTTAGGCCCATAAATTTCAATAGTTCCAAGTATAAACTTGGCATATAAGGGTCTACCCGACATCTGTATTTAACATTATTGCCTAATAAATCCTTTAAATAATATATGTGTAGTGTGTGTGTATGTATATCTTAATTCAAAATATTGATCTTCAAAATAGAATAGACATAATTAATATCAATATGATTGAGAAAATGTCATGCAAAAGTATGATTACCCCAAATATAAATCATAAACCCTCCTCCAAAGATGCCATCTTCTGTGAACCACACCAACTTCCTATAGAGGAAGAGATAGTGGAATCATAAAAAACCAAAATTTTGTTACTTGGTTGTAATTGCTTAAGCATATAATAGCTAACAATATGTTAAATTCACATACCTTGCCATTAATTTCTGCATAAATTGAGCTAGTTATCCACCAGAAAGGCCTACGAACCTGGATGTAGTAAAATAAAGCCTTAAAACTGAAACAGCAATTAAGAACCTAGAAAATTGATCTGCTAACATTAAAAGAAATTTGTACAAAGTCCTTACCCTAAAAAGTTCATTACCCATGGCATCAGTTATGTAAGCAACAAAAGGGCGCCTAAGGCGAAGCAACTGCAAAACAATGTGCCAGTTTTAGATACATATATTAAAGTGAATCCCTTGTAAGTTGATTGGATGATATTTCAACACACGGATGCTTCCTTTGCAGTTATCTGCAAGACTGCAACTAGAGTTTGAAAAGAAACTTTGGGCAAACCTCAAAGTTAAGTGAGCAAATTCCTTAGAAGGTTCAATTTCAATATTTATAGTTCAGGTGGTAATATCTTGTTGGTCCTAAGATTTAGTGTATTTTCTTCCAAGTTGGGAGCTGCAACTTGTTCATGAGTTTTTTACCTTTTCACAAAGCAATAAACAAATTATCGCACTAACCAACATCCCTGCAATGAAAATGACTAGGTATAAGCATAAAGAATATACCTGTCTAGCAATGATGTTACTCTGCTCACGTATGAAACCAACAGGCTGGATAACAACAATCAGCATAAGCACTTTTCATCAGAATTCAAATTTAAAGCAAGGAGGAATTGGATTTATAACTCAATTTGCATATGTGAAACATCAAAAGGATAAAAGGAAACAAATTGGCTACTTACTGATTGGGGGTAGCAGACATCAACTACCGCATAACGGTTCTCCTAAAATGTAACAGATACAATTAGTATAGGGGAAGCAAAGAAGCCTAGAACAAGGAATTACAAAAATATAAAATGCTTGAAAACATATGAAAGTTAAATATTGGAATCCTGTACTAGCCTCAAATTCTAAGGTTTTTCTAGACTCTTCGTTCTTTTTCATCCAGCTTGATTGGGATACAGTCAGTTAATTTTATTGTTTTGGGGTTTTTCCCCTTCTAATTTTTGTCTCGTTTTCACTGAGTATACTTTATACAGAGAATTAACAGAAAAGTTTTTGGTTTTCTTTACAAGTATCGTAGATATTTGTTAGTGGACCACTCATTCCCTTTTGTAATCTTTTTCTTTTTATTCTTCAATAAAATTTATATATATACCATTATCTTAAGAAAAATGTACCACAACAAGCTCATGGCAAAACTTATTTCTTCGGTGAACCATGAGTAAACCTCAAAAGCACACAGATCGTTTGAGCACGAGGAACATAAGTACATGCAACAACTGCCCACCGTAATGGTTAATGCACTTTATCAAAAAGAGTGCAAGTTATTCCAAGTGGATCACACCTACCAGTTATAACACATATGAACAAGCATCTAGGTTCTTGAAAGCACTGCCACTTTTAAACCTGACTTAGGACTGTACATAAAACAAAATGGAATAAAAATATGTAAAACCAACCTTCACCAATTGCTGCAATGCGGAAACATTCCAAAATCTTCTCTTAACAAATATTTTTTATCTAGTTCTTTGTTCTGAAATAACATCTTAGCATTTTAAAGACATTTTACATCTCAATGATGGATGAGAGAGGGAAAATTTTTACCTGCTCAAAACCAAGCACAAGATTTGCCCACTCAATATCCCTTGTAATAAGCAAATTGGACCGTGCAAGAAGAGGGGCAACCTGGGCCTAAAAAATTCCAGAAACAGCAAATAAAAATGTTAATTTGGGCTGTAAGCCTAAAAATGTTGAACATCAAATAGTAGAACATTTAAAAAATATATATATATGAAAATAGTACCTATTAATGAACGACAATATGTGTTCAAGAGCAAACTATGCTTAAGCAAAATCATAAAAACACATACAGTCATGCGTGAATGCATGTAGACATTCACTAATGAAGTGAACATTTAACCCGTGGCTATTTTTCCGACAAAACAAAGCAATATTTATGTGTGCTGCTTTGTTAAGCTTATAAGTTAACAATCTTCATTGTTGTTTACAAGAACAGATTCCATTTTCCAACAAACAGAGCAGAAAAGTCATTAAAGAGACTGAATAAACCAAACAAAATTTATCTAAACTGGGCTAATAATTCCTTCATCAGCAAAAGTTAAAGAGAGATTTTAGAATGAATCAACACCATTGTACTGATTTTCCTAACATGTCAATGAACTCTAGGAGGAAAAATTAAAAAAAAAAAAAAAAAAAAAAAAGAAATCGCTCAGTGCATCTTGCTTTTCTGACAACAATACTAATACTGTGAACTTATAATCCTTACCAAATAACTGTTACTTATTAGGGTGAGGACAGATCACCTAATTGATGCAGCCTCAGTATCCAAACAATACTAAATTTAAGTTCGTGTAGTAATAGTTGGAATCAAGAATATGAATCCTCCACAGTGGAAATCAGTCCAGCTTCCCTTTTATTCTTAAGCTCAAATACTTCTGCATGTACATACTTCTTTCACATGACACCTATCTTTAAAGAAGCATGAAGGCAAGAACCACATACAGTGGACTAGAAAATTGGTGGAGAAAAAAGAAATATAATTAAACAGGAACATAAAGAAAACAATTAACACAGACCTACAATCTTATCCATCCACCCATGTAATATGTCATGTAGAATGAGACACAAATTTATCGAGCTAGGATAACCTCCAAACTATATACTCTTGAAGATCATCATCTCTATGAAGACAAGGAGGACCTTTTCAAGGAATTCCATCAATAAAATTGTTACTAGACACTCATATAAAGAACCCTTTTTCTTTCTTTTTCCTTTTTGTCATGCTTGCATAGAAAGCTACTTTACCTAGGATAAGCAATGAAATTGCTTTCCAACTGCCTAAGTTCAGCTACCGTAACACTACAATTACTGCAGGGACAGATAAAATCAGATGTAATAGGCAAAACATAATCACTCAAGGAACTAGAAAGAACTGCTATTGACCAAAGAACCTTAAAAGATAAATATATAAAATCATAAAAACAAATTAATAGTAAATACCTACACAGATTTACCTCCTCCAGGGACGTCGGTTCCAGAAAACCAGAGATAGTCTGGCTAACCGGTGGTTGGCGAAGAATTGTTTTACTCTTATCAAAAGGTTTTTCTTCTGTAACAGCTGCACCTGAAAACCATTGCCCAGATGGTCGAGGATCATAAACTGATTCATCAACATTCTTGTACTTGACAACTTTTCTTCTTTTTTCTCTTGACTTTTCCCTTTTCCTATCACTAATCCAGAGCTGTGCAAGAAAGTCTCTGTTCAATTGAGCATCACCTCGAACATCATGACCAAAGCACCGTTTTGACTGACAGAAACTGCCTTTGTATCTATGTAAAAGACATCTTGCCAAAGTTGAATCAGTAAGCCCATTAGTCCCCAAACTCTCCTGCTGTTGCACTGACATTGTAGAATAATGTTCTCGTTGAAAAACTCCAATCTTCAGAATTTTAAATATACCATTATGTTTATTATTTGCAGTGATGGAACAAAATGATGATATTTTTTCAATCTTGGAAAGACATCGTGATCCCATCATCAAATTCAATCAATAAATGCACAGAACTGTCCAGAGTGCATCAGAAGAAAATAAGAAACCAATTAGAAAGAATTTTTAGCTCATACAAAATAAATAATGAATGAATACCATGCCAATATATGTATATGTGTATGTCTGTGTATGTGTATGTGTATGTGTATGTGTATGTGTATGTGTATGTGCATGTGCATGTGCATGTGCATGTGCATGTGTATATGTATATCAGTATATGTCTGTGTGTGTGTGTATGCATATGCATATGCATATACATATGTATAAGTATATGTGTGTGTATACGTAAATGTATATGTGCCCAGATAATATGTATTGTTCCTTAATCATCATGCAGGGTACACTTTCAAAGAGTTTACAGGTTTTATAACCACTAGAATCAATTGATTAATTAAGGGAGTAATCATCATGAGGTCGGGCACCACTCAAAGGAACCCAGGTTTATTGCTGTATTATTAGGTTACATAAATAAACAACAATTATAAACCTGCGGAAAAATCTGGACACTCAAAAGACCGACCACAATTCACTATTCCAATCCCTATTTTTCTTCTTATCCCCATACCTTATCAAGAATCTTTTTCTTGTGACAAACCATCAGTTATTGCAAAACATCTAAAATCAATTAATCAGTCTTCTAATATTTGGCACCAATTTTCTTTGACAAGTGACTTTCCCGTGGGTCTCAGAGCCCGAATGGGAGTGCTTAATATTATATTAAAAACAACAATGAAAAACCACAAGACACCCTACAAAAAATAAAATTGATAATTAAATAAAATAAATCAAAAACTTCAAAATTTTACACCTAAGGTGTCTCTTTGGGTGTGTCATTTGGATGTACACCTATCACCAATCTATTAAAAATACTTTCCCAAGATTAAAATTATTTGAAATCTCTTAATAATAAGTTGAAAGGCACTAGTTAAGTAGCACATCTAATTCCTAAACTGACCCCTAGTATGTAGAGCCATTAAAAGTTAATGATTAAGTTCAGCACTAGGCTCCAATTTTTTTCAGGAAAACACAAAACTTTCAACAGTATAAAAAACAACGCAAGTCGTTAACTGTAAACTCTAGATCTTTTGCAAGATTACACCAACATTTAGGGCATTGCTTCACATAAATCATTTCAGAAAGAGCAAAAACTTGCAAGGAAAATCTTTACATTGATTCACTTACGCAAAATATTGGAAACTAAATGCCGACTAAAGCAAAGATAGTTCAATTGCGTAAAGAATTTGACCAATGAATCCAATTTCTCAGCAACAGGATACAGTTTATCACTAAATCATCACAAGAATAAGATATGGAATTAAATAACGTTGAAGTATAATTCAATATAAAGATAACAAGCAATGAAATGTGATTACCTTCACAGAAGCTGATTCAGAAAATGATCGGTTGAAAGAAGAATAATAAGGAAAGAAGTTCTTTAAAAAATTCAAGAACCGAGTGATATAATTACAAAAAACGGATCAAAACGGCGCCGGTTTATTTTTGAAATTCTGACCTACGTGGTATTTCTTTTCTTTTTTTTTCTTTCGTTCTTTCTTTCTTTTTTTTTCTTTCGTTCTTTCTTTCTTTTTCTCTTTCTTTTTTTTTTCCCTTTTTTTTTTCTATAAAACATCAATTGATTTCAGAAATAATAGTATCAATTATTAGTTTTAATACATAAAAAACTTTGTATTATTATATAGAAAAATTTCATTCTTTAAAAATAATATATCAATTGCCTAAAATTGATAATTATAGTAATTATAAATCATTGACAGATCAATAAATAAATTGGTGGAAGTGAGTTAATTACATTCAGAAAACATCTAATATATTTAACACAAGTGGATATTAATCTTTTAAAAATAAAGGATGAGGCTAGACTCGGACATGGTTTCTGTTCCTGTTCGGATAGAGTTCCACCCTAGTCAAATCAGAGGAATCAGACAGAATCTTACGGTTTAAGGAACCGTAAGGTTCCACGGTTCCAACCGTAACCGCGGTTCTGGTTGGAACTGTTACCCACGGCCACTAGTCGTTGCCAGAGCAAATGGATCTCTGCCAAATAATTTTTTTTTATATATTTTTTCAAAATATCTAAATTACTCTTAATAACAGTAATAAAACGGCTACTTTTATGAGAAATCTAAGAATCACAAAATTAACCAAATAATCTATAAATAGGGGGGCCATAATTTATTTGTCTACATACCAACAATTCTTTCATTCTCAATTTTCA
The DNA here is from genome assembly GCA_019454045.1 of Zanthoxylum bungeanum. Taxonomy (NCBI): domain Eukaryota; kingdom Viridiplantae; phylum Streptophyta; class Magnoliopsida; order Sapindales; family Rutaceae; genus Zanthoxylum; species Zanthoxylum bungeanum. The sequence goes on from SKCR01029768.1 coordinate 149,320, forward strand.
ATTTTCTTAATTCTCTCATTCTAATTCTCTCATTTTCAATTCTCAAATTGATTTAATTTTGTAATTATTTAATATTAACAAAAAAAAAATGATAAGCTCATCTGAGAACATCATGTCCAATATCTCAACCCAATAGAGCGGCCAAAATATCGGTACATGAAAAAATGAATTATGTCTCGATCTTCTGATATATAACATCATGAGGCAACTCTTCATTCATGACGTGTAAAGCCTTCTTCTTCATTATGTTATTTTCTTCATTTTACTCACAAAGTTCTCATCATTTTTCAAGTAAAAATTCTACGGAAGGATCGGATTTTAAATAATTCGGTCATATTTTAATTATTTCTTAAGTTTGGTTCTAACGAAATAAATTAAGAGTATGAATTCAAAATTTAATAAATTAATATTTTTAATATATTAAAATTATTAATAAATAACACTAGAATTTAAAAATTGACTTTTACATCTCTCGATCATGCTTTCTCTATTTCAGTGCTATGTTTTTTAGGCTTTTTAGGTAAAAATCATCACATCCTAAATGCGCATTGGTTCATAATTTTTTAGAATCGGAATCTACCTAATTAAATAGGATACCCTATTTATCAGTTCCGATCTGGTTCCGAGTTATTATATTTTTCATTTTTTCAATATATTTTTTCGTTTCATTTAAAAAAAAATAATTGATAATTTAGTTTGTTCCATTTGCTCAATATACGTGTAATTTGGGATTTGGGTGGAGTGAATGTACATTATTTAAGTAAGAAACTTGGACTTTCTTTAAATTTTTAACCTAAAAAATTTGATTTTATAATATGGAAACTAGTTCCAAAATTTACTTCTAGTTCGTACCACACTATAACCAAATCGAAAAAATCAGTTCCTAATATTTTGGAATCGGAACCGACCCTAAAGTGATAAGAACATGCCTGGAACAAAGCCAAGCAAACTCCTCCACGTGTTCTAAGCCCCAAGAACCGCGAATCTTGATTTTGTAAGAACAAAATCCTTCCAAGATCAAGTCCAACCCTTAAAGAACCTTGCTTTTAAGAACCTTTCTTTATTTCTTTGGAGAATCTTGAACATCGATACAGTGCCACAATGCTTGCCACGCGTTGATAAGCTTTTGTTCCGTAGAACCAATGGAGAATCCACTTCCTCAAGATGACACAAGTCACTTTGTTTTGTAAAAAAATGTTCTTAGTTAATTGTCAATTACAATGAATAATGCCCCCTTTAAATAGGTGGCTAACCCTAATTCTACCCAAATATAATAAAATCATAGTAAAATAAACTCAATAACACATAAAATAATTGAAAATTTTGTGCATGGGCTTTGTAATGTAATTAAAGTCCAGCCCAGCACTTAAACAACAAATAGCCTTAAAAAATATAAAATATAAAAACTATAGGGATATCTTGCGTCATCATTTTGTCTAAGAAGGAGTCCGAACTAGACTTTTATGTAAGCTACAAAATTGTAGATCTACAAGTCCTTTTTCCAATGCAACTTGAATCATCAAAATCGGACATCGGATGAGAATGTTACGGCCAAAATACAAGGATTGCGCAAATCCCGCCACTGCTAATGCACCATTCGGAAATTAAGCCCAAAATCAATCAAGACAGCCCATGCACGTCCAAGACCCATTCCAATCTTTCCTTAGACATAATAAAGCCTTCACATAAAGTCTTATGCATGGAATAAACTCTTGAACCCAAGGAATCTTCCAAATCCACCAAAAAGGCCCAAATATACCAATCTGACCAAGCCATGCAACCAGCCACAACTTCAATTTAACTTGGCCCAACAAACAGACCTCATTCTGGATCACATGATTCTCCCTCTCTTGAAAAGGATTCGACCTCGAATCTGAACCCGGATCATAGATAAAAATTAACAAGATCAATGTGACGACAATCTTGAAACAAAATAAAATCACATGGAAAAGAATGGTTAAGGTGAGCAAAAGCCAATAAAGTCAATGAATGAATTTTTTTCAATATTTTTATCCTCCCAGTCTCTCCATTGCTACTTGCATTCTTAATTACACTTGCAACCCCAAAGAGATTCCCACCTGGATTCATATTTGAAACCTCATTTAAAACAAACTCAACATGTCCATGTCGCTTCCTCAAACAATCAACACATTCATCCACGGTCTGATTACATTCTACATATTCGGCCACATGCACTTTTTGCACCTCATAACTCAAGGCCTCACAACCAAAATCAGATTGCTCCATATGATATTCACCCTTAACAGTAACTTCAAGCATCGCATTATTATCATGAAAAACTAAATCAGCATCACTAATGTAATTGCTCACATCAATATCATCATTGTCATCAACATCATCAACCACCTTATGTTTGTTCATAAAAACGTCAACATGTTTCATTTCATTATTCAAGGCTACGCTCATATCCTTCTTCACTTCACATTTGCTAATGTCTTTTTCTCTATCAATTCTCGAAGCCCTCCATGAAACATTCTAAACTCAGCAATCTCACTTTTCCTTTTAGCCCACTCTTCTTCACTCCCCTGCATGTACAACTCTTCCTTATAGACCTCTTGTTGGGTTAAACGAGCAAACTTGATAAATTTTCCACCATACCAAAATTTATACATATTCATATTAATATGATAAACTACTTTATTGAATTTATACCAAGGATTACCCAATAAAACATGCGTATGACACATAGGAACCACGTCACACATTACTTGGTCAACATACTTCCCAATTGCAAAACTTACCACAACCTGCTTATCAACCTCGAACTCTCCAAAATTACTCATCCACTTATAAGGTCTGTCAAGAGGTGAACATCCTCTACTCTGTTTTGTGAATGCCAAATATGATATGTTTCTGGATTTTTCTTGGGTTTATTGTGGTTTAAACATGTGTTTCTGGGTTTAATGTATGATTTTCTGGTTTTTTGGTGGGTTTAGATTCACATGAAAAAGTTGGGCCAGGTTTATGTTTTCAGTTGTGCTCATACTTCTGTAAAAACCTACTTTCACCATTGTTAAGGAATTTAGAGCTTTTTAGGTTTAGCTACTCGATAGAGGAGACAACATATACCCTATGAATTAAAATAGGCCTATATAACTTTTAGAGTATGCTAAGTTAACTTTGACAAACATTCCTCCTCGGGTCATCCCTTTCTAAGAATGTATGAATCCGAAGGTTCCTCCTCAACCTCAACCGCGATTATTCCAACCGAGGCACCTTCGTCATAATCAACCAACCAAATTATCGTAGAAAGCTCGGGATCACAATCCTCATCTCTCAACACTACACCGAACCCTTCAGAACCCAATACCTCCACCCATGGACTTTGAGGGCCTGGACATGGACAAATGTTTTTTCTATAACCCGTGCTAAACTTGATAATTTAAGGGAGAGGTTCAACATCCCTGAGAGGATTAGCCTGTATGTATCCCGAGAAGGTGACCGGGCAAGCATATCGTCTGGTTACGTGGTTGCACTATGCTCGACTTTCTTTGACATGGGTCTGAGACTGCCTATGTAATAGTACTTTGCCAAAAAAACTGGCCGTAATAAACTTGGCCCCATGCCAACTGAACTTGAATGGGTGGAGAGTGTTTTTTGGCCTTTACGACATCTGAAGGTGGGACGGCCTGAATAAACCATCAGATCTAAAGCTGAAGAGGCTCTACTGATTGAATGTCAACCCTAAAGAGTACAAGGGTTGGTATTACCTGTCCACCTACACAGGGGCAAGCACATGAGATGGCTTCCTCTCCAACCCAACATGTCGCTATAATGGCTTCATTCAAAATCGGTTAGTATGATGCATGTATGCATGGATGCATGTATACATGAGATGCATGAATTGTAGGGCTTTGTTCACGCAGCATACATCCTTTCAACCTTATCTCTCATGCACACGTGGTAAATCAACATTTGTCCTAAGTCTGGCTTAGCTTGTACATTAACAGGGGGTACACAAACTTGTTATTGCTTACGCCAAAATGGTCAATCTTGGCTACTTTAGTTATTCTTCATCATTAAGAGACAAATTCCGCCCATTTACAGAATGGCTAATCCTAATATGGGGATCGAACCGCTGTCTAAAAATGACAAATTGGAACTTCTGTAATCATTATAATTTGGGATAGGCCAGGAAATATTTAGGAACTATCTAAATAGACCAAGACAAGACGTACCTTTTCTGAATGAAAGTCAGTGTGAGTATCAGACATGTTTGGCACATTTAGATCTGAACTAAATACTCTAAGCCCAACAAGGTTTTCATACATGGTGGCCCATTGACATTTCAAAGTCCTTGACCCTATTATCATGAAAATACAAACTTGTCCCATTTGAAAAGGCACAACAAGTTTACACCTCACAACAAAAATATCAAACGAATTTAAATGGTTATAGCCCAATCACTAGCTTTAAGAAGGCTTTTTCTAGGGGAAAACAACTATTGGCTCACAAGTCCGACCGAACGTAGTGTAAGTATGGCCGAATATTCTGTGTGAAACAAAACAATAAAATGTGCATGATTATGCGAGTTAGAAATAACATAGTAATAATAAAAACGGATTCTAAAGACCTACACATATAATTATTTCCCAATAGTACTTAGAGTTGTATCCTAAGTACATACCATATAACCGTCTATTCAGAATTGGTTATAGAATTTATGTCTGGGTTTCCATATGATATATGATGAGTGGTAAATCTATCACTATTTCCCACTCATTGAACCTTATATTTTGTATAGTTTCTCGGGTTTTGTGAATATTTTGATGTGTTTTGTGCTATTTTGTAGATAAATAAAGTTTTAGGACATTCTGGAGGTGAATTGGAGCAAAACAGGAAAAAACTGGACAAAAAGGGCAAAATCATCATTTCAGCGTCGCGACGCCCAGCATGCGCCGGATTTGCTAAAGTACGCCGTGGACACGTGGACCAATCGGAAAATTTGCTAACGTGCGCCGCCTGCTAAAATGCGCCGATCATGCTATCTTGCGCCGTGCCACGAGTCGCTATCACAACGGAGATGCTAATGTGCGCCGGTGCCACATGTCGCGATCTAACGCTGCCGACAATCGCCCTCCACACGTCAGCGTGACGTAAGCAATGACGTCATGAACAGTGCCACGTCATCGGATAAGGATCTGAGCTCTTAGCAGCCTCGCCACGTGTCAAGCCGTCATTGTGCCACGATTCACTGTAGCTGGCGTCGCGACTCTGAACTGTAGCTGGCGTCGCGACGCTGGACCCTTATCCGCGCCTATAAATAGAGCTCGAAATTTCAGATTTCAGTGTACCTCTCTCTCCCATTTCTTTGTTGTAAATAGGGAGTTCTTCTCTCTCTAAGTTTCTTTTAATTTTTAGTTTTTAGTTTTGTAATAATTTTAATTACGTTCTGTAATAATAATAATTTACTTTCTTTATTTTACAGTTTTTACTATTCAATATGAGGAGGTAACTTCCTTATGCTAGGGTGAAAGGTAATTCTTTTACTATTGCTATTTAGATTAATCTCCCTTAAAAATAATATATTCACTATTTAAAACATGACTAATCAAGGATACCGCTATATTGGTCGGTTGGTAATTTAATTTAATCTGGTTTAAACCTGACTAATCAAGGATACCGCCAGATTGGTCGGTTGGTAATTTTATTTTGGTTCCGCCTTTATGGCTGGTTTATTTTGGTTCCGCCTTTATGGATGGTTGGACTTAAATTGACTTAATCAGGTTACCGCCTATATGGCTGGTTGGTAATAATCACAAGTTTATATATTATTTTACTGGGAGATATCTAAATAAGTAATAGTAGAAATAATTCCTTTACCTTAGCATTCTATTTTATTTTACTTTTAAGCTTTTACTTTACTGCAATTACTTTTCAGCACTGTTACTTATGGTTTTTACTTTTAAGTTTTCATTAGCCCTAGCTATGTGTCATAACTAAGTTAGTTATCTAGGGTGTGATGAATTTCAATATCACGGGTTTATAAGAGGTTAGATTATAATTTGGGTAATATAAAGATTTATTTATTGAGTCTTAATCTTAATGCCTTTTTATTAATTGGCCACTAATAATAAATTGATAAGGTAAACTTAAAATGAACTAGACATAGGGATTTTAGGTTTAAGATCTTAGATTCAATAGCCCACGATCTTCCTTGAGGATAGATAACCCTTTAATAGATTTCCTTACAGGATAGGAATATACCTGTCGGGGGGGGTAGCCATAATTGGAACTTAATCTTAATGAATCTAGGTAATTTGGTTGACATAGACATATGGTTCAATTGGATTATACTAGGTATTTGTAATTGACCATCGGAAGAGGCTTTTACATAATTTAGTGTTCCAGGTTAATAAATCAATATTTTACCCAACTATAAGATAACCACTTCATCTTAAATAATATTGGAATAAATCACAACCCCATATAGTTTTTAATATTGAATTTCTTAAAATCTACTTTCGAACAATTTTATTTACTTGTCTTTAAATTTAGAATCGTCGCCATTTCAAATCAATTAAAAAACCTGTTAGATACTAGTAATCATTTGACCTCATAAAAATTAATAGATAAGGTTTTAAGTCCTCGTGGGATCGATACTTTTTATACTACTTGAACGATACGTGCGCTTGCGTTATACGTGTGTGTTTACACCGGTCAAGTTTTTGGCGCCGTTGCCGGGGACTTATATATTTTATTATTAGTTTAGGGGTTAGATACTTTTACTTGTATCTAATTTCTTTTTACTTATTGTTATTGTTTTCTTGTGTTTCAGGTTCTCAAAAACTTCATGAGACAGTTGAGAAGGGAAAGGCGAGAAGGCCAAGAAGCTTTAGTCAACATGGAACCTGAACCTTTGAACGTTGCACCACCAATCCCCATTCAAGACAGAACCATTCCGGTGGTAGATGGCCTCATTTCCTGTATTGTACTTCCTCATTTACCAGCAAATGCGGGTGACATCAAAACCTGCATTCAGATGATTCAGCAGACAGTTCAGTTTGGGGGAAATGCAACTGAAGATCCTAATGCCCACATCAGCAACTTCCTGGAAGTTTGCGGCATGTTCAATTAAAACCGAGGAGTTGAAGAAGCTATGAGGCTGAGAGTTTTCCCATATTCCTTGAAAGACATAGCAAAAGCTTGGCTACATTCACTACCAGCTGGATCCATCACAACTTGGAACACTCTAGCCACCAAATTCCTTGCAAAATACTTTCCACCAGCCAGAACTGCAAAGTTGAGAAATGACATCACATCCTTTGTGCAGCAAGATTCAGAATCCCTGTACGAAGCTTGGGAAAGATACAAAGATTTGCTCCGAAAATGTCCTCACCATGAGATTCCAAAATGGCTTCAAGTCCAAACTTTCTATAATGGACTTTCTGGACTGATGAGAACCACAGTTGATGCTGCTGCTGGAGGAGCTTTGATGGCAAAAGGAGAAGATCAAGCCTGGGACCTAATTGAAGAAATGGCCAACAACAATTCCTTATGGCCAACAGAAAGGAGCATAATTCAAAGAATTGCAGGAATTTATGAAGTTGGAGCCAATACAGCAGTCAACACCAAGCTGGATCAGATATGCAAATTTATGGAGACTCTCAACACTCAAAGCATCACTGGATCCACAAGTTCACCATATGGAGGAGCACCAGAACCAAACCAACTTGACGAAACGGTGAATTATGTCAGCAATTTCAACAGACAGGGGAACAATCCATATTCCAACACCTACAACCCAGGGTAGAGGAATCATCCTAATTTATCATGGAGCAACAATTCAGGCCAACAGCAGAACTATCCACTACCTGAATTCCAGCAACAGAACAAAATCCAGGAGCAGGCAAATGAATCAGGAATAACAGAAGTGTTGACCTACTTGAAAAAGATGGAAGCAAAACACGACTCTCAAGCAGCAAGATATGATGCTATGTTTCAAAATCAAGTAGCATTGACTCAAAGCCATTCAGCCTCTATCAAAGCACTAGAGAATCAAATCGGACAACTGGCCAATGCTCAGAATTACAGACCGCCAGGTACCCTTCCTAGCAATATAGAGCCAAATCCAAGGAACATGGGGAATGAGCAATGTCATGCCATCATGTTAAAAAGCGGTACTGAAATCAACAAAGATGTTGGAGCCAAAACAACTACTGAGGAAGTTCCAAAAGAAACAAAGCAACAGATGGAGGAAAAAGAAGCAAAGGAAAAAGAAAAGATCACTCCACCTTTTCCTCAACGTCTTCAGAAGAACAAATTGGACAAGCAGTTTTCTCGGTTCCTGGAAATCTTCAAAAAGCTGCATATCAACATTCCATTTGCAGAAGCGTTGGAACAAATGCCCACCTATGCCAAATTCATGAAAGATATTCTTTCACGAAAGCGGAGATTAGGAGATTACGAGACAGTAGCATTATCAGAAGAATGCAGTGCTATCATTCATGAGGAAACTTCCCCCGAAGTTGGAAGATCCTGACAGTTTCACTGTTCCTTGTGTCATAGGAGAACATAACTTCAGTAAGGCTTTATGTGATTTAGGTGCAAGTGTTAACTTGATGCCTTTCTCTATTTTCAGGAAATTACAGATTGGAGAAACAATGCCAACTTCAGTCTCTCTACAACTTGCTGATAGAACGCTTATATTTCCAAGAGGCGTAGTTGAGGATGTGCTGGTCAAGGTTGACAAATTCATTTTCCCAGCAGATTTTATTGTCCTTGATATGGAAGAAGACGCAGACGTGCCAATCATCCTCGGGAGACCATTCTTGGCTACAGGTCGAACCATTATTGATGTACAAAAATGAGAACTAACCATGAGGGTACAGGACCAAGAAGTAACATTCAATGTTTTCAAGGCCATGAATTCCCAGATGATGAAAAGAATGAGGAATTGTTCAAACTCGATGTGATACACAGTACCATTCAGAACTCCAATGCAATGCAAAGTTCTACTGACAAACTTAAAACATGTCAATTGCCTGTGGAGCCTAAAGATAAAGCATCTTTTGTACTGAAGAAGCCAATTCTTACATTATAAGCAACAAAAGAGAAAAAGTTCCACCAGTCAACGAATTGGAGGAATTTCACAATCAGCCTTTTGAGGATGCCTAATTGTACAAAGAAAAGGGCAAGAAAAGACATGATGAGAAGTTAGTACGCATACAACTGGAACCAGGGCAGAAGGTACTGTTAAACAAATCAAGGGTGAAATTCTTCCCATGGAAGCCAAAATCACGGTGGTCAGGTCCATTTGTGATCACCAAAGTTTTACCAAAAAAAGCTGTTGAGATAAATGATCCTGACGCTAACAAAACTTTCAAGTTAAAAACAAGCGTGTTAAGCACTACTGGGGAGAATCATTTGGCGACAAAAAGAAAGTGTCACACTTTCAGATCTAGCCTAACGTTCGAGAAGCCAAGTCTGGCTGACGACTTTAAACTTAGCGCTCGCAGGGAGGCAACCCATGCAATTTTTGTATATATTGTGATTTGGTGTGATTTAATTTTGTGTGTTTAGTTTTTGCAGATTAAGTCATTTCAAGATGGAAGAAGCTCTCGCAAATCTTCACAAGCAATTTCCTTCTCTCCCTCAAAAATCTCTAATGAAAGTTTACAAAGCTCGCTTGGAACAGATGAGGTTACTGACGATCCATGGTGTTCCCAATGACATTCGTTGGGTAATTGAAGCACGAGTCCGATTGGTAGGTGAGTCTTCTGACTCTTTTATTTCACATCTGCCTGGTTTTGGAAGAAGCACCTATGCAAAGAAACGAAGAGCTAAACAAATGGGTGTTTGTTACAAATGTGCACGATGGAATTGCAATACTCGTTGTCGTTCTTTAGGAATGGTGTCTGATAATCGCGAAGACAAAATTAAATTCATTAGGGATGGCTTGAGTAAGGAGTCTTTAGATGATATATCTTCGACTCTTGAGACGCATCCCAGTGGATATGTTCACATAGCCTTTCGCAGATTACATACACAATTTCAAAAAGAAAGACAACAGTTAAGTCTCAGGAATCTGACTCAAAAAGACCCTGTTTGCCAATTTATAAGAAAATTGGATGGGAAGCTTGTCCCTGACGCATAGACGTCAATCAAGCCGTTACTTTTTTTGTAATATTATATCTCTTTGTCTTTTCCTAATAATTGTGATTTGTTTTGTTGTTTTTTCTTTTATTTTCTCCGACAGGATCCAGATCTTGTTGACTATCACGATCTATTTTACTATTTTGCTACTAATCGTCCTTTGGAAGATACTTGTGCTATTTTTACTCACCATTTTCAGGTATTATAAATTCAACTCATCATTGCACTTTTGAAGACATCCAGAGTAAAAAATGGAAGCCACTTCAAGAAGACGAGTTGAAAACATTTGTGTGTTTTGCGGTAGTACTGTTGGTACTAAACCACAATACATAGAAGCAGCACAGGAATTGGGTCGAGTCTTAGCTGCAAGGAATATGCACTTAATATATGGAGGAGGCAATCTTAGACTAATGGGGATTGTTTCAAAGGCCGTATAGGAAAGAGGCAGTCACGTTTTGGGAATCATCCCAAAACCCTTGGCAGAGGCAAATCTTATTGAACCATCAAACGGAGAGGAATTAATCGTGCCAGGTATGTCTGAACGACTGATAGAAATGATTAACCGTGCTGATGCTTTTATTGCTTTGCCAGGTGGCTTGGGCACATTGGAGGAAATTTTTATTGTACTATCTTGGGCGAACCTGAACATACACCAGAAACCAATTGGGCTGTACAACGTTGATGGATTTTATGATTTTCTTTGTGTGTTTCTTGATGATGCTCGAAGAAATGGGTTCGTGTCAAAACCTTTAAAAGAACTCCTCTTTACTGCCAGAACTGCTCCAGATCTAATTGACCAACTCATAGCCTATGAACCAAAAGTTGACCCTATCATTTCAAAGATAAAATGGTCCGAGGACGATCGTGGTAAGAGGCGTAGAATTAATCTGGATCTTAACCTTTAAATTCCTGTAGATTTTCAGCTAACCAGGTACGACTTTCTAAACTCTTCTTCTACTTTTTAAGACATTGGGGACAATGTCTCATTTAGGTTTGGGGGAGGAAATTAGTTGATTAGTATCTTGTTTTTAGTTTGTATGTTGTTTTTATTTTCAGTCCAAAATTTTTCGAAAAATACAAAAAATTTTCAAAAATTTCAAAAATTACAAAAATATTTTGTGTTTTTTTTGTGTTTTTGTTTTGACTAAAAAGGTGAAATTGGTGAGAGGTAGCTGAGTAAGGAGTTCCCACTCCTGATACGTATCTCAAACCATTTATTTTCGGAACAAGTTAATTTTTGTTTATTTCATTTTAAATTATTTAATTTGTAAATTCTCCTTAACACTGACTAAAATGGATCTTCATATGCTCAGTTGGCAGGTATTATCAACATACATGGAAACATACGGACATGAGCTGTAATTGAAAAGTTTGTAATATTCTGTGCTCTAGTTTAATTGGAGGAAGCATCTATAAAAAACAATGGAATAAAAAAAAAACATCTAAGATCCGGGTTATTAAGTGTGTAAGGGTGTTTTAACACCTAGTGCCCTAAAACCAACTGGTTTGGGAGTCACTGGCCCAAAGCTCGCTACATGGATCAAAGATGCTGCAAAAATATATATATCTGAAGTCTGAGTAATTAAGTCCGTAGGGGTGTCTTAACACCTGGTGCCTTAAAGCCAACTGGTTTGGGAGCCACCGACCCAAAACTCGCTACATAGATGGAAGATATTGTATATAAATAAAAAATAGAGAAAATCAAAGAAAAAAATCAGAAATATCAGAAAAATTATTCTATTGCTACAAAAAGGTGTGAAATCTGATAGAACTTTAGGACAAAAATATTACTCTCTTATCAACTGCACTTATGACTGTTGTGGGCAAAAATGAGTTGTTTAATATTTTGTTGGCTGTGTATATGAAGAATGATAAAAATAATCGGAGAATTTACTTATTCGGTAATTTAGAAAGAAACAAAACAACTAGTAACTTGGAGAAGAAGTTTCACTTGAATAAGTCACTAACTTCTTTATTCTCTTTTCTCTTGTCTTTTTGCTTTTGTGTGCATTAGTTTTAACTAACTTTTTACTTTTGTAAAAACGTTTGTGGGTATCGTTGCTGTAAGCCCTCACGAGACTACAACTCGTCCACTAGGGACACCTAGGGGTTTAAAGGCTTGTTGCATACGCTAAATGCAACCGTGATCCCTACGAAAATGGCTTAGTTAAATTTTATTATGTTATTTTATTTTATGTTTTGCTCGAGGACTAGCAAAATGTTAGGTTTGGGGGTGTGATGAGTGGTAAATCTATCACTATTTCCCACTCATTGAACCTTATATTTTGTATAGTTTCTTGGGTTTTATGAATATTTTGATGTGTTTTGTGTTATTTTGTAGATAAATAAAGTTTCAGGACATTCTGGAGGTGAATTGGAGCAAAACAGGAAAAAACTGGACAAAAAGGACAAAATCGTCATTTCAGCGTCGCGACGCTGAAGCCTTTCGCGTCGCGACGCCCAGCATGCGCCGGATTTGCTAAAGTACGCCGTGGACACGTGGACCAATCAGAAAATTTGCTAACGTGCGCCGCCTGCTAAAATGCGCCGATCATGCTATCTTGCGTCGTGCCACGAGTCGCTATCACAACGGAGATGCTAATGTGCGCCGGTGCCACGTGTCGTGATCTAACGCTGCCGACAATCGCTCTCCACACGTCAGTGTGACGTAAGCAATGACATCATGAACAGTGCCACGTCATCGGATAAGGATCTGAGCTCTTAGCCGCCTCGCCACATGTCAAGCCGTCATTGTGCCACGATTTACTGTAGCTGGCGTCGCGACTCTGAACTGTAGCTGGCGTCGCGACGCTGGACCCATATCCGCGCCTATAAATAGAGCTCGAAATTTCAGATTTCAGTGTACCTCTCCCTCCCATTTCTTTGTTGTAAATAGGGAGTTCTTCTCTCTCTAAGTTTCTTTTAATTTTTAGTTTTTAGTTTTGTAATAATTTTAATTACGTTCTGTAATAATAATAATTTACTTTCTTTATTTTACAGTTTTTACTATTCACTATGAGGAGGTAACTTCCTCATGCTAGGGTGAAAGGTAATTCTTTTACTATTGCTATTTAGATTAATCTCCCTTAAAAATAATATATTCACTATTTAAAACATGACTAATCAAGGATACCGCTATATTGGTCGGTTGGTAATTTAATTTAATCTGGTTTAAACCTGACTAATCAAGGATACCGCCAGATTGGTCGGTTGGTAATTTTATTTTGGTTCCGACTTTATGGCTGGTTTATTTTGGTTCCGCCTTTATGGCTGATTGGACTTAAATTGACTTAATCAGGTTACCGCCTATATGGCTGGTTGGTAATAATCACAAGTTTATATATTATTTTACTGGGAGATATCTAAATAAGTAATAGTAGAAATAATTCCTTTTACCTTAGCATTCTATTTTATTTTACTTTTAAGCTTTTACTTTACTGCAATTACTTTTCAGCACTGTTACTTATGGTTTTTACTTTTAAGTTTTCATTAGCCCTAGCTATGTGTCATAACTAAGTTAGTTATCTAGGGTTGTGATGAATTTCAATATCACGGGTTTATAAGAGGTTAGATTATAATTTGGGTAATATAAAGATTTATTTATTGAGTCTTAATCTTAATGCCTTTTTATTAATTGGCCACTAATAAAATTGATAAGGTAAACTTAAAATGAACTAGACATAGGGATTTTAGGTTTAAGATCTTAGATTCAATAGCCCACGATCTTCCTTGAGGATAGATAACCCTTTAATAAATTTCCTTACAGGATAGGAATATACCTGTCGGGCGGGGGTAGCCATAATTGGAACTTAATCTTAATGAATCTAGGTAATTTGTTTGACATAGACATATGGTTCAATTGGATTATACTAGGTATTTGTAATTGACCATCGGATGAGGCTTTTACATAATTTAGTGTTCCAGGTTAATAAATCAATATTTTACCCAACTATAAGATAACCACTTCATCTTTAAATAATATTGGAATAAATCACAACCCTAGATAGTTTTTAATATTGAATTTTCTTAAAATCTACTTTCGAACAATTTTATTTACTTGTCTTTTAATTTAGAATCGTCGCCTTTTCAAATCAATTAAAAAACCTGTTAGATACTAGTAATCATTTGACCTCATAAAAATAATAGATAAGGTTTTAAGTCCCCGTGGGATCGATACTTTTTATACTACTTGAACGATACGTGCGCTTGCGTTAATACATGCAAACACTCGTCATCAAAAACTTCCAACCAATAAAAACATAAATAAGAATGAGTAGAAAAACCTAAGAACTACACATGTTGTAGCCAAGAATGAAAGGAACATATTTCCCTCTAATGAAAGATTCGAAATACTTACTAAATCTTTACCTTTCTTTGGATTTGATTCTTGTTTCTTCTATTTTTCTTTCAAGTGTTTTTGTTTTTCTTTTGGAGGCTATGACTTGTGTAAAGCAAATGGAAAAAACAAAACCCTTTTATATTTAGGTCATGGCCGAAAATTTGGAGCAATTAAAGTAAATTGGATATTTTCAATTTTAAATCAAATTTAAAGAAGTCAAATCCAATTTGATAACATTTTCCTTAAATGTAAAGTCAAGAATTTACACTTGTAATTATTTCTTAACTTTATCATAATGTAAGATATTTATATTTTAATTATTTTAATTATTTAATAATTAAATAATTAATTAATTAATTAAATACAAATATCTCAAATATAAGTATTATATTTACTTTAAATATCTCAAATACATATATTAATGATATATGTCAAATATCTGTTGGACAATTATGACCCATAGCATCACTATTTGTAAAAGACATGATGTTTTTGTATAAATTAACTATGTGACAAAAAAAATTACTCTTTTATCATTTTGTAATTGGATTACTTGGATATATAAATGATAAAAGTCCATATGATTAATATCAGATTAATAAGATATGAGACAATATTAATCCACAAAAGGTTTAATCATTAAATATCTCTAGTCGTAGTATTATCGAGACTGGACATCGATAATGCGGAATAGGCTAGTATTACACTTGTGCGCGTTATGGAAGCTTAACGACATAGTTCTCATATATTTAAGTATTGGATACTTATGCAAGTGTGATAAGAGGTTCTGTTAGCCGTTGGACCAAGAACAGCTTTGCTCTGGATAGACCCCTCGGAGTCCCATTGGTAGTATGACTATGTATCTATAGGAATCCGAATCAGGGTAGGTGCATGTGGTCTTAACCTGAGACTTGCATCGCTAATACTTGCGACAATCAATATACTTTGGTTTTGGTCGTCCGGAGCTTTAACAGGTTCTGTGTACGCCTCTTATGGGTTTACTGAGAATCGTAGTGTATTGGGTGTGATGTCAAGATGGGAGTATCACTTCAGTCATATGGAGATGATGATCACACATGATACAAAACTAGTACTCTTAAATGCTGCAGCTATCAGGATAGCATGACTAGGTCATGATTATCCGATTACAGAGAATAGTTGCTGATGATTCGATATATGCTTCGTACGGGGCAGACACATTTCCAGCCCTAGGCCTAGCATATGACATCCGATACTAGATCATATTACGCAATACATTGTATACTACGCCTGATACAGATTATATATTCTTCGTTTAATATTTCTGGAGAATTAGGTATGTACGGTGCTTTACTAGAAGCCAACCATATTTTGTAAATCAGTGAGAACGTGGTACATGGTACGCACGTGTTCGGATAGTCCGATGACCGTATTTACTGCCAACATATCCAGGGATCTCTAGGGTCGCTTCCCAAAGATTCACCAATGACATTTGACTCGAACATAATTAATATGGGATTAATTATGAGAGAAAAAATTAATCTGGGATTAATTGCGGCAAAAATTTATATGGGATTAAATTCTTCTATAAGAGAGACCGTGATTAATTTGGAATTAATCGATTAAATAAATTTAATAGTTAAATTGCATTTTTCTATTTAATTTATTTATTTGGGCTAAAATAATATATTGGATATATTAATTGAAATTGGATTTTAATTCAAGCGAACGAATTAATTTGGAATTAATTCGTAAGCGACTTTCGTAATAATTTTGCTAGGTATTATTATTTAATTAAATTGGATTTAATTACATCGCGATGAAAAATTCGTTTAATCCGATTAAACGATTCCGGGCTCGATGAGTGGTAATTATATCACTATTTCCCACTCATTTAACCTAATATTTTGTATAGTTTCTCGAGTTTTAGGAACATTTTGATGTGTTTTTGTTTATTTTCTAGATAAAAATAATATTGGGACTTAATGGAATCAATTCGGGGCTAAAACGATGAAATCCGGAGGAAAAAAAGGTCAAAAACGAAAATTTACTGTAAGAGTCACGAAGTGCAGTCCTAAATTTAAGTTTTGCGCAAGTTTGGTATTTTGGCCATAACATTTTCATCCGATATCCGATTGAGCTGATTCAAGTTGCAGATTAAAGAAGACTCAAAGATCTACAATTTTTAAATTTTAAATATTTTCCAATTTCAAAGGTTTCAAGACCGAAAGTAACGAATAATCCAATGTGTTTTGTGTAATTACTAAAGTCATTATCAAAAAATTAAAAAATGGAAAATGACAATTTACAATTGTCAAACTTCCACAAAACATCCTTGCATGTTTGGTGGAGTGTTTTGTGGAGTGTCTTGTGGAATGTTTGGTGGAGTGTTTGGTGGAGGATTTTGTGGAGTGTTTGGTGGAGTGTTTGGTGGAGCAATTGGTGGAGAAATTGGTGGAAGCCTTTAGATTTTCCTATAAATACCAAGCCATTTCATTTGTAATTCTCATGCTTTCCTTAGGTTTTTGTAAGGAATTTAAGGATTGCATCATGTTTGTATTTATTTTTCAGAATTTAATTTATGTATTTTTATTTTCAGCAATAATAGTAGTTTCTTTTCTTTTCTTTTCTTTTCTTTTATGGTTAGTAGTTAGATTTCTGCTGGGGGAAGGGTGAAGCTTTTATTATTTTAATTTAGATTAATCTCCCTTAATTATAATATGGAAATTATAATTCAAACTAAAAGGTTATACCACCTTAATGGCTGATTTTATTTATTTGACATAATGTGACACCGCCTATATGGCCGGTCTTTAGGTGACAGATAATTACCGCCTATATGGCTGGTTTATGGACAAATAATGATACCGCATTTATGGTCGGTCGAACTTAATTAAAATCTGACTTAATGAGGATACCGCCTATATGGCTGGTTGGTAATATCACTGATAAATTATATATTATAGTAATTGAGATTTCTAAATAAAAATAGTAAATGTGGATCCCCCAACCCCCAATATTTTATTTTTATTCTAGGGAAGTGATGAAACACAATATCCACACACTTAATAATTGATTTTCTTTTTATAGGTAATTCTTTAGTTTGTTTTTTGAGTCTTAAGCTTAATGCTTCTTGTTAATTGTCCATTAATAAGATTGATTTGGTAAACTTAAAATGAACTTGACGAAGGAATTTTAGGTTTCAGCCTTAGATTCAATAGCCCACGATCTTCCTTGAGGATAGATAACCATTTAATAGATTTCCTTACATGATAGACATATACCTGTCGGGCGGGGGTAGCCACTTTTGGAACTTGAACTTAATGAATTCAAGTAACTTGTTTAACATAGACATATGATTAATTGGGTTATTTGGGTATTTGCGTCTAACCATCGACATAGGCTTTTGCATATCTTCGTGTTCCAGGATTAGCAAACTGACTTATTACACATATATAAGAGAATCAATTTATCTTTACGATAATATTGTGTGGAATCACAACCCTAGATCTTTGTGTCTTTTATTTATTTTTCTTAGTATTTTCTTTTGTTTATTTTATTTAAGAAAATCCACATTCAACAAACCAAATGCAATCATTCTATTCTCCTTTAATTAGATACCTGTAAATAAATAGTATCAATAATTAATAACAACAGTAGAAATTATGTCCTCGTAGGATTGATATTTTTATACTACTTGAACGATACGTGCGCTTGCGTTATACGCGTGTGATTATGCACCAGTCAAGTTTTTGGCGCCGTTGCCAGAGACTTATTTTTCTTGAGTTATTAATTTTGAAGCTATCTATTTTACTTGTATCTAATTTTCTTTATTTTTATTTGTAATTTTTTTCCCTTCTTTTATTTTTCAGGTGGTTGACATGGATCTTAGTTGGGTGATAAAGGAATTATGAGTTTTACGAGGTGAAGATACATCCCAAATCAGCGAGCAACAGTCTGGTTTTCTGAGGCCTGTTGTCCAGCCCAACAACTATCCCTGGATGTCAGAGTCATTCAACACAATATTTGCTCAACAATATCAGAACGTAATAAAGAGATGTGAGATATGTGATGGTAACCACTTGAGCATTAATCACTACTACAATTCAGGGTTGCAGAATTATCAGAATCCTTCAAGGTACGAAGAACCAGTATATTTCACTGAACCTTATTATCCATCTTATCCACCATCCACCTACGATCTTCATTAAGAACCATAATGATATTCACCAGAGGAAAAATAAATGATAAGAGAGATGGTGGACATGCTCAAGAAAAGTAATGAAAAGTGGGATGCAATGCTTCAGATTCAAGCGGCAACTATTCATAGACTGACTGATCAAACGAGACAATTAACAGAAAATCAGAGCTACATACCTCAATGAGCATTTTCAGATGACACTGATGAAGCCTTCGAGTAGCAAGCATTTCATGATGACACTTTAGCGGAGGAGGAGGCTGAGCAGAATTAGGAATATGAGGTATCAGTTCAGGAACCCGAACTAGCAAAATCTCGATTTGATTTTTATTATTCAGACTCTGACGAGGATGAAGAAGCAGAACTGTTTGTGCCAACAAAAATTGAGGATGAAATTATGTATCATCAAAATGAAGATCTTGGAGCATGCATTGCACTAATGTTTGAAGAAGATCTACATGAGCCAGTCACATCAACCTCAGAGGATGAAGACTTAAAATCTGACATCTCTTTACATCCTCAGGGTGATACTTATGGAGCATGCATTTCACAGATGACAGATGAAGAATTGAATACGGAAATCCTAAAATACATCTGTGAAGAAAAAGTGGAGCAAGAAGCAGAGCAAATGGAGGAGCAATTTAAAGAACTTGAGCATTCAAGAGAAACATCATTGTTTTGGGGAGTACAAATTACACATATCGCCCAGAAGCTTGACAGAATGGAACTCCCATTCCAAGTCAAGCACCATACGAGACCTTATGATTTTCTTTCTTTCTTTTCAAGAACCACTGGAGCGACAAAGATTAAAAAGGTGACACAAGCACTGAATGGGACAAAATTCTTTTTGCCACTTTACCGTGGGAAGAGACCCTTCAAAAGCAATGCTCATGGGATTATCTTTAATCGGACGTCCAAAACCATGCTGAAACCTCCATAACAGATGGATTTCAGTCACGTCTAGATGAAGATGAAAAATTTAGCGCTAGCAGGGAGGCAACCCATGTAATTTATTTTAATGTCTATTTTTATATTTTGTGTATACATGTTGTAGATTTTTTTATCTTGTGTGTTTTTTTTTGTTGGGAAAGGCACAAATGGAGCATTTAAGGAGGAATGGTGTTTGGCAATCACAAAGATGAGATTTAAGTCATTAGTGATGGCTGAGTAAGGAATGGATTCTTGAGACGCATCCTAATGGATTTATATACCAAACGAGTGGCGTATTATGTACACAATTCTGTTGCCTTAATAATTGCTATGATTTGGTTTTCTTTTGTTATTTTCTTTTATTTTCGCCGACATGATCTAGACTTTTTGACCTTTCACGATTTATTTTATTTAGCTAACAATCGTCATTTGGAAGATACTAGTGCTATTATTACTCACCCTTTTTCAGTTACTATAAATTCAGCCCGTCATTGCACTTTTGAAGGCATCCAGGTTTGAGAAAGAAATATAAAAAAAATGGAAGCCACTTCAAGAAGACGAGTTGAGAACATTTGTGTGTTTTGCGGTACTAGTGTTGGTACTAAGCCACAATATGTAGCAGCATCACAGGAATTGGGTCGAGTCTTATCTGCAAGGAATATGCACTTAGTATATGGTGGTGGCAATCTGGGACTTATGGGGATCGTTTCAAAGGCCGTACATGAAGAAGGCAGTCAAGTTTTGGGAATCATCCCAAAACCCTTGGCGGAGACGAATCTTATTGGATCATCAAACGGAGAGGAACTGATCATGCCATGTATGTTTGAACGACTAGTAGAAATGATTAACCGTACTGATGCTTTTATTGCTTTGCCAGGTGGCTTGGGCACAGGGGATGAAATTTTTACAGTATTATCATGGGCAAACTTGAACATACACCAGAAACCACTTGGACTGTACAATGTTGATGGATTTTACGATTTTCTTTGTGGGTTTCTTGATGATGCTCGGAGAAATGGGTTCGTGTCAAAGCCTGTAAAAGAACTCCTCTTTACTTCCAGACCTGCCCCAGATTTAATTGATCAAATTCTAGCATTTAAACCACAAATTGACCTCATTCTTTCCAAGATAAACTGGTCTGATAACGATCGTGGTAAGAGGCGTGGGATAAATCTGGATCTTAACCTTTAACTTTACATTTAGATGTAGAATTTCAGCTAACCAGGTACGGTTTTCTAAACTCTTCTTCTACTGTTTATGACATTGGTGACAATGTCTCATTTAGGTTTGGGGGAGGGGAATAGTTTATTAGTACCTTGTTTTTATTGTTTTATTTTTGTGTTTGGTCTAAAATTTTTCGAAAAAAGCCAAAAAAATTGAAAATTTTCCAAAAATTACAAAAATAATTTTTTTTTATGCTTTTAATTTGATTAATCAGGTGAATTGGTGTTAGATAGTTGTGTAAGGATTCCACTCCTGAGACGTATCTCAACCTATTTCGGAACAAGTTAATTTTTGTTTATTTCCTTTGAATTATTTAATTTGTGAATTCTCCATAATACTGAATAAAATGGATCTTCATATGCTCAGTTGACAGGTATTATCAACATACATGGTAACATACGGACATTAGAAGTAATTGACGAGTTTTTAATATTCAGTGCTCTAGTTTAATTGGAGGAAACATCTATAAATGGAAATTGAGGTAAAAAAAAAAAAGTCTGAGATCCGAGTTATTAAGTCCGTAGGGGTGTTTTAACACCCAGTGCCCTAAAACCAACTGGTTTGGGAGTCACTGGCCCAAAGCTCGCTACATGGATCGAAGATGTTGCAAAAAATATATATATTAGAAGTCTGAGTAATTAAGTCCGTAGGGGTGTCTTAACACCTAATGCCCTAAAGCCAACTGGTTTGGGAGCCACTGACCCAAAGCTCGCTACATAGACGGAAGATATTGTATATAAATAATTAAAAATCAAAAATCAAAAAAATCAAAAAAATCAGAAAAAAATTATTCCATTGCTACAAAAAGGTGTGAATTCTGATAAAACTTTAGGACAAAAATATTACTCTCTTCTCAACTGCACTTGTGACAATTGTGGGCAAAATGAGTTGATTAATATTTTGTTGGTTGTGTATATGAAGAATGGTAAAAATAATCGGAGAATTTACTTATTCGGTAATTTAGAAAGAAGGAAAACAACTACTAACTTGGAGTAGAAGTTTCACTTGTTTAGTCACTAACTTCTTTATTCTCTTTTCTCTTGTCTTTTTGCTTTTGTGTGCATTAGTTTTACTATCTTTTTACTTTTATCAAACTTTTTTGGGTATCGTTGCTGTAAACCCTTACGAGACTACAACTCGTCCACTAGGGACACCTATGGGTTTAAAGGCTTGTTGCATATGCTAAATGCAAATGTGATCCCTACGAAAGTGGCTTGGCTTAGCTTAGATTAATTTTATTTTAAAGATGTTTATGTTATTTTATTTTATTGTTTTGCTCGAGGACTAGCAAAATGTTAGGTTTGGAGGTGTGATGAGTGGTAATTATATCACTATTTCCCACCCATTTAACCTAATATTTTGTATAGTTTCTCGGGTTTTATGAACGTTTTGATGTGTTTTTGTTTATTTTCCAGAAAAAATATTATTGGGACTTAATGGAATCAATTCGGGACTAAAACAATGAAATCCGGAGGAAAAAATGTCAAAAACAAAAATTTACTGTAAGCGTCACAAAATGCAGTCCTAAATTTCAGTTTTGCGCAAGTTTGGTATTTTAGCCATAACGTTTTCATCCAATATCCGATTGAGCTAATTCAAGTTGCAAATTAACGAAAACTCAAATATCTACAACTTTAAAATTTTAAATAATTTCCAATTTCAAAGGTTTCAAGACCGAAATTAACTAATAATCCAATGTGTTTTGTGTAATTACTAAAGTCATTATCAAAAAATAAAAAAAAATGGAAAATGACAATTTACAATTGTAAAACTTCCACAAAACATGCTTGCATGTTTGGTGGAGTGTCTTGTGGCATGTTTGGTGGGGGATTTTGTGGAGTGTTTGGTGGAGCAATTGGTGGAGAAATTGGTGGAAGCCTTTAGATTTTCCTTTAAATACCAAGCCATTTCATTTGTAATTCTCATGCTTTCCTTAGGTTTTTGTAAGGAATTTAAGGATTGCATCTTGTTTGTATTTATTTTTCAATATTTAATTTATGTATTTTTATTTTCAACAATAGTAGTAGTTTATTTTCTTTTATTTTCTTTTATGTTTAGTAGTTAGATTTCTGCTGGGTGAAGAGCGAAGAGTGAAGATTTTATTATTTTAATTTAGATTAATCTCCCTTAATTATAATATGGAAATTATAATTCAAACTAAAAGGTTATACCGCCTTAATGGCTGGTTTTATTTATTTGACATAATGTGACACCGCCTATATGGCCGGTCTTTAGGTGACAGATAATTACCGCCTATATGGCTGGTTTATGGACAAATAATGATACCGCCTTTATGGTCGGTCGAACTTAATTAAAATATGACTTAATGATGATACCGCCTATATGGTTGGTTGGTAATATCACTGATAAATTCTATATTATAGTAAGGGAGATTTTAAATTAAAAATAGTAAAGGTGGATCCCCCAACCCCCAATATTTATTTTTATTATAGGGAAGTGATGAAACACAATATCCACACACTTAATAATTGATTTTCTTTTTATAGGTAATTCTTTAGTTTGTTTATTGAGTCTTAAGCTTAATGCTTCTTGTTAATTGTCCATTAATAAGATTGATTTGGTAAACTTAAAATGAACTTGACGAAGGAATTTTAGGTTTCAGCCTTAGATTCAATAGCCCACGATCTTCCTTGAGGATAGATAACCATTTAATAGATTTCCTTACATGATAGACATATACCTGTCGGGCGGGGGTAGCCACTTTTGGAACTTGAACTTAATGAATTCAGGTAACTTGTTTACATAGACATATGATTAATTGGGTTATTTGGGTATTTGCGTCTGACCATCGACAGAGGCTTTTGCATATCTTCGTGTTCCAGGATTAACAAACTGACTTATTACACATATATAAGAGAATAAATTCATCTTTAGGATAATATTGTGTGGAATCACAACCCTAGATCTTTGTGTCTTTATTTATTTTTCTTAGTATTTTCTTTTGCTTATTTTATTTATTTTATTTAAGAAAATCCACATTCAACCAACCAAATACAATCATTCTCTTCTCCTTTAATTAGATACATGTAAATAAATAGTATCAATAAATAATAACAACTGTAGAAATTAAGTCATCGTGGGATTGATATTTTTATACTACTTGAACGATACGTGCGCTTGCGTTATACACGTGTTATTACGCATCGATCAGGGCTCAAAGTGTGTTGTGTAAGCCAACTTGAATTTGGAATTTAATTGGGTGGGCTCCACAACTTACATCACATGTCACTCATTGATGTGAGTAGTTGGCAAAACTTAAATGTTGCATTTCAGTAATACAACAACCAACTTTTGCATTATGTTTTTGGAAAACAAAAATTCACTATTCACTCTCTCTTCCCTTGCAAAAACCATGAGCCTCTCTCAATTGGAAGACAATTTTGTTCTTCAAAATTTTTTCAAGCTAGCACTTAAGGAGTTGGATCAAGGTGATAGGGAAACTCACCCAAGATTTTTGAACTCAACTAAAGGCTTGGAGCTTCCACATCCATTGGAAAGTTTTGAATTTTCTCATCCGTTCAATGTAAGTATTCCGTAACTTATCTTGAATTAATTCACACATAAATCTTGTTTAGAGACCTTGGGCATTTGTATGACACTAACAATGGTATCATGAGCCAATCTAAGCATGATTTGAATTTTAGGGTTCTTAACTTTAATTTAGGGATTTTGCTTGGAGCATATATTTTTCCAAATTGATTGTTTGGTTGTGTTTAGATGATGATGAATTGGATTTGTGCATCATTGGATTTGAGAAAATTTATTAGATTAATTTTTCCCCAAAATCCTTAAATGACCGAATTAAACCATAGGGACATCTCATGGTGATTTTTTGAAATTTAACAATTGGATATGTTATTGGCATGAAATGAATATTGATTGTTGATTTAATTGGATTGAAATCAAAATTGGATATTATTTTTGCCTATTGCCGTGAGTTGTAGCATGTTGGATGAATTGATTTTGCTTCAATTTATGTTGGACATGAATTGGAAAATTGAGCATGATTAATTGTATTAATTAGTGTTTTGGAGACATTAGATTAATTGATTAATTGTGTCAATTACACTTTAATTGGATTAATATGATATTTAGAATATTATGCTAATTTAATTTGTTGTATTTGGGCTAATGGGCTTGGTTGGGCCAAGTATGGTTTTGGAAAATTGGGTTGGATCCAATTGGGCCTAAAACCATTTTCATAAAGTCCAAATATGACTTTTGGGCCTTTACAAATTTAATTGGGCCTAATGGGCTTAAATTGATTTTGTGGCATAGGGTGATTCCTAAATTGGGCCTTGGCATCTTGGGTTGGATCCATAATGGCCAAAAGCCCATGGACTTTAATTGAATAGGAATTGGATGCTAATTGGGCCTTTGAGACCCAATTGGATTGGATTTGGAATCCAAGTCCAATAAGGCACTAAAATAAGTGTAATTGTTTAATTTGGAATTAAACACGAATTAGTATTGGATACAATTTGAATTGGATTTAAAATTGTAGTTCGATATAATTCAAGAATACTTACTTTGAGTATTTATTCTTAAACGAGTTGGACGCGCGCAAATCAAATCGTTGTATGAACATTGGATGGTCACTAATCAAAGATCAATTAATTGGATTAGATTGATTGACAACATGCTTTGTGTGAATACTTGGATTTATTTGAATGAATAATGTATATCAGATGGATATTAGTTGGGTGGGGGCAATTTTGGAAATTGTTGTAAGTATGCTACTTATTTGAAATTGGACCTGCGTGTCCAGCCTTTCACCTCCAATTCTCTTTGTATTTCTCTTCTCACCAATTCCCCTCAATGTAAATTAGGTTTCTTTATGTATTATGTAATTGGGTAGAAGAATGTAAAGTGTTAGCGGGAGAAAAGAAAGAGAGAGATTTTTTCTAGGAACAAATTGTATTATATATCCATCCACATATCATTACTATTTTATCGCGCCTTATTATGCTTTTAAAATGCATGTTTAAGGGTGTATGATGAGACTTAATCAAAGATATTAAATTGGTTGCCAATTTACGCGAAAAACCCTCACTTTAATATTAAGCGTTTTCCTTCCATTGAGTGGTTCTCTCTCAAGATCCAAGATTGACTTTGATTTGTTGGCCAAAGTCAAGATCATTGTCCATCGCGGATGTGTTTGAACCATGAAAGCTTTGTTATATATCGCATGTCTTGGGCAGTTGTGACTTGTTGGCCAAAGTCAAGGTCACTTCTGTACATCGACGTGGATTACGAAGTTTTCCTACTGTAAATGGGTCACGCTTAACTGAAGTCATTAAGCTTGTTGAGCCAAAGCCAAGGCTTAGTTGATTCAGAGGAAAATGTTAAGATATATATTGGATATATATTTTGGACTTGGAGGTCCACCTACCGGATCTAGGAAGTGGATGAGATCCAATTGATCTTAGAGATCTACCTAGTTAAGTTTCATACAGCTTGTTGGCCAAAGTCAAGGTTGTGTGTTATTTAATGGGATCCTAGCCCACTAGGAAACTTGGTTTCCCGAGTACTCCACAGAGGGTTAGAGGCTCGCCGAAAAATAGTGGGAGGCCAGTATTAAATTTGCAATTTCGTTTAATACGCGCTTTTTAATTATTTATCGTTGTTATAAATATATTTGTTGGACTAATATCTTTTATTGCTTTATTTGAACAGTTAGACTGTACAAGACACTACTCCACTTGTAGTTGGTTATATAGTTGGACTATAGTAACCATTACATTTTGAGTGTACCCGATATCGTTGATTGGATAGTTGGATTATTACAATCGAGATGGCTGGAAAGATTAGCGTTAAGGACATCATCATGGACGATAATGTCTTTAACGGCTCCAATTTTCTAGATTGGGAGATGAATCTCAGGATAGTCCTGGGAGCCGAGAAGTTACTCTATGTCATAGAGAAACCTCTCGGACCTGAACCCGGAGTTGAGCAAATAGTAGAGCATGAGCTTTGGAAGACTTATCGTGATGATAACTTTAGTGCTCAATCTGTCATGCTTGCCGCATTGACTCCTCAATTTCTTCATCAGAACAATGGATTGGATCTTTATAGTATGATGTTGAAATTGAAGGATCTTCACAGATCTAACCTTAGATCAAAGAAGTATGAATTGCAAAAGAAGTTCTTTCGCTCACGTATGTCAGAGGGTACATCTATCGAGCACTATGTGTCACAGATAATTACTGACATCGAACGGCTAGGTTAGCTGGGCATAACCTTCGAGGCCAAGACTTCTATAGATTTGATCTTACAGTCTCTGCCCGACTGTTGGGGCGGGTTCATCATGAACTTTAACATGATGAACCAAGAGAAGAATCTTGGAAAGTTGATGGCAATGCTAAAAGAAGCAGAGCCAGAGCTTCTGAAGGGCAAGAAGCGCGAGGCGCACCTTACTTCGACATCCCAGAAGGCCAAGGCTTGGCCGAATGCTTCTGGGGCTGTGAAGAAAAAGAAGAAAAAGGGCATGGCCAAATCATCACAGTCTTCTGGGAAGACTAAGGACATATCCCAAGATGTCTGCCTACACTGTTGCAAACGGGGTCACTGGAAGCGTGACTGCCATGCGTACAAGGCATACATGAAAGAAGTGAAGGCGAGGAAGGCTCCGGCTTCAGGTATGTTTGTTATAAACATGTTCACTACTTGTTTTAAAAATTGGATTTTTGATTCTGGATGTGGTACTTACATATGTACTGATGTGCAGGATCTGCTGATTAGCAGGAGACTGGCTTCAGGCGAGATCGACCTACGAGTTGGAAACGGGACGAAAGTCACTGTTTTGGCCGTTGGGACCTATGTTTTATATCTGCCATTGGGGCATGTAATTACATTAGGTGACTGTTATTTTGTACCTAGTTTGACTAAGGAACATCATCTCTGTATCTTATTTAACCCGATGCGGGTATACCTTTGTATTTCGAAACACTGGGTGTTTTGTATATAAAGATGACATTTTGATATGTATAGTAGATGTTAATGATGGTCTTTATATTTTGAATATAAATGAATCTCAAACATATCAAATGACAAATAAAAGGCTCAAATTGAGTAAAACAGATGAAACTTATCTGTGGCATTGTCGTCTAGGACATATTGACAAGACTCGTATATCCACACTTTCGAAGAGTGGATACTTGGACGAATTTGATCCTAATTTATATGATATCTAAGAATCTTGTTTATTAGGCAAAATGCCTAAAACACCTTTTAGTTGTAAAAGTGTATGTGCCACCGAGCTGTTAGCCCTTGTTCATAGTGACGTATGTAGGCCCATGTCTAGCTAGGCTAGAGGTGGATATGAATACTTCGTAACCTTTATGGATGAGGCATCGCGTTATGGTTCTGTGTATCTTATGAAATAAAAGTCGGAAACTTTTGAGAAATTCAAAGAGTTTCGACACGAAGTAGAAAAACAGACTGGCAAAAGTATTAAAACATTGCGGTCAGACCATGGTGGAGAATACTTGAGCAATGGGTTTCTCGATTACTTAAAAGAATATGGTATTCTTTCACAGTGGACTCCTCCCGGAACACCTCAATTGAACGGTGTGTCCGAACGGAAAAATTGAACTTTGTTAGACATGGTAAGGTCAATGATGAGTCGTTCCGAGCTACCAATTTCCTTCTGGGGATACGCATTGAACAATGTAATACTTATTTTGAATAAGGTTTCGTTAAAGTCTGTTGGACAGACCCCATATGAAATATGGACAGGAAAAAAACCGGGTTTCTCATTCCTGAAGTATTAGGGATACTGGGCATATGTTAAACGTTTGGATGGTACCAAACTAGAACCCAAATCGGATAAGTTCCTATTTGTAGGTTATCATAGGGAAACCAAATGATATTACTTCTACAACCCACAAGAGAAAAAAATATTTGTTGCTCTTCATGTAGTTTTCCTCGAAAAGGAATTCATAGATGCAGTGATAAGTGGGAGGAAAGTAGAACTCGATGAAAATCAGAGTGATACTGTTCTTGGCACCGAACCCCTCACGGAACACCAACAGTCCATCAGGGATGAGACTGTTCCACAATCTTCTAATACATAAGAACCGTGTAGGTCAAAGAGAGTCAGAAAACAACCTGAGAGGTATGGGTTTATGATATCACCTCATGTGGACATTAATCTTATTGAGGAAGATGAACCGGCTACATATGAGGAAACGATACAAGGTATCGACTCCGCTTTATGGCAAGAAGCCATGAAGTCCAAAATGGATTCCATCTATACCAACCAAGTTTGGACATTGCTTGATGCATCAGAAGGCGTTAAGCCGATTGGTTGTAAATGGGTCTTCAAGAAGAAGACATACATGGATGGCAACATACAAATTTACAAAGCTAGGCTTGTAGCAACAAGGTATCGTCAATGACATGGTGTCGATTACGACGAAACCTTTTACCTATTGCCATGATTAAATCCATTCGGATAATGCTTACTATTGCTGCATATTTCGATTATGAAATATGGCAGATGGACATCAAAACTGCTTTCCTTAACGGAGACCTTTTGGAGGATGTTTATATGCAACAGCCTGACGGTTTTGTCGTGCCAAAACATGCAAACAAGGTTTGCAAGTTAAATCGATCCATTTATGGATTGAAGCAAACATTGCGTTCTTGGAACCAACGTTTTGATGAGATCATAAAAGAATATGGTTTCAGTCAAAACGAAGATGATTCTTGTGTATATATAAGGTTAGTGGGAGCGCACTGACATTGATTGTCCTATATGTTGATGATGTATTGCTTCTTAGCAATGAAATTCCCATACCAAAATTGGTGAAAACTTGGCTTTCATTAAAATTCTCCATGAAAGACCTGGGAGAAGCAGCCTTTATTCTGGTAATAAGAATCTATTGGCATAGATCCAGAAAGCTGCTTGGACTCTCCTAGAGCTCGTACATTGACAAAGTATTGAAGATATTCAACATGGATTTGTCTAAGAAGGGGTGCTTCCGGTGTCACATGGCGTCTCTCTATCTAAGGACATATGTCCTGAAACTCAAGATGAGAGAGATTCAATGAATCAGATCTCGTTCGCTTCTGCAGTTGGATCGATCATGTATGCCATGATATGTACGCGACCTGATGTCTCGTATGCTTTGAGCATGTGCAGTCGCAATCAGGTCGATCCAGGTGATGGTCACTAGATTGATGTTAAGAACATCCTTAAGTATCTTAGACGAACTAAAGATACTTTCTTAGTTTATAGGGAATGAGAACTTGAGGTGACTGGGTTCACCGATGCAAGTTTCCAAACCAATAAAGATGACTGTAAGTCGCAATCAGGGTACATATTTTGTTTGAATAACAGAGCAGTGAGCTAAAAATCTTCCAAGCAAGATACTGTTGCCAATTCAACAATAAAAGCGGGATACATTGTTGTGGCTGAGGTAGCAAAAGAAGCATTTTGGATCTATAAATTCCTAATTGGATTAGGAGTAGTTCTGTTAGCAGCTGAGCTGGGCTACATCGTAGGCTAAGGAACCACGGTCTCATCAATGATCCAAGTATGTACTTCGATGGTTTCATCTGATCCGTGAGATCATACATCATGGCGATGTCAAGATCGAAAAGATCGCATCAGATGATAACCTTACAGATCCGCTGACGAAAGCTATATCTCAGCAAAAGTTTGAGCGACCCGTATATAGTTCAGGTGATGGACACTTGAGTGATTGGCTATTGGCCAAGTTGGAGATTGTCGGATAATTATGACCCATATCATCACTATTTGTAAAAGACATGGTGTTTTTTGTATAAATTAACTATATGACAAAAGAAATTGCTCTTTTATCATTTTGTAATTGGATTACTTGGATATATAAATGATAAAAGTCCATATAATTAGTACCGGATTAATAAGATATGAGACAATATTAATCCAGGAAAGGTTTAATCATTAAATATCACTAGTCGTAGTATTATCGAGACTGGACATCGATAATGCAGAATAGGCTAATATTACACTTGTGCGCGTTATGGAAGCTTAAAGACATAGTTCTCATATATTTAAGTATTGGATACTTATGCAAGTGTGATAAGAGGTTCTGTTAGCCATTGGACCGGGAACAGCTTTGCTCTGGATAGACCCCTTAGAGTCCCATTGGTAGTATGACTATGTGTCTATGGGAATCCGAATCAGGGCAGGTGTATGTGGTCTTAACCTGAGACTTGCATCACTAATACTTGCGACAATCAGTATACTTTGGTTTTGGTCGTCCGGAGATTTAACAGGTTCTGTGTACGCCTCTTCTGGGTTTACTGAGAATCGTAGTGTATTGGGTGTGATGTCAGGGTGGGAGTATCACTTCAGTCATATGGAGATGATGATCACGCATGATACATAACTAGTACTCTTAAATGCTACAGGTATCGGGATAGTATGACTAGGTCATGATTATCCGATTACAGAGACTAGTTGCTGATGATCCGATATATGCTTCGTACGAGGCAGATAATATTCCAGCCCTAGGTCTAGCATGTGACATCCGATACTGGATCATATTACACAATACATTTTATACTATGCCTGATACAGATTATATATTCTTTGTTGAATATTTCTGGAGAATTGGATAGGCACGATGCTTTACTAGAAGCCAACCATGTCTTGTAAATCAGTGAGAACGTGGTACGGGGTACGCACGTGTTCGGATAGTCCGATGACCATATTTACTGCCAACATATCCAGGGATCTCTTGGGTCGCTTCCCAAAGATTCACCAATGACATTTGACTCGAACAGAATTAATCTGGGATTAATTATGAGAGAAAATTAATCTGGGATTAATTGCTGCAAGAATTTATATGAGATTAAATTAGTCTAGAAGAGAGAATGCGATTAATTTGGAATTAATCGATTAAATAAATTTAATAGTTAAATTGGATTTTTCTAAAATAATATATTGGATATATTAATTGAAATTGGAATTCAATTCGAAATTAAAATTGGATTTTAATTCAAGCGAACGAATTAATTTTGAATTAATTCGTAAGTGACTTTCGCAATAATTTTGATAGGCATTATTATTTAATTAAATTGGATTTAATTACGTCGAGACGAAAAATTCGTTTAATCGGATTAGACGAACCCGAACCCAAAGTGTGTTATGTAAGCCAACTTGAATTTGGAATTTAATTGGGTGAGACCCACAACTTACATCACATGTCACTCATTGATGTGAGTAGTTGGCAAAAATTAAATGTTGCATTTAAGTAATACAACAACCAACTTTTGCATTATGTTTTTGGAAAACAAAAATTCACTATTCACTCTCTCTTCCCTTGCAAAAACCGTGAGCCTCTCTCCATTGGAAGACAATTTTGTTCTTCAAAATTTGTTCAAGCTAGCACTTTAGGAGTTGGATCAAGGTTATAGGGAAACTCACCCAAGAGTTTTGAACTCAACTAAAGGCTTGGAGCTTCCACATCCATTGGAAAGTTTTGAATTTTCTTATTCGTTCAATATAAGTATTCCGCAACTTATCTTGAATTAATTCACACAAAAATCTTGTTTAGAGACATTGGGCATGTGTAAGACACTAACAATATCATAATTTGAAAATTAATTAATATGTATTTAATAATATCATATATTAAATACAAACACACATTAATTAGGAAATGACAGTTCGGTCTATTTGCATGTATTATTCCTTTAACGATTAAACATTTATAAATAATCACCATTCTTCATAAAAATCGCCCTAGTGCTCTACGAGTATATTTCATTAGTGAGACTCTATAGATTCAGGCATATATGTCACGAAATCTAATTTCATGTCCATAATTCACCCACCGGTAAATTATGACGACCACGGATAAACTCGCTGAATCATACAGGTCGAGGTCATTGCATATGTTTAATTCATCTGTCACAGGTATCTGGATATATCCCCGAGATATAGATGTAAACGTCAAATCTCTATAGGGACAATCCCGTTGACGTATCTATTAGCAATCTCTAAAAGAATATTTAGAACTCACTTCTAAA
Organism: Zanthoxylum bungeanum; assembly: GCA_019454045.1. Lineage (NCBI taxonomy): Eukaryota > Viridiplantae > Streptophyta > Magnoliopsida > Sapindales > Rutaceae > Zanthoxylum > Zanthoxylum bungeanum. The sequence continues at coordinate 182,151 of SKCR01029768.1, forward strand.
GTGTACCACGGGACCCATGGTTTTTATCTGATTGCTAATCATATATGGACTACATATGCCCTATACACAGAAGTGACAGATTCTATCTTGACACACGCATGATATCATGAGGATCTATCTATACCCAATGAACAGGCGGATGTCTGATCTAAATAGATTAGTGACGTGACTGCCATCTAAGTGTGGAGGATGTCTCATATACCCACAATGGTATCTCAAGTCAAATAATCACAAATGCTACTCAACCCGAGAAGATTCTTATTGACGTTAGTGTACCATCCATTAAGAAGCTTTGATGAGTCGTTCAGTGTTTATCCACTATAAACACCTACACGTCTATACGAGTCTCCAAGACTCATGGTTCATTGGGAAACCATTGGAATCATATATTCCAGTATACGACATGTACCGGTCTCAACTAGTTTACTTTACTGACCAAGTAATGTAAACCTTGATCGTGAACTGTCTAAGAATGATAACGTCATGATACAACTCAATGTCAGTTGCGACGCTTTTGAAAATGTATCATAACTAATCATTCTAAGGTCAATTACGTCTTTACTATATAATGAGATATATTTTATTATAGAAAATGTTTATTTCATTCATAATAAAGCATTTACAAGAGTATTTACAAGGAAATACAACAGGGAATTGGCGCTCTGAGCACCAACCCTAACAAAATCTCCCACTTGCTCTAGTGCCAATATCGATTGTATCTAATACCAATCGACTCCACATGTTTATCAAATAACTTTGTAGGTATGGCCTTCGTAAGCGGGTCTGCTATATTATCTTCACTCGATACCTTGCACATGAAAATGTCCACTCGCGACACAATCTCTCGAATGATGTGGTACTTGCGTGCCACATGCTTCGACTTCTGATGCGCCCTCGGTTCCTTTGCTTGCGCAATGGCTCCAGTATTATCACAGTATAACGGAATCATATTCTCGATACTTGGGACCACTCCCAATTCTGTGATAAAGTTCCTAATCCATACAGCTTCTTTTGCAGCTTCAGAAGCTGTAATATATTCCGCCTCACTGGTGAAATCTACTGTTGACCCCTGTTTGGAACTCTTCCAGCAAACTACACCTCTGTTAAGGGTAAAGACGAATCCAGATGTAAAATTTCTATCATCGGGATCCAATTGGAAGTCAAAATCCGTATACTCGTTAACTTGTAGTTCACTTCCTCCATATATAATCAACTTATCCTTAGTACCTTTAAGATACTTCAGGATATGTTTAATAGACATCCAATGGTCATTGCCTGGATTGGACTGATATCTACTGGTTACGCTAATAGCAAAATTGATATCAGGCCTAGTACATAACATTGCATACATTATGCTACCCAACAAGAAACATAAGGTTGGTTAGACATTCTAACTTTCTCATCTTCTGTTTGCGGACACATCTTCTTTGAACGATGAATCCCATGTCTGAATGGTATATTTGCTGTCTTACAGTTACCAAAATTATACCGTTCCAAGATTTTATTTATGTACGTTGATTGGGATAACCCAATCAGCTTCCTTTCTCTATCTCTATAGAGTTTTATGCCTAAAACATAGGAAGCTTCTATCATGTTCTTCATGGAGAAATTCTTACATAGGTAAGCTTTGACGCCTTGCATCATCCCTATATCATTCCCAATGATTAGGATGTCACCAACATAGAGGACTAAAAATACCACCATGCTCCCACTGGCCTTATAATACACACATGATTCTTCTGAATTCTTAAGAAAACCAGACAATCTAATAATCTTGTAGAATCGAAGATTCCAACTTTGTGAAGTTTGTTTAAGTCCATAAATGGACTTCTTAAGCTTACAAACCATACCAGGGTTCTCGCTGGATGCAAAACCCTATAGCTGTTCTATATAGATTTCTTCATCAAGAAATCCATTTAGAAAAGCCGTTTTGACATACATTTGCCAAATCTCGTAATCATGATAAGTAGCTATAGAAAGCAAAATCCTAATAGACTTAAACATTGCTACTGGCAAAAAGTTTCATCGTAGTCGATGCCAGGTCGCTGCGTGTAACCTTTTACTACCAGTCAGGCCTATAGGTTTCAACCTTTCCATCAGGCCCGCATTTCCTCTTGTAAACCCATGTACAACCGATAGGAACAATTCCTTTGGGAAGCGGAACCAAGTCCCAAACTTGATTCTCATGCATTGAGTCTAACTCGGATTTCATGGAATCTTGCCACTCACGGAGTCGATGTCCAATATCGATTCTCTATAGGTAAAAGGGTCAGTCTCTTCAACTAAGAGAACATCGAGACTTTTTTCTTGTATCAAATACAAGCTTTTATGAGGTCTAGATACCCTTTTGTGACCTACAGAGTGTGTGTGTTGAAGTTTCTTCATCTACTTGAACTTCATGTCCCTCATTTGAATAAATCTTATTCAAAAGATGTGCAGCTGTTAAAAGAGAGTACCCTCATAAGTAATAGGGCAAATCTGTAAAACTCAACATTGATCGGACCATATCCAATAAATACCGATTTCTCCTCTCAGACACTCCGTTCTGCTGTGGAGTACCTGGAGGAGTATATTGAGCGAGAATCCCATTCTCCTTCATATAATCCATGAACTCACTGCTCATATATTTGCCACCTCGATCAGATCAGAGACATTTAATATATTAATATTTCTGTTTTTCTACTTCATTATGGAACTCTTTGAACTTTTCAAAGGTTTTCGATTTATGTCTCATCAGATAGACATAACCATACCGTGACAGATCATCGGTAAAGGTAACGAAGTACGAATAACCACTGTGATCAGTCTGACTTAATGGACCATACACATTAGAATGTACGAGTTCCAGTAAGTTAGTGGCTCGGTGTCCAACACCAGGAAATGAGGCTTTGGTCATCTTAAATGCTACAGGTATCGGGATAGTATGACTAGGTCATGATTATCCGATTACAGAGACTAGTTGCTGATGATCCGATATATGCTTCGTACGAGGCAAATAATATCCAGCCCTAGGTCTAGCATGTGACATCCGATACTGGATCATATTACACAATACATTTTATACTATGCCTGATACAGATTATATATTCTTTGTTGAATATTTCTGGAGAATTGGATAGGCACGATGCTTTACTAGAAGCCAACCATGTCTTGTAAATCAGTGAGAACGTGGTACGGGGTACGCACGTGTTCGGATAGTCCGATGACCATATTTACTGCCAACATATCCAGGGATCTCTTGGGTCGCTTCCCAAAGATTCACCAATGACATTTGACTCGAACAGAATTAATCTGGGATTAATTATGAGAGAAAATTAATCTGGGATTAATTGCTGCAAGAATTTATATGAGATTAAATTAGTCTAGAAGAGAGAACGCGATTAATTTGGAATTAATCGATTAAATAAATTTAATAGTTAAATTGGATTTTTCTAAAATAATATATTGGATATATTAATTGAAATTGGAATTCAATTCGAAATTAAAATTGGATTTTAATTCAAGCGAACGAATTAATTTTGAATTAATTCGTAAGTGACTTTCGCAATAATTTTGATAGGCATTATTATTTAATTAAATTGGATTTAATTACGTCGAGACGAAAAATTTGTTTAATCGGATTAGACGAACCCGAACCCAAAGTGTGTTATGTAAGCCAACTTGAATTTGGAATTTAATTGGGTGAGACCCACAACTTACATCACATGTCACTCATTGATGTGAGTAGTTGGCAAAAATTAAATGTTGCATTTAAGTAATACAACAACCAACTTTTGCATTATGTTTTTGGAAAACAAAAATTCACTATTCACTCTCTCTTCCCTTGCAAAAACCGTGAGCCTCTCTCCATTGGAAGACAATTTTGTTCTTCAAAATTTGTTCAAGCTAGCACTTTAGGAGTTGGATCAAGGTTATAGGGAAACTCACCCAAGAGTTTTGAACTCAACTAAAGGCTTGGAGCTTCCACATCCATTGGAAAGTTTTGAATTTTCTTATTCGTTCAATGTAAGTATTCCGCAACTTATCTTGAATTAATTCACACAAAAATCTTGTTTAGAGACATTGGGCATGTGTAAGACACTAACAATATCATAATTTGAAAATTAATTAATATGTATTTAATAATATCATATATTAAATACAAACACACATTAATTAGGAAATGACAGTTCGGTCTATTTGCATGTATTATTCCTTTAACGATTAAACATTTATAAATAATCACCATTCTTCATAAAAAATCGCCCTAGTGCTCTACGAGTATATTTCATTAGTGAGACTCTATAGATTCAGGCATATATGTCACGAAATCTAATTTCATGTCCATAATTCACCCACCGGTAAATTATGACGACCACAGATAAACTCGCTGAATCATACAGGTCGAGGTCATTGCATATGTTTAATTCATCTGTCACAGGTATCTGGATATATCCCCGAGATATAGATGTAAACGTCAAATCTCTATAGGGACAATCCCGTTGACGTATCTATTAGCAATCTCTAAAAGAATATTTAGAACTCACTTCTAAAGTGTACCATGGGACCCATGGTTTTTATCTGATTGCTAATCATATATGGACTACCTATGCCATATACACAGAACTGACGGATTCTATCTTGACACACACATGATATCATGAGGATCTATCTATACCCAATGAACAGACGGATGTCTGATCTAAATAGATTAGTGACGTGACTGCCATCTAAGTGTGGAGGATGTCTCATATACCCACAATGGTATCTCAAGTCAAATAATCACAAATGCTACTCAACCCGAGAAGATTCTTATTGACGTTAGTGTACCATCCATTAAGAAGCTTTGATGAGTCGTTCAGTGTTTATCCACTATAAACACCTACACGTCTATACGAGTCTCCAAGACTCATGGTTCATTGGGAAACTATTGGAATCATATATTCCAGTATACGACATGTACCGGTCTCAACTAGTTACTTTACTGACCAAGTAATGTAAACCTTGATCGTGAACTGTCTAAGAATGATAACGTCATGATACAACTCAATGTCAGTTGCGACGCTTTTGAAAATGTATCATAACTAATCATTCTAAGGTCAATTACGTCTTTACTATATAATGAGATATATTTTATTATAGAAAATGTTTATTTAGTTCATAATAAAGCGTTTACAAGAGTATTTACAAGGAAATACAACAGGGAATTGGCGCTCTGAGCACCAACCCTAACAAAATCTCCCACTTGCTCTAGTGCCAATATCGATTGTATCTAATACCAATCGACTCCACATGTTTATCAAATAACTTTGTAGGTATGGCCTTCGTAAGCGGGTCTGCTATATTATCTTCACTCGATACCTTGCACATGAAAATGTCCACTCGCGACACAATCTCTCGAATGATGTGGTACTTGCGTGCCACATGCTTCGACTTCTGATGCGCCCTCGGTTCCTTTGCTTGCGCAATGGCTCCAGTATTATCACAGTATAACGGAATCATATTCTCGATACTTGGGACCACTCCCAATTCTGTGATAAAGTTCCTAATCCATACAGCTTCTTTTGCAGCTTCAGAAGCGTGTAATATATTCCGCCTCACTGGTGAAATCTACTGTTGACCCCTGTTTGGAACTCTTCCAGCAAACTACACCTCTGTTAAGGGTAAAGACGAATCCAGATGTAAAATTTCTATCATCGGGATCCAATTGGAAGTCAAAATCCGTATACTCGTTAACTTGTAGTTCACTTCCTCCATATATAATCAACTTATCCTTAGTACCTTTAAGATACTTCAGGATATGTTTAATAGACATCCAATGGTCATTGCCTGGATTGGACTGATATCTACTGGTTACGCTAATAGCAAAATTGATATCAGGCCTAGTACATAACATTGCATACATTATGCTACCCAAACAAGAAACATAAGGTTGGTTAGACATTCTAACTTTCTCATCTTCTGTTTGCGGACACATCTTCTTTGAACGATGAATCCCATGTCTGAATGGTATATTTGCTGTCTTACAGTTACCAAAATTATACCGTTCCAAGATTTTATTTATGTACGTTGATTGGGATAACCCAATCAGCTTCCTTTCTCTATCTCTATAGAGTTTTATGCCTAAAACATAGGAAGCTTCTATCATGTTCTTCATGGAGAAATTCTTACATAGGTAAGCTTTGACGCCTTGCATCATCCCTATATCATTCCCAATGATTAGGATGTCACCAACATAGAGGACTAAAAATACCACCATGCTCCCACTGGCCTTATAATACACACATGATTCTTCTGAATTCTTAAGAAAACCAGACAATCTAATAATCTTGTAGAATCGAAGATTCCAACTTTGTGAAGTTTGTTTAAGTCCATAAATGGACTTCTTAAGCTTACAAACCATACCAGGGTTCTCGCTGGATGCAAAACCCTATAGCTGTTCTATATAGATTTCTTCATCAAGAAATCCATTTAGAAAAGCCGTTTTGACATACATTTGCCAAATCTCGTAATCATGATAAGTAGCTATAGAAAGCAAAATCCTAATAGACTTAAACATTGCTACTGGCAAAAAGTTTCATCGTAGTCGATGCCAGGTCGCTGCGTGTAACCTTTTACTACCAGTCAGGCCTTATAGGTTTCAACCTTTCCATCAGGCCCGCATTTCCTCTTGTAAACCCATGTACAACCGATAGGAACAATTCCTTTGGGAAGCGGAACCAAGTCCCAAACTTGATTCTCATACATTGAGTCTAACTCGGATTTCATGGAATCTTGCCACTCACGGAGTCGATGTCCAATATCGATTCTCTATAGGTAAAAGGGTCAGTCTCTTCAACTAAGAGAACATCGAGACTTTTTTCTTGTATCAAATACAAGCTTTTATGAGGTCTAGATACCCTTTTGTGACCTACAGAGTGTGTGTGTTGAAGTTTCTTCATCTACTTGAACTTCATGTCCCTCATTTGGATAAATCTTATTCAAAAGATGTGCAGCTGTTAAAAGAGAGTACCCTCATAAGTAATAGGGCAAATCTGTAAAACTCAACATTGATCGGACCATATCCAATAAATACCGATTTCTCCTCTCAGACACTCCGTTGTGCTGTGGAGTACCTGGAGGAGTATATTGAGCGAGAATCCCATTCTCCTTCATATAATCCATGAACTCACTGCTCATATATTCACCGCCTCGATCAGATCAGAGACATTTAATATATTAATATTTCTGTTTTTCTACTTCATTATGGAACTCTTTGAACTTTTCAAAGGTTTTCGATTTATGTCTCATCAGATAGACATAACCGTACCGTGACAGATCATCGGTAAAGGTAACGAAGTACGAATAACCACTGTGATCAGTCTGACTTAATGGACCATACACATTAGAATGTACGAGTTCCAGTAAGTTAGTGGCTCGGTGTCCAACACCAGGAAATGAGGCTTTGGTCATCTAACCCTGAATACACGATTCACAAGTTGGATAAGGTTCAATGGTGAGATCTGGTATCAAACCATTCCTAACCAATTGGGTAAGGTGTTTAACGCATATATGACCTAGCCGCATATGCCAAAGTTCAGTATTATTAACTATAGGTAAACTACGTTTTATTAATCATAGTATTCAAAATATCTCTAGAAGTATGCAATGTGTAATGACCATGCTCATTTGGACAACAAAGGATCTGAATATTACGTTTATCATATAAATATAAAGAACAATTCTTAATATTAACATGATAACCTTATGTATCTAATACAAAAAGAGATATAATATTTGTTACACATCTTGGTACAACATAGCAATCATTTAACAAAAGGCTCCCACTCGGCAAGGGGATCTCGCATGCTCCAACTGCAACTGTATCCAGAGAGTCTCCACTCCCAAAACGCAAATGCATCTCTCCAGGCTTTAGCTTCTTACTTTCCTTCAGCACTTGCAACGAATTGAACATGTGAACAGGACAAGCAGAATCTAAAATCTAGCTAGATGTAATAGTTTCACAAGCTAGTGAGATATCAATATTTGGAAAAATAAATGTACCTGATGTAGATGCTATCTCTTTCCTTATCTGGGCAATGTAGTCAGGACCGTTCCTTTTCCAGTGCCCGACTTTGCTGCAATGATGACATTTTTCTTCAGACGCCCTTTTGGGCTTAGCTATCTTTCCTTGCGGTGGAGGACTGAAACCCTTATTCTTCTTCACTTTTGCTTCTTTCCCTTTGGCCTAGCATGTGAAGAAGTAGAAAGTGAAGTAGGTTTCGGAGGGTGAGTCAGTACTCCCTTCCTTATGTCCTCTTCCGCTGTGATAATCATCCTATGCAGTTAATGCTAGGAACAGATAATCCAATTCATGTTGAAATACATTACGAATTGGCGATAAGATGCTGGGAGCGAACCAAGAATAACACTCCTACCGAGAATGTCATTCAGATGGAGATTATGTTGCCTCAGTTGTTCGATCAAATCGATCAAGTGAAGAACATGTGAGCTAACAGCTTGCCCCTCGTCTAGTCACACATTGAACAGTTTCATCGCCACTTTATGAACAATAATTTGTTCTTGGTTCATATACGATTCTGTTAATCGCATCATCATACTATACGCATATGTCATGCTATAGTATTGCCTCTTGAGTTCCGATGCCAGTGAACTTAAAATGTATGATTTAACTTTTAAATCATCGTCTTTACAAGATTTGAAAACTTATAGTTCCTCCGGTTTTGCGTCTTCAGACACAGCACGGGGCAGTGGACCCTCAAGAACATATCCCAACTTTTCAGATTCAAAGACATTCTTTAAATCCAAATCCCAATCGGAAAAGTTTTCAGCACCTTTCAGTTTGTTCGTATCCAACATACGCGCAAACGGATTAGTCGATTGTGTCGCAATCGCAAATCTATCATATAGATTACGAAAAACGGTTAGCAGAATAAACAAAATCATATAATATCGAAAGCATTAACTAGATCATGGATTTTTAATCTAAAAATACCCATCCCACTAAATCATGCAATACTGTAATCCCCAAACAGAATACAAAGATTTAATAATTAAATTAAATATAAATAGTGAAAGGTGGACCCCATTAATATATTTCAGCTCACAACTTTGGCACGTTCTCGCCTACGTATATTAATCAGGTAGAAAACTCATTGTCAATCACTCACTAATGACTAATGGGTTTCCGGTCCTGGTCGTTTCTCATTGTGATAACTTTAGCACGTTAACAATGAGGCGTACCAAGGTTAAACTCGTCAATGATAAACTCAAGCTACTTGCGTAACCCTGACAGCTTTGGCACATTCATGATTCCTCTTTCGCTTGAATTTATCTAGTATCATATATACATCCAGCATAAAAAAAATTCTATCGGCTACACCCTCACAGCTTTGGCACGTTCTCGGATGCAGTTATAGAAAAGATATCCATAAACCGTATTGACAAGACGGACCATGTAACATGCATCAAATACATAATTATCATACAACCTTATTAATTAGGGATTTTCCACAAAGTGTCATACACCCTATATTTAATCAAATTAAATTCATTTATGCATGTATCAAACAAAGACAAGATCAAACATTAGATTTAAAGGGCTAATCATATCAAGGACCTAGAATCAGACTCGCTATGATACTATTTTTATTGGGGTTTTAAGGGAAATACTCGGGTAACGCAGCGGAACGCGAAAATCAAAATTTTCCGATTTCAATAATTTTTTTTGGATCAATTAAAATAAACTTATTTATTTTAATTACCCAATACTTAAAAACTGAAATTAGCCTAAGAAATCATATTTCTTGAAAGTTACCGTTTGACCCCTTAACTTTGCTTTTATTCATTTTAGTCCTCAAATTATTAAAAATAATTTTGGATGATTCAGAATCAGTTCTAAAATGATTTCCAACATGTCCAATACATGCAATTACCCATAAAAGTCCAAAATTGCCGAGAGATCCCTTTGGTGGCCTAATTGTGTATTTTGCTCTTTACTTGTTCCAAACATGTCAAGATCAAATCCAATCAACCCAAAATTAAACATGCATCATATACACATCATAATACAATACATATATGAAAAGACCGAAATTTGGAAATGGTATAAACCCTAATTTTATAATTTCATCAATATAAACAAATTACATCAAGTCTCTACCACACCAAACAAGTCTCACCACTTTGAAATAACACTAGAACAATTCTAGGTCACCAAGAAGTGGCCCAACAACTCTAGAATGGCAACTAGATCATCAAATGACCATAAGAATGCTTAATAACACCTTATAAGCTTCCTTTCAACATCATACATGCAAACACCCATCATCAAAAACTTCCAACCAATAAAAACATAAACAAGAATGAGTAGAAAAACCTAAGAACTACACATGTTGTAGCCAAGAATTAAAGGAACAAATTTTCCTCTAATGAAAGGTTGAAAATATTTACTAAATCTTTGCCTTTCTTTGGATTTGATTCTTGTTTCTTCTCTTTTTCTTTCAAGTGTTTTTGTTTTTCTTTTGGAGGCTATGACTTGCGTAAAGCAAATGCAAAAAAAAAACCCTTTTGTATTTAGGTCATTGCCGAAAATTTGAAGCAATTAAAGCAAATTGGATATTTTCAATTTTAAATCAAATTTAAAGAAGTCAAATCCAATTTGATAAACTTTTCCTTAAATGTAAAGTCAACAATTTACACTTGTAATCATTTCCTAACTTTATCATAATGTAAGATATTTATATTTTAATTATTTTAATTATTTAATAATTAAATAAATACAAATATCTCATGTATATGTATTATATTTACTTTAAATATCTCAAATACATATATTAGTGAGACTCTCTAGAGTCAAGCATATCCTTCATGAAATCCAATTTCGTGTCCATAATTCACCCACCCGTAAATTATGACGACCACAGATAAACTCGCTTAATCATACTGGTCGAGGTCATTGCATATGTTTAATTCCTCTGTCATAGGTATCCGGATATATCCCATAGATATAGATGTAAACGTCAAATCTCTATAGGGACAATCCTATCGACGTCTCTATTTGCAATCTCTAAAAGAACACTTAGAACTCACTTCTAAAGTGTACCACGAGCCTATGGTTTTTATCTGATTGCTAATCATATATGGACTACCTATGCCTTGTACACAGAACTGACAGATCCTATCTTGACACACATGATATCATGAGGATCTATCCACACCCAACGAATACGCGGATGTCTGATCTAAATAGATCAATTACGTAACTGCCATCTAAGTGTGGATAATGTCTCATATACCCACATTGGTATCTCAAGTCAAAGAATCACAAATTCTACTCAACCCGAGAAGATTCTTATTGACGTTGGTGTACCATCCATTAAGAATCTTCGGTGATTCGTTCAGTGTTTATCCGCTATAAATACCTACATGTCTATACGAGTCTCTAAAACTCATGGTTCATTGAGAAACCATTGGAATAATTTATTCCAGTATACGATATGTACCAGTCTCAACGAGTTTACTTTACTGGCCAAGTAGTGTAAACCTTGACCATAAACTGTCTAAGAATGATAACGTCATGATACAACTCAATGTCAGTTGCTACGCTTTTGCAACTGTATTATAACTAATCATCTAAGGTCAATTACATCTTTACTATATAAAGAGATATATTATATTATAGAAACTGAATATTTTATTCATAATAAAATATTTACAAGAGTATTTACAATGAAATACAACAAGAAATTGGCGCTCTGAGTACCAACCCTAACATGCACCTCCAATTTAACAGGGGCGACAAATGCCATACGAGAATTATCTTTCCACATGCAATATATACCCGAGGATACTATATACTTCCAAACTCTTTTTTGATCTACTGATGCTATGGTTACCTCGAGGCGCCAAATGCCATATTGGTCATCCTGCTACACATGCTATAGTTACCCCAATGTACCAAACACCACAACGGTCTTCAATGTCTTCGAGGGTACAAATCATCGGGTACTAGTGTTCCGACACATGGCTTTAATAGTGTCATCGGGGTTGGTATACCATGGAGGTGCGTGCTTTTCTCATATTTTATTGACGTCAGTCTTCAACGGTGCAAGTCGTCGGGTACTATCATTTCGGCCTGTGACATTTGTTTATTCTATGTCATGGGGTACTTGCGTTCCGCACATCTCGTTGCACCTCTTGCTAATGTTGGTCTTTGAAGGTGCAAGTCATCGAGTACTAGCGTTCCGGCCTAAGGATTTGATTGTGTCACCGAGGTTGGTGTACCACGGGGTGCGCACTTTCTGTACATCGCCTTGCATTTTTTATTTCTCGATCAAAACAAATACTTCCCAATAATACTAAGTAATCCTTTCTCGTTCAAATAAACAACAAGCTATGCAAAAGTAAGAGTTCTTTATTATAAATAATAAAGTTTTACTTGTATTTTTGGGATCCACTGTTCATCTTACAACTTTTTATGAGACATTTTAAGAGATGCTCTATCTTTTGCAATGGCTTGACACTTTTTCCTTCCAAAACTTCATTAATCGGGAACCGTCCAGTTGCTTCAAAAGGTAAACGTCCGGCTTGATGACCTTTGTCACTTCTCTTACTTTCCCTTCTCCCTCTTTCCCGAGACATATATGACCTATAGAGTCTCTTTTGAAATTTTCGCGAAGTAGTTCCTTGTCATTTTATGGTTTCTACACACGACACCGACCCCCCTCCCGGGTCGGGAATTTCAACTGCAAATAATATATTGACATAATTTTCATTGACTTCTTCATGAAGGGTATTTTCAAAATCATTTTGTAGCTACTCATGCAATCTACCATCGTGAAGTCTATCATGATGATATGAGTATGGGGGTTTGTCCCAATGGTCATCATTAGTTGAACCCGACCCATTGGAACAACCGTTAATCCCCCAAATCTTTGTAATGAGATTGCATCATTGATCAAAGTGGTGAACTCTACGCCCAGCTCATTCAAAGCGTCATTGGATATAATATCCATTGTACTCCCAAGGTCTACCAGAATTCTATCCACTTTCAACCCGCCTATGTTGGCCTTGATTATGAATGAATCATCATGAAGGTAACTGATCGGTGGTAAACACTCACGTAACGCAAGTGCACGTATTGCTCAAGTAGTATAAAATATATCGATCCCACGAGGACTTAATACCTAAGCTATAAATATATGAAGCCAAATGTTTACGAGTATCTAATTGGTTGATTGTTGATTGGAGGTGATTTTTTTCTGAAAGCAAGTAAATAAAATAGTGCGAAAGTAAATTAAAGGAAAAATCAATATTATAAAACTATCTAGGGTTGTGAATTCTTCCAATATCTTTTAAAGATAAAGTGACTATGTCATGTTTGGGAAATATATCGATTTATTAACCCGGAACACGAAGTTATGCAAAAGCCTCTGTCGATGGTCCGATGCAAACACCCAAAGTAATCCAATTAATCATATGTCTATGTAAACCAAATTACTTGAATTCATTAAGATTAAGTTCCCATTGTGGCTATCCCCGCCCGACAGGTATATGTCTTTCCTGGAAGGAAATCTACCTAAGGATCACCATGTCCCAAGGTGAGCTCGTGAGTTATTGAGTCTAAGGCTGAAACCTAAAATTCCTTCGTCAAGTTTATTTTAAATTTACCAGATCAATCTTATTAATGGCCAGTTAACAAGAAGCATTAAGCTTAAGATTCAATAAATAAACCTTTATATTACCCAAGACACAAAATAACCACTTATAAATCAGTGATATTGGAATTCATCACAACCCCAGATATGATATTTAACTACAACACATATCTAGGACTATTAAAAACATAAATAAAGAAAATGACATAAAGTAAAACTGGAAATTAAGAAGATAAATTAACAATAAAGAAAATGCTAGGTTAGAAGATCCACTTTTATTACTTCTAATTTAGATATCTCACTTATTATAATATATAAACTTTGCATGACATTACCAACTGACCATATAGGCGGTATCCTGCTTAAGTCAGATTTATGATTAATTCCAACCGACCATAAAGGCGGTATCCCATTAAGTCAGGTTTTAAAATAGTTTATATATTATAATTAAGGGAGATTAATCTAAATATTAGTAATAAAAGCTTTACCCTTCACCCCAGCAGAGGGGAGTTACCTCATCATACTAAAAAGTAAAATAAAGAAAGAACTATTGCATAAAATAAAAATTAAATACAAGAAAGTTGTAAATAAACAAACAAGATACACTCTTCTTAGTATTCTTAAGGAAATCCCCAGAAGAAGGTATGCAAATTTCAAATGAATTCGGCCTCAATTTATAGGCAATTTTTGGTCTATGCTTCGCGACACAAAACCCTTGCGCATTGTGACGCGCCGTTGATTCAACGAGATGATGACACATGGTTGTCGGTAGAATTATTGACTCAGGGTCGAGACGCGTGAAGGCTAGCACGTCGCGACGCTGACGTAAGCAATGACGTGTAGTGTCGACAATATTGAGATGATGACACGTGTTTGGCGCATGATAGTAAGTGTTATGATGTTGACACGTGGTCGGCGCATGTTAGCAAATATGTATGATAGCAAGCTTTCTCTGATTTTGACATGTAGCCGGTGCATGTTAGCGGTCGCGATGCAGAAGTGTTGCGCGTCGCGACGCAGAATTCCAATTTTGCCTTTTTTATCTGTTTTTCGCTGTTTTAGCCCCAATTTGATTCCAGTGAGTCCTGAAACCTTATTTATCTACAAAATACATAAAACACATCAAAATATTCACAAACTCAAGAAACTATACAAAATATTAAGTCAAAGGGACGATAAATACTGATATATTTACCGCTTATCACACCCCCAAACCTAACATTTTGCTAGTCCTCGAGCAAAACAACAAAATAAAATACAATAAATAACTTTCAAATAAAATTTAACTAAGCCACTTTCTTAGGGATCACAGTTGTATTTAGCGTATGCAACAAGCCTTTAAACCCCTAGGTATTGGACGAGTTGTAGTCTCATGAGGGTTTACAACGACGATACCCACAAACGTCAAATAAAATACAATAAATAACTTTCAGAATTCACACCTTTTTTTAGCAATGATTTTTATTTATTTATTTACAACATCTTCAATCCATGTAGCAAGCTTTGGGCCAGTAACTCCCAAGCCAGTTGGCTTTAGGGCACTAGGTGTTAAAACACCCTTACAGACTTAATTACTCGGATCTCGGATATTTTTTTTTTTTTATTTTATATATAACATCTTCAATTCATGTAGCGAGCTTTGGGTCAGTGACTTCAAAGCCAGCTGGCTTTAGGGCACTAAGTGTTAAGACACCATACAGACTTAATTACTCGGATTTCAGATGTAATTTTTTTTATTATTTTTTTTATTATTCCATCGCTTTTTTAAATGCTTCCTTCAATTAAAGTAGAGCACCGAATATTACAAACTTTTCACTTACAACTCATGGTCGTATGTTACCATGCATGTTGATAATACCTGTCAACTGAGCATATGAAGATCCAATTTAATCAGTATTATGGAGAATTCACAAATTAAATAATTCAAAAGGAAATAAACAAAAATTAACTTGTTACGAAAAAAGGTTGACATACGTCCAAGGAGTGGAAATTCCTTACTCAACGATCTCACACCAATTTCATCTGATTAGTTAAGTTAAAAACACAAAAACAAAAATTTTTTAATTTTTTTATTTTTTTTATTTTTTTTTGAATTTTTGAAAATTTTTGACTTAAAACCAAGTAAAAACAACACAACTAAAAAATAAAAATAAGATACTAATCAACTATTCCCCTCCACCAAACCTAATTGAGACATTGTCCCCAATGTCTAAAAAGTAGAGGAAGAGTTTAGAAGATAGTACCTGGTTAGCTGAAATTCTACCTCTAAAAAGAAAATTAAAGGTTAAGATCCAGATTTATCAGATCTTTATCAGGTTTATCTTGGAAAGGATAAGGTAAATTTGTGGTTCAAAGGCTAAAAGTTGGTCAATTAAATCATGGGCAATCCTGGCAGTGAAGAAGATATCTTTTATAGGTTTTGAAACAAACCCATTTCTCTGGGCATCATCAAGAAACACACAAAGAAAGTCATAAATTCCATCAGCATTAAACAGTCCAATTGGTTTCTGGTGTATGTTCAAGTTCACCCAAGATAGCACTGGAAAAATTTCCTTCATTGAGCCCAAGCCATCTGGCAAAGCAATAAAAGCATCAGCACAGTTAATCATTTCAACAAGTCGTTCAGACATACCTGGCACGATGCATTCATCTCTGTTTGATGGTCCTATAAGATTCACCTCTACCAAAGGTTTTGGGATGATTCCCAGAACTTGTCTACCTCCTTCCTGTACGGCCCTTGAAACGATCTCCATTAGTCCAAGATTGCCACCGCCGTATACTAGGTGCATATTCCTTTCAGCTATGACTCTACCCAATTCATGTGCTGCCTCAACAAACTCTGGCTTAGAACCAACACTGGTACCGCAAAACACACATATGTTAAACAGTAAAATAAGTTGTAAAAGTCAAAAAGGTCTGGATCATGTTGGAGAAAATAAAAGAAAATAACAAAACAAATCATAATTATTAGTTAAAGACAAAGAGATAATAATATTTACAAGAAGTAATGGCTTGATTGATGTCTATGCGTCAGGGACAAGCTTCCCATCCAATTTTCTTATAAATTGGCAAACATGGTCTTTTAAAGTCAGATTCTCGAGACTTAATTGTTGTCTTTCTTTTCGAAACTAAGTATGTAATATGCGAATTGCGTGATACACATATCCATTGGGATGCATCTCAAGAGTCAATGATATGTCATCTAAAGACTCCTTACTCATGCCATCCTTAATGAATTTAATTTTATCTTTGCGATTATCAGACACCATTCCTAAAGAACGATAATGAGTATTACATGTCATGCGTGCACATTTATAGCAAACACCTAATCTTTTAGCTATTCTTTTCTTAGAATATGTTTTTTTCCTAAGCCAGGCAGATATGAAATAAAAGAGTCAGAAGACTCACTTTCCAATCGGACCCGTGCTTCAATTAACCAACAAATGTCATTAGGAATACCTTTGACCATCAGAAGTCTCATTCTTTCCATGCGAGCTTTGTAGAATTTCATCAGAGAGTTTTGAGGGAGAGAAGGAAATTGCTTTGAAGATTTGCGAGAACATCTTCCATCCTAAAATGTGACTTTACCTATAAAAATAAAACACACCAAAATAAAACACACCAAATCATAATATATACACATTGTATGGGTTACCTCCCTACTAGTGCTAAGTTTAACGTCGTCAGCTAGACATGACTGCCCGAATGTTAGACTAGATTTGAAAGTGTAACACTTTCTTTTTATCGCTCCAATGATTCTCCCTAGTAGTGTTTGACACACTGATTGTTTACTTTGAATGTATCATTGGAGTTGAGATCAAGCAACTCAACAGCTCCATATGGTAAAACTTAGGTGATTAAAAATGGACCTGACCACCGTGATTTCAGCTTTCCAGGAAAATGTTTCAACCTTGAATTGTATAATAACATATGCCGCCCTGGTTCCAGTTGTCTTCGCAATATTTTTCTATCATGCCATTTCTTGGTCTTTTCTTTGTATAGTCTGGCATTCTCATAAGCCTATAAGCAAAATTTCTCCAATTCGTTCAATTGGTGGAGCCTTTTTATCTCCTGCTGCTTGTAGATCAAAATTTAACTTCTTCAGTGCCCAGTACGCTTTATGTTCAAGCTCTACTGGCAAATGACATGCTTTCCTAAACACAATTTGATATGGGGACATACCAATGGGTGTCTTGTAAGCTGTCCGGTAGGGCCATAGTGTGTCATCATGTTTTGTAGACCAATCCCTCCTTGTTGATCCAACGATTCTCTCCAAGATTCTTTTGATCTCTCTGTTTGAAACTTCAACCTGTCCATTTGACTGCGGATGGTAAGCAGTGGCAACTTTATTAGTAACTCCATATTTGGATAGGAGTGCATCGAAGTATTTGTTGCAGAAGTGTGTGCCACCATCACTGAAAATTACCCGAGGTGTTCCGAAGCGAGTGAAAATATTTTTTTTAAGGAATTTTATCACCACTTTTGAATCATTTGATGGCAGTGCTATTTCTTCAACCCATTTGGAGATGTAGTCTACTGCAACCAGAATGTACATGTTCCTAAATGATGGAACAAAGGAGCCCATAAAATCAATCCCATATACATCAAATATCTCCACTTCGAGAATGTTTTGAAGAGGTTCGTCATTTCTCCTCGAATTTTTTCATGTTCTCTAGCACCTGTCACATTGAAGAAAAAATAAGTAAGCATCTTTAAACAAAGTGGGCCAGAACAAACCTGATTGTAGGACTTTGGCTGCAGTTTTATCTCCGCTGAAGTATCCGCCATATGGTGATGAATGACAATGTTGCATGACACTATTGACCTTCTTATGTGGAACACAAAGTCTCAATAATTGATCAGCACATCATTTGAACATGTACGGTTCATCCCAAAAATAATGTTTGACTTCTTTAAAGAACTTCTTTCGTTGTTGTTGTTGTTGTTAGGGATATGCCCTATACCCAACTTATGAATGGGCTATATGTACATGTATTTGTAATATTTTAATTAATTAATAAAATGACAATCTTTATTATACGTGTCTTACATAAATTATATGAATCATCAAACACTGTAATAAAGCCATTGGAGTAATAAGATGATGGCTTCCACGCCTTATGAGAATCATTACTCTTAAACGTTCCTAGTCATAGTTTTGTGAATAATCTGGGCGTTCACAAAGCGGAGAGACTAGCATGATGATATGATTCGCCCTTAAGTGGGGTAGCCGATCTCATAGGCTACTAGCGGAGATCCGTCCGCTTGGTGTTTCACATGGATGCATGAGTTGTTCGTGTCCATCGAACTGACCGCCGAAAGTTTTCACATGAAGTGTTTATCCCATGTGTCTGTGAGAACTTTCATGTATCGATTGTATGACTAGTCCTTAGACTTAAGGTCCTTACAATCTTATTTGTAGATCAAATAACTTTGACATTCTCCTTCCCCGGTTCAAAAGATCCGGTCATAAGGGTATGATTGGGTCATTTGTTGAAACACATGAAGTTTGTAAAGATACAACAGAGAATCGCCACTCTCTCGGATAAAATTTTCTTATAAGAGTAGTATTCCAGTTCGCAGGTTGATATGTGTGATCAGTGCTTGAGACTGTGGCCGTAACGGAAGAATCATGTGAGATTCTTGGGTTAACATGATTCATGACACTATCAACATCATACCTTTGACTATATGGGTAGACACTTTCCATACCCTAGGTCAAACGGTGGGGATACAGTGAGGCGAGAGACCGTATCATATGTAAATCACATACAAAATGTGTATATATATCTTTCCTTCTCATTTGGGGGCCTTGACATGTTGTTAGATGTCAACCTTGGTTATTGAAATCGAACGACCATAGGATCAGAGGATAATTTATGTTCGATTAAATTATCACGATTCATTTCATATCCAACTTGAGGGGAACCCAAAAGGTCACACACAACAAAGTCGAAATCAATGGTTAACAGTGCACAATACAAATTTAACAGCATATATGATTGCTGTAGGAATTGTTCATAAATGGTTCAATGTGTTTAATTATTGAACAGATCATTTATGAGGTTCTATAGTGGTTTAGGGATTGGTGAATGACGATAGGGGCACTTTGGGAATTGGAATAAAAAAAATGTGAATAGTAATATGAATAGTAATGTGAATAGTAATGTGAATAGTAATTTCTTTTTTTATTTGTTATTTGTTTTGAATTCCAATTCGGCCAAAACTCTTATTAGGGTTTTATAATCTCATTAAACCACTAAATTAAGATCCAATGGCTAAGATTAAATTAGCATTTATCCCACATCGGATTCTTAATTAATTTTGTTGTCTTTGGAGCACCTATATAAACCCAAAGAATTCTTCACAAATTTTTGCACCAAACCTTTCATATCTTAGGTTTATATAAGTGAGCAACTCTAAAGTTTAAGAGTAAGCCACTGATTTTGAGGATCCTTAAGTCTAATTGACTAGAGGAAACTCAAGTTAAAACTTTTGAGGTATTTGTATAGGCTAGCACCAAGGGAAAAATACATGTGCACTCAAGGCGTAGTCTTGCCCTTGAGTTTTGGCTTTGGTGTGTGCACCTTTGGAGGCCACACACTTGGGTGGCTCTTTGGAACATGGAAGAGCTTGTTGAGTTCGAGAAAAGCTTGTAGATTGGAGGGAGGACTGGAAGAGTCTTCAGTTAAAGTAAGTCTTTTTCTTTCTTTATTTTAATTAGAGTTCTTATGATAGTTAGCATGTTTAGGTTTATGTTCTTTGCATGTTTTATGAGTTTTTATGCTTAGAATATATAGTAATATGCCTAGTCTTGTAGAATAATCAAAACAAATGTGTCTTGGGCAAAGGGATAGCGGCATCATAATTTTGTTTTAATTTTTCTGATGCGCACTTGCGGCCGCTTCCCACAGTGGTATCAGCGCGCCGTTTTTGTTTTGATTAGTTCTCTTTCATTTTAACTTGAAATTGGGTGTGTAAAAGCTCGTTGGAAAGCTAACACCCTGAACGTAATTTTAGGCACAAGTTTTGCATGATTTGGTTAAGATTTGAATTGTGAAATTGCATTTAAAGTTCACGCATCTGTAAAAAATGTGAATAGTAAATTTATTTGATTAAAATAAAATGCAATATCATAATTAAATATTAATCAAAGTTATTTAATGCCTAAAATAATTCCAACATATAAGAACTCATATGCTTGATGATTCTATGTATGATTAGAATTGGCATGATTATTTTAGGGTCCAAACATCTAGAGACTTTCTAAGGAAATAGATAGTGTATTGCTTATCCCTTAGCTAAGTAATTATTCCGTGATGAACTTAGAGATTTATTACCTTTAAGGCTAATAAATATAAATAACTTGTTTATAATAAAAGACATTATAAAATATATAAGTGGGGTGGGACCAAGGCGTTAATAAAACTTTCCAAACTAAAGTTAATTTAACCAAAGGTATTACTAGAGTTAGATAATGATTTGGTGTCTTCCTTCACTCACTACCTTTATATAGCCAAAAGGAAAAGCTATGAAGACATCTAGATAATCATTTACTCAAAGCTTACCTTAAAGCATATTTAAAGTGTTGGACTAATTTGGAGGATTTATTGTTTATTCCTGTCACCTAGGCAATAAGAGCCTAAGAGGCAAGGGTATTTAAGAGAGTTCACTCCACCCTCCCTCTGGGAAATTTTCAATGGAGGAATCCATTTGACAGTTATTCACTTAAACTTGCTAAAATCCTCAATAATAATTTAAGTCTAAAATTTGCCTCCCATTGTAAAGTATAGACCCAAAGGGCTTAAACCGTATTTGTAGGACTAGGCTTTACCAGACTGACCAATACCAATTTGTCCCTAAATTGTACTATTGAAAATGGTTTGACTTTTCTGAGTCATAAGACGCATCGACCCTTAGGCGTGGTCTTATAACTTAGTGGCAAAGATTGGGTGTCCACAAGGACTAGCATAAGCGATGGCATGTTTGATTGCCCAACCCAGTGATCAAGGAATTGTGATTTATGTTATAAATTGGTTGGGAACCTACCTAATTATCGATTTTATAACGACCGGCCCTAGTCGGAGTTATGAAATGATGATAATGAGATCCTTGCCCACAAGAAATCCATCATATTGGGGTTGATGCGATTTGCTTAAAATTTTAAAATAATTGAGTGGGAGCAACTTCATAATATTAAAAGCCCATGTTATTATGAAACAATAATGAAAACATATTCCTAATTTTAACATTCTCTCTTAACAGGTGGGTTAAAATATTTAACAAACATTCAAATGGCAAACAGAGTATCACTTTGTTCCATCTTTGATGAGCATAAGCTCAAATGGGACAACTACAATTACTGGTTTAGAAACCTTAAAATTGTCGTACGATAATAAAAGATTTTCTATGTTCTTGAAAGACCATTTCCCCTTGAACCCGCAGAAGATGCTGACCAAAATACATTTGATGATTGGAAGAAACACGTCGATGATGATGAGCAAGCAGTTTTCATAATGCTTGGCTCTATGTCGGATGAACTTCAGAAAGCTCACGAAGATATGGATGCTCAAACCATCATCTTTCACTTGAAGGAGTTGTATGCAACTTCCGTTCATACCGTGAAATTCCAAGTGTCATATGCCTTATTCCAAACAAGGTATAAGGAAGGATCTGTTAGTGGACATGTGCTTAAGATGATTGGCTACATTGAAAAATTGGCCAACCTCGGGTTCATCATGGATCATGAGATAGGTCACGATCTAATTCTTCAGTCCTTACCAAAAGACTTCTCTAACTTTATTATGCAGTTTCATCTGTCTGAAAAAGAAGCTACTTTAGCATAATTGCACAATCTGATAAAGCAAGCAGAGAAGGACTTGAAACCGGAGCTTAAAACCTCTGTCATGCTTACGGGTACGGACCTGAAGCCACGAGGCCCAAAGAAAAATAAGGGCAAGGCCAAGGCTCCAGATCACCTAAAGCCCAATGGTAAGGTGGAGAAGAAAAAGGGAAAAGAGAAATGTTTCTTTTGTGGAAAGAACGGTCATTGGAAGAAAGACTGCAGATCCTTGAAAGCCAAGGAAGCTAGGGAAGCCCAAGAGGCCAAAAAGCCCAATGCTTTAGGTATGTTGTATATGATTGAACTATATTCTCAAAACTCAGAACCTTCTACTTGGGTGTTTGACACCGGTTGTGGGACTCACTTGTGTAACAATGTGTAGGGCCTGAGAAACAGTAGGAGACTCTGTCATGGGGAGGTTGACTTACGCATGGGTAATGGAGCAAAACTGGCTGCATTGTGCGTGGGGACTTATTCATTAGTTTTGCCGAATGGATTAGTTTTAGACTTAGAAGATTGTGTTTATGTACATTCTCTAGTAAAGAACACCATTTCAATTTCTTCTTTATGTAATAAAGGCTTTTCATGCCTAATAAGTTGTAATGAATGTTCTATTTATTTCAATGAAATAAAATATGGAGATGGTATTTTGAATAATGATATCTATGTCTTACAAACTAACAAAGAATGTTCAACCTCTAATATATACAACGTTAACTCGAATAATCTCAATGAATCACTTCTATGGCATAGTCGCTTAGGTCATATCAATGAAACAAGATTAACTAAGCTACATAAGGATGGGTATTTCAGACCCTTCAAATATGAACCTTATGGAACTTGTGAGTCTTGTTTACTTGGTAAAATGACCAAATTACCCTTCAAAGGTAAATGACAGTGTGCAGCAGAGACACTATAACTCATACACTCTGATGTATACAGACCAATGTCAGCTACCGCTAGAGGTGGATTCTCATACTTCATTACCTTTATCAATGATCACTCGTGATATGGATATGTGTACCTTATGCGGTTCAAATCTGAAGCCTTTGAGAAATTCAAAGTCTTCAAAGCTGAAGTACAAAACCAGCTTAATAAAAGTATTAAGTCACTAAGGTCTGACCGAGGTGGTGAATACTTAAGCGACGAATTTCAAGATTACTTGAGAGAAAGTGGCATTGTTTCCCAGTGGACTCCTCCAGGAACTCCATAGCATAATGGGGTCACCAAAATGAGAAATCAGACATTATTAGATATGGTCCGATCAACGATGCCAGACACGGATCTACCTCTTTCATTTTGGGGTCTTACTTTAGAAACTGCAACACTACTATTAAACCAAGTTCCTTCCAAGACTGTTAGTCAAAAACCGTATGAGTTATGGTCTGGGAAACGTCATAGTCTTAGTTATCTAAGAGTTTAGGGATGTGATGCATATGTTAAGTTCACACAAACTAACAAATTGGATGATAGAGAAATTAAATGTAAGTTTATAGGATATGCCTTGAACTCAAGAGCATACGTGTTATGCGTCCCAAATGAACAAAGAACATTTGTCTCACAAATGCTAAATTTATAGCGGATGAATTCCTTCTCAAGAAATATAGTGGGAGTAGACTTGACCTCAATGAGGTACGAGAAGAACAAACTAACATAGAACTAAGCCCCAGGCCCCTCAAAAGGGCAGCGACGGAATAACCACAAGGTTATGAACTTAGAAGGTCTGTTAGGGAAAGAAATGAGCCTGAAAGATATGGTTTCCATATTGATGAGGAACATGATCAGGTCATTGATAATGACGATCCCACCAATTATGACGAAGCAATGCATGACATTGATTCAGTTAAGTGGCTTGAGGCAATGAAATCTGAAATAGACTCTATGTATCAGAATCAAGTCTGGGACTTGGTGGATGCACCTGAAGGGATAAAACCCATAGGCTGTAAGTGGATTTACAAGTGTAAAACTGATGCAGAAGGCAACATCCAAACCTATAAGGCTAGGTTGGTGGCGAAAGGTTATAGACAAATCCACGGAATTGACTATGACGAAACCTTCTCGCCTGTTGCAATGATAAAGTCCATTCGAATTTTACTGGCACTAGCTGCACACTTTGATTATGAGATTTGGCAGATGGATGTCAAAACAGCTTTCCTTAATGGGAACCTTGTAGAGGAAGTCTATATGACACAACCTGAGGGGTTTGCATCTAATGATGATCATAATAAAGATTGTAAGCTTAAACGATCCATTTATGGAATCAAGCAAGCCTCCAGAATTTGGAATATACGATTTGATGAGACAATCAAAGAATTTGAATTCATCAAAAATGTAGACGAGCCTTGTGTTTACAGGAAAAGTAGTGGGAGTGCTGTTGTATTTCTTGTATTATGACATATTAATCATCGGGAATGATATTCCCATTATGCAAGCCACCAAGCAATGGTTATCTCAGAATTTCTCCATGAAAGATTTGGGAGAAGCAGCCTACATCCTCGGCATTAAGATATACCGTAATAGATCTAAGAGGTTGTTAGGACTTTCTCAATCTACATACATAGATAAAGTTTTGAAAAGATTCAAAATGGAAGATTCCAAAAGAGGTAATTTACCTACTTGTTATGGAATCAAATTATCTAAGGAGCAATGTCCACATAGTCCTTCAGATAGAGAGCGTATGAGTAGGATCCCTTATACTTCAGCAATAGGATCGATCATGTATGCCATGCTATATACAAGACATGATGTCTCTTATGCTCTTAGCATAACGGGTAGGTATCAAGCAAATCCTGGTGAGCAACATTGGGCAGCTGTCAAAACAATCCTCAAGTATCTGAGAAGAACTAAGGATGTGTTCTTGACATACGAATATTGTTCTGAATGAAAGTCATTGTTTACTGTGATGCGAGCTTTCAGACCAATAGGGATGACATCAGATCGCAAATAGGATATCTGTTTACTTTGAATGACGGTGCTGTCAGTTGGAAAAGCTCAAAATAGTCAACTACAGCGAACTCCACCACTGAAGCCGAGTATATTGCAAAATCTGAGGCAGATAAAGAAGAAGTCTGGATAAAGAAGTTCATCACGGAGCTGGAAGTGTTTCCCGCGATAAAGAATGGCATCACGATGTACTGTGACAACACGGGCGCCATAGCTCAATCAAAGGAACCAAGGTCCCACCAGAAATCCAAGCATGTACTCAGGCAATTTCATCTTATCAGAGAGATTGTTGAGAGAAAAGAAGTTATTACAGAGAAAATACCCACAGAATATAATCTTGTAGATTCTCTGACAAAAGGGCTGACTCAACAAAAGCATGATAGACACACCCGAGAGTATGATGTCCAGATTCATACTAGTTTGCTATAGTGCAAGTGGGAGATTGTTAGGGATATACCTTATACCCAACTTGTGGATGGGCTATATGTACATGTATTTGTAATATTTTCATAAATTAATAAAATGGAAATCCTTATTATACGTGTCTTACATAAATTATATAAATCTTCAAACACTGTAATAAAGTCCTTGGAGTAATAAGATGATGGCTTCCATGCCTTATGGGAATCATTACTCTTAAACGTTCCTAGTCATAGTTTTGTGAATAATCTGGGCGCTAACAAAGCTGAGAGACTAGCATGATGATATGATTCGCCCTTAAGTGGGGTAGCCGATCTCATAGGCTACTAGCGGAGATCCGTCCACTTGGTGTATCACATGGATGCATGAGTTGCTCCTGTCCAATGAAATGACCGCCGAAAGTTTTCACATGAAGTGTTTATCCCATGTGTCTGTGAGAATTTTCAAGTATCGATTGTATGACTAGTCCTTAGACTTGAGGTCTTTACAATCTTATGTGTGGATCAAATAACTTTGACATTCTCCTTCCCCGGTTCAAAAGATCCGGTCATAAGGGTATGATTGGGTCATTTGCTGAAACACATGAAGTTTGTAAAGATACAACAGAGAATCGCCACTCTCCCGAATAATATTTTCTTATAAGAGTAGTATTCCAGTTCGCGGGTTGATATGTGTGATCAGTGCTTGAGACTGTGGCCGTAGCGGAAGAATCATGTGAGATTCTTAGGTTAGCACGATTCATGAAACTATCAACATCATACCTTTGACTATATGGGTAGACACTTTCCATACCCTAGGTCAAACGGTGGGGATACAGTGAGGCGAGGGATCGTATCATATGTAAATCGCATACAAAATGGGTATATATATCTTTCCTTCTCATTTGGGGGCCTTGCCATGTTGCTAGATGTCAATCTTGGTCATTGAAATCGAACGAACATTTGATCGGAGGATACTTTATGTTCGATTAAATTATCAGGATTCATTTCATGTCCAACTTGAAGGGAACCCAAAAGGTCACACACAACAAAGTCGAAATCAATGGATAGCAGTGCACAGTACAAATTTAAAGCATATATGATTGCTGTAGGAATTGTTCATAAATGGTTCAATGTGTTTAATTATTGAACAGATCATTTATGAGGTTCCATAGAAACTAGGGATTGGTGAATGACGATAGGGGCACTTTGGGAATTGGAATAAATAAATAAAAATGTGAATAGTAATTTTTTGTATTTGTTATTTGTTTTGAATTCCAATTCGGCCCAAACTCTTATTAGGGTTTTATAATCTCATTAAACCACTAAATTAAGATCCAATGGCTAAGATTAAATTAGCATTTATCCCGCATCAGATTCTTAATTAATTTTGTTGTCTTTGGAGCACCTATATAAACCCAAAGAATTCTTCACAAATTTTTGCACCAAACCTTTCATATATTGGGTTTATATAAGTGAGTAACTCTAAAGTTTAAGAGTAAGCCAATGATTTTGAGGATCCTTAAGTCTAATTGACTAGAGGAACCTCGAGTTAAAAGTTTTGAGGTATTTGCCTAGGCTACCACCAAGTGCAAAATACCTGTGCACTCAAGGCGTAGTCTTTTCGTTGAGTTTTGGCTTTGGTGTGTGCACCATTGGAGGCCACACACTTGGGTGGCTCTTTTGAATGTGGAAGAGCTTGCTGAATTCGAGAAAAGCTTGTAGATTAGAGGGAGGACTGGAGGAGTCTTCGGTTCAAGTAAGTCTGTTTGTTTCTTTATTTTAATTAGAGTTTTTATGATAGTTAGCATGTTTAAGTTTATGTTCTTTGCATGTTTTATGAGTTTTTATGCTTAGAATATATAGTAACATGCCTAGGCTTATAGAATAATAAAAACAAATGGGTGTTGGGCAAAGGGATAGCGACATCATAATTTTTTTAATTTTTCCGATGCGCACTCGCGGCCGCTTCCCAACAGTTGTGTCCATTCCAACAGTCATTTTCCCGATACTATGTAGTTTACATAGTCAGCATACTAAGGGACATCCTACTGTTTGATGGAAAACAACTGTTCATCTGGAAACGTTTCATTGATTGTCATCTCATTGCCAATTGTTTCTCTATTTTTGAGCCTCGATAAATGATCTGCCACTTGGTTTTCTGTCTCTTTCCTATCTCGGATCTCTACGTCAAATTCTTGTAGCAGAAGTACCCATCGAAGTAATCTGGGCTTAACATCTCTCTTCGTGATCATGTATTTGATTGCTGAATGATCTGTGTAGACCACCACCTTGGGACCCAGCATATAAGAGCAGAATTTATCAAAAGCAAATACAGCTGCGAGCAACTTCTTTTCAGTTGTTGTGTAGTTGATTTGTGCTTCATTCAGAGTTCTGCTGGAGTAGTCAATTGTGTGGAAAATTTTTACTTTGCATTGTCCCAAAACTACACCTACAGCAAAATCACTAGTATCGCACATCACCTCAAATGTAAGTGTCCAGTCTGGTGCTACTATAATGGGGGCATAGATCAACTTCTGTTTCAAGATCTCGAAAGCTTCGTGGCATTCTTTGCTGAAGTTGAAAGGCACATCTTTCTCCAGCAGATTGCATAGAGGTTTAGCAATCTTGGAGAAGTCTTTGATAAATCTCCTGTAAAATCTTGCATATCCGAGAAAACTCCGAATTCCTTTGATGGATGATGGTGGAGGTAATTTCTGTTGGACAATTATGACCCATACTATCACTATTTCTAAAAGACATTGTGGTTTTTGTACAAATTAACTATGTGACAAAGGAAATTGCTATTTTATCATTTTGTAATTGCATTACTTGGATATATATATATATAAATGATAAAAGTCCTTATGATTAGTTCCTGATTAATAAGATATGAGACATTATTAATCCACGAATGGTTTAATCATTAAATATCTTTAGTCGTAGTATTATCGAGACTGAACATCGATAATGCGGAATAGACTAATATTTCACGTGTACGCGTTATGGAAGCTTAACGGCATAGTTCTCATATATTTAAGTATTGGATACTTATGCAAGTGTGATATGAGGTTCTATTAGCCGTTGGACCGGGAACAGCTTCGCTCTGGATAGACCCCTCGGAATCCCATTGGTAGTATGACTATGTGTCTATGGGAATCCGAATCAGGGTAGGTGTATGTGGTCTAAACCTGAGACTTGCATCGCTAATACTTGCGACAATCAGTACACTTTGGTGTTGGTCGTCCGGGGCTTTAACAGGTTATATGTATGCCTCTTCTAGGTTTACTGAGAATCGTAGTGTATTGGATGTGATGTCAAGATGGAAGTATCACTTCAGTCATATGGAGATGATGATCACGCATGGATACATAACTAGTACTCTCAAATGCTACAACTATCGGGATAGGATGACTAGGTCATGATTATCCGATTACAGAGACTAGTTGCTAGTGATCCGATATATGCTTCGTACGAGGTATACACAATTCCATCCCCAGGCCTAGCATGTGACATACGATATTGGATCGTAATACGTAATACATAATATACTATGCCTGATATAGATTATATATTCCTCATTGAATATTTCTGGAGAATTGGGTAGGTACGGTGCTTTGCTAGAAGCCAACCATATCTTGTAAATAGGTGAGAACGTGGTACGCGGTATGCACGTATCGGATAGTCCGACAACTGAATTTACTACCAACATATCCAGGGATCTCTTGGGTCGCTTCCCAAAGATTCACCGATGACATTTGACTCGAACAGAATTAATCTGGGATAAAATTCGAATAGAAGAGAGAAAGCGATTAATTTGCAATTAATCGATTAAATAATATATTGGATGCATTAATTGAAATAGGATTTCAATGCGGAATTAAAATTGGACTTTAATTCGGGCGAACAAATTAATTTGGAATTAATTCGTAAGCGACTTTCGTAATAATTTTGCTAGGCATTATTATTTAATTAAATTGGATTTAATTGTCTCGCAATGGAAAATTCGTTTAATCGGATTAAACGAACTCGAGCCCGTAGTGTGTTGTCTAAGCCAACTTGAATTTTGAATTTAAGTGGTGGGACCCACTACCTCACATCAATTGTCACCAAGTTGATGGAAGTAGATGGGATCATTTAAAGAAACTTGCTCAACACACTTTGCTTTTCTTTTTGGAAAAGATATACACCTTTTGAAAAGTCAAAATTGGTATTAGTTTTTGTTTTAAAAAAACAAAATATCAAAGCTTAATCTTCTCTCTTTCCTCTAAAATGTTGTGAGCCTCCTCCTCTCTTTGAAGTTTTTGTTGCAAAAATTTCAAGCTTGCTAGCACATTTGGAGTTGATTAAGGTGATAGGGAAACTCACTCTTGGGTTGGATACACTCAACATAAAGCTTGGAGCTTCCAACAAAGAAAGATTTTTGAAATCTCACATCCGTTCATTGTAAGTTTTTTCCGCAAACTCACTTGATCATTCACACAAAATATCATGACTTAGAGACCTTGGGCATGTCTAGGACAATAACAATGGTATCATGAGCCATAACTAAACATGATTTGTATTTAGGGTTTATAGACTTTATTTGGGGATTTTGTGCTTGGAGTATGTATTTTTCCAAATTGGTTGTTTGGTTGTGCTTTGATGATGATTAATTGGATTTATGCATCATAGAATTTGAGAAAATTGATTAGATTAATTTTCCCCAAATATCTTAGCATGGCCGAAAATAATACCCTAGCATTCTCATGGTGATTTTTTAATTTTGAGACTATTGGATGAGTTTAAAGCATGAAATGAATATTAATTGTTGGTTTAATTGGATTGAAATAAAAATTGAATGTTATTTCATGATATTTCCGTGAGCTATAGCATGTTTTGATGGATTGATTTTGCTTCAATTTGTGTTGGACATGAATTGGATGATTAAAGCATGATTAATTAGTTTAATTGATGTTTTGGAAATATTAGTTTAATTAATTAATTATGGCAATTACACTTTAATTAAATTAATGTGATATTTGGAATATTATGTTAATAATAAATTAGTCTTTAAATTAGATTGGGTTAATTTGTTGTATTTGGGCTTAATGGGCTTGGTTGGGCCAAGCATGGTTTTAGACAATTGGATTGGATCCAAATTGGGCCTAAAACCATTTCCATAAAGTCCAAATATAACTTTTGGGCCTTTAATAAATTAATTGGGCCAAATGGGCCTAAATTGATTTTTGGTAAAATGGTGATTCCTTATTGGGCCTTGGCTATTGGATTGGATCCATATTGGCCAAAGCCCATGCCTAAAGAATTAATTGAAAGCCCATTGGACTTTAATTAAATTAGCATTTGATGCTAATTGGGCCGTTAAGACCCAATTGGATTGGATTTGGAATCCAAGTCTTTAAGGCACACAAATAAGTGTAATTATTTAATTTGGAATTAAATTCGAATTAGTATTGAATACAAATTAAATTGGAATTAAAAATTATAGTTCGATATAATTCAAGAATATGTACTTTGAGTATTTATTCTTAAACGAGTTGGACTCGCGCAAATCAAATCGTTGTATGAACATTGGATGGTCATTAATCAAAGATTAATGAATTGGATTAGATTGATTGATATCATACTTTGTGTGAATACTTGGATGTATTTGTATGAATAATGTATATCAGATGGATATTAGAAGGGTGGGGGCAATTTTGGAAATTGTTGTAATAAATTTGGAATTTATTAAATTGGACCTGCGTGTCCAGCCTATTATCTCTTTACCCTTTTGTATTTCTCTTCTCACCAATTCCCCTCAATGTAAATGAGGTTTCTTCAATGTATTATGTAATTGGGTACAAGTATGTATAGTGCTAGCAGGAGAGAGGAAAATGAGAGATTTGTTTTAAGAACAAAGTTTGTTATATATCAATTCGCAAATCATTATTAATTTATTCGCGCCTTATTATGCTTTTAGAATTCATGTTTAAGGGTGTATGATGAGACCTAATCAAAGATAATAAATTGGATGCCAATTTACGCAAAAACCCTCACTTCAATATTAAGCGTTTTTCCTTCCATTGAGTGGTTCATTCTCAAGATCCAAGATTGGCTTTGATTTGTTGGCCAAAGTCAAGATCATTGTCCATCGCGGATGTGTTTGAACCACAAAAGCTTTGTTATATATCGCATGTCTTGGGCAGTTGTGACTTGTTGGCCAAAGTCAAGGTCACTTCTGTACATCGACGTGGATTACGAAGTTTTCCCACTATCAATGGGTCACGCTTAACTGGAATCATTAAGCTTGTTGAGCCAAAGCCAATGCTTAGTTGATTTAGAGGAAAAGGTTAGGAAATATATATTGGATGTATATCTTGGACTTGGAGGTCCACCTACCGGATCTAGGAATTGGATGGGATCCAATTGATCTTAGAGATCTACCTAGTTAAGTTTCATACAACTTGTTGGCCAAAGTCAAGGTTGTGTGTTATTTAACGGGATCCTAGCCCACTAGGAAACTGGGTTTCCTAAGTACTCAACAGAGGGTTAGAGGCTCGCCGAAAAATAGTGGGAGGCCAGTATTAGATTTCTAATTTTATTTAATACTTGCCACATACGCGCTTTTAAATTATTTTTGTCATTATATATTTATATTAGTTGGACTAATATTTTATTATTTTTTATTGAACAGTTGGACTGTATTCAAACTATTCACTTGTAGTTGATTATATAGTTGGACTATAGTAATCATTACATTTGATTGTATTCGATATCGTTGATTGGATAGTTGGACTATTGCAATCAAGATGACTGGAAAGATTAGCGTTAGAGACATCGTCATGGGCGGTAATGTCTTTAACGACGTGAATTTTCCAGATTAGGAGATGAATCTCAGGATTGTCCTGGGAGCCGAGAGGTTACTCTATGTAATAGACAGACCTCTTGGGCCTGAGCCCAGACATGAGCTGGTAGTTTATTATGAGCTTTGGAAGACTCATAATGATGACAACTCAACTGCTCAGTTCGTCATGCTTGCCGCAATGACTCCTCAATTTCGTCGTCAAAATAAGGGATTGGATCCCTACAACATGATGTTGAAATTGAAGGACCTTCATAGATCTAATCTTAGATCTCAGAACTATGAATTGCAAAAGAAGCTCTTTCGCTCACGTATGACAGAGGGTACATCTGTCGAGCACTATGTGTCGCAGATGATTGCTGACATCGAAAAGCTAGGTCAGCTAGGTATAACCTTCGAGGCTGAGACTTCCATAGATTTGATCTTACAGTCTCTGCCCGACTGTTAGGACGGGTTCATCATGAACTACAATATGATGAACCAAGAGAAGACTCTTGGAGAGGTGATGGCGATGCTGAAAGAAGCAGAGCTAGAGCTTCTAAAGGGCAAGAAGCGCGAGGCGCATTTCACTTCGACATCTCAGAAATCCAAGGCTTGGCCGAAGGCTTCTGGAGGTGTGAAGAAGAAGAAAAGAAAGGGCAAGGCCAAATCATCAAAGTCTTCTAGGAAGACAAATGACAAATCCCAAGATGTCTGCCTACAGTGTGGCAAATGGGGTCACTGGAAGCGTGACTGCCGTGAGTACAAGGCGCATATGAAGGAAGTGAAGGCGGGCAAGGCTCCGGCTTCAGGTATGTTTGTTATTGAAATAAACATGTCTACTTCTAGTTTTAAAAATTGGATTTTTGATTCTGGATGTGGTACTCATATATTTACTGATGTGTAGGATCTGCAGATTAGCAGAAGACTAGCTTCAGGTGAGATTGACCTACGAGTTGGATATGGGACGGGAGTCGCTGTTTTGGCTGTAGGGACCTATGTTTTGGAACTGCCCTCAGGGCATGTACTTACTTTATCAGACTGTTATTATGTACCTAGTTTGACTAGAAACATTATCTCTGTATCTTGTTTAACCCAATGTGGGTATACCTTTGTATTCCGGAACACTGGGTGTTTTGTTTATAAAGATGATTTTGAGATATGTACTGCTGATGCTAATAATGGTCTTTATATTTTGAATATAAATGAATCTCAAACATATAACATGACAAACAAATGGCTCAAATTGAGTAAAACAGATGAAACTTATCTGTGGCATTATCGTCTGGGACACATTAACAAGACTCGTATATCCACACTTTTGAAGAGTGGATACTTGGACGGATTTGATCCTAATTCATATGACGTCTGCGAATCTTTTTTATTAGGCAAAATGCCTAAAACGCCTTTTAGCGGTAAAGGTGTACGTGCCACCGAACTGTTAGCCCTCGTTCATAGTGACGTATGTGGGCCCATGTCTAGCCAGGCTAGAGGTGGATATGAATACTTCGTAACCTTTACAGATGATACATCGCGTTACGGTTATGTGTATCTTATGAGACACAAGTCAGAAAATTTTGAGAAATTCAAAGAGTTTCGACACGAAGTAGAAAAACAGACCGGCAAAAGTATTAAAACATTATGGTCGGATCGTGGTGGAGAATACCTGAGCAATGAGTTTCTAGATTACTTGAAAGAGTATGGTATTCTTTCACAGTGGACTCCTCCCGGAACACCTCAATTGAACGGTGTGTCCGAACGGAGAAACTGAACTTTATTGGACATGGTAAGGTCTATAATGAGTCGCACTGAGCTACCAATTTCCTTATGGGGATATGCATTGAACAGTGCAATACTTATTTTGAATAAGGTTCCGTCAAAGTCTGTTGGACAGACTCCATATGAAATATGGACATGAAAGAAACCGGGTTTCTCATTCCTGAAGATTTGGGGATGCTTGGCATACGTTAAACGTTTGGATGGTACCAAACTAGAACCCAAATCAGATAAGTGCTTATTTGTAGGTTATCCTAGGGAAACCAAAGGATATTACTTCTACAACCTATAAGAGAACAAGGTATTTGTTGCTCTCCATGCGGTTTTCCTCAAAAAGGAATTCCTAAATGCAGTGGTTAGTGGGAGGAAAGTAGAACTCGATGAAAATCAGAGTGATACTATTCCTGGCACCGACTCCCTCACGGAACACGAACAGTTCATCAGGGATGAGACTATACCACAATCTTCAAATACACAAGAACCGCGTAGGTCAAGGAGAGTCAGAAAATAACCTGAGAGGTATGGGTTTTTGATCTCACCTTATGTAGATATTAATCTTATTGAGGTTAACGAACCAGCTACGTATGAGGAAGCGATACAAGGTATCGACTCCGCTTTATGGCAAGATGCCATGAAGTCCAAAATGGATTCCATGTATACCAACCAAGTTTTGACACTGGTTGATGCACCAGAAGGCGTTAAGCCGATTTTTGTAAATGGGTCTTCAAGAATAAGACAGACATGTATGGCAACATACAAATGTACAAAGCTAGGCTTGTAGCGAAAGGGTATCGTCAACGACATGGTGTCGATTACGATGAAACTTTTTCACATATTACCATGATTAAATCCATTCGGATAATGCTTGCCATTGCTGCATATTTCGATTATGAAATATGGCAGATGGACGTCAAAACCGATTTCCTTAACGGAAACCTTTTGGAGGATGTTTATATACAACAGCCTGATGATTTTGTCGTGCCAAAACATGCAAACAAGGTTTGCAAGTTAAATCGATCCATTTATAGATTGAAGCAAGCATCGCGTTCTTGAAACCAACATTTTGATGAGATCATAAAAGAATATGGTTTCATTCAAAACGAATATGATTCTTGTGTATATAAGAAGGTTAGTGGGAGCGCACTGACATTCATTGTCCTTTATGTTGATGATGTATTGCTTATTGGCAATGACATTCCCATACTACAATCGGTGAAAGCTTGGCTTTCATTAAAATTCTCTATGAAAGATCTGAGAGAAGCAACCTTTATTCTGGGAATAAGGATCTACATGGATAGATCTAGAAAGCTGCTTAGACTCTCCCAGAGCTCGTACATTGACAAAGTGTTGAAGAGATTCAACATGGATCAGTCTAAGAGGGGGCTGCTTCCAGTGTCACATGGCGTCTCTCTATCTAAGGACATATGTCCTAAAACACAAGATGAGAGAGATACTATGAATCGGATCCCGTTCGCTTCTACAGTCGGATCGATCATGTATGTCATGATATGTACACGACCTGATGTCTCGTATGCTTTGAGCATGTGTAGTCGCTATCAGGCCGATCCAGGTGATGGTCACTGGATTGCTGTTAAGAACATCCTTAAATATCTTAAACGAACTAAGGATGCTTTCTTATTATATGAAGATGGAGAACTTGAAGTGACTGGGTTCACCGATGCAAGTTTCCAAACCGATAAAGACGACTCTAAGTCACAATCTGGTTACATATTTTGTTTGAACAACGGAGCAGTGAGCTGGAAATCTTACAAGCAAGAGACTGTTGCCAATTCAACAATAGAAGCGGAATATATCACTGCAGCTGAGGCAGCAAAAGAAGTAGTTTGGATCCGTAAATTCCTAATTGGATTAGAAGTAGTTCCATTAACAACTGAGCCCGTACCTTTGTATTGTGACAATAACGGGGCTATAGTGCAGGCTAAGGAACCACGGTATCATCAATGATCCAAGCATGCACTTCCACATTTCCATCTGATTCGTGAGATCATACATCGTGGTGATGTGATGATCGAAAAGATCGCTTCAGATTACAACATTCCAGATCCGCTGACGAAAGCTATCTCTCAGCAAAAGTTTGAGCGACATGTACATAGTTCAGGTGTTAGATACTTGAGTGATTGGCTATGAGCCAAGTTGGAGATTGTTGGACAATTATGACCCATAACATCACTATTTGTAAAAGACATTGTGGTTTTTGTACAAATTAACTATGTGACAAAGGAAATTGCTATTTTATCATTTTGTAATTGGATTACTTGAATATATATATAAATGATAAAAGCCCTTATGATTAGTTCCAGATTAATAAGATATGAGACAATATTAATCCATGAACGGTTTAATCATTAAATATACCTAGTCGTAGTATTATCGAGACTGGACATCGATAATGCGGAATAGACTAGTATTAAACTTGTGCGCGTTATGGAAGCTTAACGGCATAGTTCTCATATATTTAAGTATTGGATACTTATGCAATTGTGATAGGAGGTTCTATTAGCCGTTGGACCGGGAACAGCTTCGCTCTGGATAGACCCCTCAGAATCCCATTGGTAGTATGACTATGTGTCTATGGGAATCCGAATCAGGGTAGGTGTATATGGTCATAACCTGAGACTTGCATCGCTAATACTTGCGACAATTAATACGCTTTGGTTTTGGTCGTCCGGGGCTTTAACAGGTTATGTGTACGCCTCTTCTAGGTTTACTGAGAATCGTAGTGTATTGGATGTGATGTCAAGATGGAAGTATCACTTCAGTCATATGGAGATGATGATCACGTATGGATACATAACTAGTACTCTCAAATGCTGCAGCTATCGGGATAGGATGACTAGGTCATGATTATCCGATTACAAAGACTAGTTGCTAGTGATCCGATATATGCTTCGTTCGGGGTAGACACAATTCCAGCCCCAGGCCTAGCATGTGACATCTGATACTGGATCGTAATACGTAATACATAGTATACTATGTCTGATATAGATTATATATTCCTCGTTGAATATTTATGGAGAATTGGGTAGGCACGGTGCTTTGCTAGAAGCCAACCATGTCTTGTAAATCGGTGAGAACGTGGTACGCGGTACGCACATGTCGGATAGTCCGACAACCAGATTTACTGCCAACATATCCAGGGATCTCTTGGGTCGCTTCCCAAAGATTCACCAATGACATTTGACTCGAACAAAATTAATCTGGGATTAATTATGTGAGAGAGAATTAATGTGGAATTAATTACGACAAGAATTTATCTAAGATAAAATTCGAATAGAAGAGAGAAAGCGATTAATTTGGAATTAATCGATTAAATAATATATTGGATATATTAATTGAAATAGGATTTCAATGCGGAATTAAAATTAGACTTTAATTCGGGCGAATGAATTAATTTGGAATTAATTCATAAGCGAATTTCGTAATAATTTTGCTAGGCATTATTATTTAATTAAATTGGATTTAATTGCCTCGCAATGGAAAATTCGTTTAATCGGATTAAACGAACTCGAGCTCGAAGTGTGTTGTCTAAGCCAACTTGAGTTTTGAATTTAAGTGGTGGGACCCACTACCTCACATCAATTGTCACCAAGTTGATGGAAGTAGATGGGAGCATTTAAAGAAACTTGCTAAACACACTTTGCTTTTATTTTTGGAAAAGATATACACCTTTTGAAAATTCAAAATTGGTATTAGTTTTTGGAAAACAAAATATCAAACCTTCATCTTCTCTCTTTCTTCTAAAATGTTGTGAGCCTCCTCATCTCTTTGAAGTTTTTGTTGCAAAAATTTCAAGCTTGCTAGCACATTTGGAGTTTATTAAGGTGATAGGGAAACTCACCCTTGGGTTGGATACAATCAACATAAAGCGTGGAGCTTCCAACAAAGAAAGATTTTTGAAATCTCACATTCGTTCATTGTAAGTTTTTTCCGCAAACTCACTTGATCATTCACACAAAATATCATGACTTAGAGACCTTGGGCATGTCTAGGACAATAACAATTTCTCTATTATTTCGATATTTGCTTTGTCTACCTCGATTCCCTTTTGTGAGATCTGATGTCCGAGGACAATGCCTTCCTGCACCCTGAAGTGACATTTCTCCCAGTTGAGTATCAGGTTGGTATCTTCGCATCTTTGTAACATATTTTCCAGATTTTGCAAGCAGTGGTTGAACAAGTCTCCAAACACAGAAAAATCATCCATGAAAACCTCCATACTTTGTTCCAGCATGTCTGAGAAGATGGCCATCATGCAACGTTGAAATGTAGCAGAAGCATTACATAATCCAAATGGCATCCTGTAGAAAGCAAAAGTACCATACGGACATGTAAAAGTTGTTTTCTCATGATCTTCTAGGGCGATGGCAATCTGATTGTACCCCGAATATCCGTTCTGAAAGTAATAGAATTCATGTCATGTCAGTCTGTCTAGCATTTGGTCAATGAATAGTAGCGGGAAATTATCATTACTTGTTACTTTGTTCAGCTTCCTGTAGTCTATGCATACTCTCCATCCAGTCACCGTTCTTGTTGGAATCAGCTCATTCTTTTCATTGGTGACTACAATTATTCCTCTATTCTTGGGCACACATTGCATATGACTCACCCATGTGCTATCAGAGATGGGGTAAATGATGCCGGCGTCCAACCATTTGATAATTTATTTCTTTACAACCTCTTTCATGATTGGATTTAGTCTCCGTTGATGCTCCACTGTGGCTTTGTAATCGTCGTTCATCAAAATTTTATGCATGCAAAATGATAGACTAAAGCCTCGAATGTCTGTTATAGTCCAGCCAATGGCTTTCTTGTGTTCTCGTAACACTTTCAACAACTTATCTTCATGCTCCAATGTTAGCGACGGAGAAATAATCACAGGTAAATCAGTAGAGTTTTCTAAGAATGCATACCTGAGATGGCTCAGAAGTGGATTTAGTTCCAACTGCGGTGGTTCTTCAATCGAGGGCTTGATTCGCTCCCTTTTCGGTAGTTCCAAACTTTCCATCTGTGGTGTCGATTTGAAGCAAAATGGTCTGTCAAGATAGTTGATACATTCCAGAATTTCATTATCTAGCTCGCTGCCAGTCATGTTGGTGATGCAAGCTTCAAGTTTGTCAGTGGAAAGTTGGATTGCATTAGTATCCTAGATTATACTATCTAAAACATCAATTCTGAAACATTCCTCCTTTTCATCTTTCGGGAATTTCATGGCTTTGAAAACATTGAATGTAACTTCTTGGTCCTGCACTTTCATGGTTAGTTCTCTTTTTTTGTACATCAATAACAGTTCGACCTGTAGCCAAGAATGGTCTCTCGAGGATGATAGGTACATCTTTGTCTTCTTCCATGTCAAGGATAATGAAATCTACAAGGAAAATAAATTTGTCGACTTTAACCAATACATCTTCCACTACACCTCTCGGAAGTGTGAGCGATCTGTCAGCAAGCTGTAGAGTAACTGAGGTGGGCATTGCTTCTCCAATCTGCAGTTTCCTATAAATAGACAAATGCATTATGTTAATACTTACACCTAAATCACACAAAGCCTTACCAAATTAATGTTCTCCTATGGTGCAAGAGATGGTGAAACTGTCAGGATCTTTCAACTTTGGGGGAAGCTTCCTCTGAATGATGGCGCTGCATTCTTTTATCAATGCTACTGTCTCGTAATCTCCCAATTTTCGCTTTCTTGATATAATATCTTTCATGAATTTGACATAGTTGGGCATTTGTTCCAACGCTTCTACAAATGGAATGCTGATATGCAGCTTTTTGAAGATCTCCAGGAATCGAGCAAACTGCTTATCAAGTTTATGTTTCTGGAGACGCTGTGGAAATGGTGGAGGATGAGTGAATCTTTCTCGATCATTTTCTTTTGTCTCTTTTTCCTCTATCTGTGGATCAGCTTTGCTACTTTCTTTTAGAAAATCCTCAGTGGATGCCTTGATTCCAACATCTTTGTTGATTTCAGTACCAATTTTCAAAGTGATGGCTTGACATTGCCCCTTCCATCTGTTCCTTGGATTTGGTTCTGTGTTGCTAGGAAGGTTTCCTTGCGGTCTGTATCCCATTTGATTCTCCAGTGCTTTAATAGAAGCTGAATGGCTTTGATTCAATGCAACTTGATTTTGAACCATAGCTGCTAAGGCGTCGTATTTTGCTTCTTTCTTTTTCAACTGGGTCAACACTTCTGTTATTCCTGGTTCTTTTTCATACTCTTGGCCTTTGTTCTGTTGTTAGAATCCTGGTGGTGGATTGTTCATTTGCCATGAATTGTTGCTCTATGCGAAATTGGGATGATTCCTCCACCCTGGATTGTAGGTGTTGGAATATGGATTGTTCCCCTATCTGTTGAAATTATTGACATAATTCACCGTCTCATCATGTTGGTTGTAAGATTCTGCCTCTGGTGCTCCTCCATATGGTGAACTTGTGGATCCATTATTACACTGCATGCTAAGAGTTTCCATGAATTTACATATCTGATCCAACTTGGTATTCATTACTGTGTTGGCTCCAACTTCGTAAATTTCTGCTATTCATTGGATCATGCTCATTTCTGTTGGCCACAAAGAATTGTTGTTGGCCATTTCTTCAATTAAGTCCCAGGCCTGATCCTCTCATTTTTCCATTAAAGCTCCTCCAGTAGCAGCATCAATTGTGGTTCTCATTAGTCCAGAAAGTCCATTATAAAAAGGTTTGGACTTGTAGCCACTTTGCAATCTCATGATGAAGACATTTTCCGAGCAACTCCTTGTATCTTTCCCAAGCTTCGCAGAGGGATTCTGAGTCATGTTGTACAAAGGATTTAATGTCATTCCTCAGCTTTGCAGTTCTGGCTGGGGGAAAGTACTTTGCAAGGAATTTGGTGGCTAGAGTGTTCCAAGTTGTGATGGAACCTGCTGGTAGTGATTATAGCCAAGCTTTAGATCTGTCTTTCAAGGAATATGGAAACACACGCAGTTTCATTGCTTCTTCTGCCGTTCGGTTGTAATTGAATCTACCACAAACTTCTAGGAAGTTCCTGATGTGGCATTAGGATCTTCAGTTGCATTCCCCCCAAATTGAACTGACTGCTGTATCATCTGAATGCATGTTTTGACGTCACACGCATTTGCTGGTAAGGGAGGAAGTACAATACATGAAATAAAGCCGTCAACCACCAGAATAGTTCTGTCTCGAATAGGAATTGGTGGTGTAACTTCCAAAGGTTCAGGTTCCATATTGATCAGTGCTTCTTGGCCTTCTCGTCTTTCCTTTCTCAACTGTTTGATTGTTCTTTCAATTTTTGGGTCAAGAAGACGAATTTCAAAGCTTTTGGTTCTTCTCATGTAGTGACTGAGAACCTGAAATACAAGAAATCAAAAATATTAAATAAAAATAAATTAGACACAGGAAAGATATCTAACCTCAAAATTAATAGTGAAAGATAAATAGTCCCTGGCAACGGTGCCAAAAACATGATCGGTGGTAAACACTCACGTAACGCAAGTGCACGTATCGCTCAAGTAGTATAAAATTTATCGATTCCACGAGGACATAATACCTAAGCTATTAATATATGAAGCCAAATGTTTACGAGTATCTAATTGATTGATTAGTGATTGGATGGTGATTTTTGTCTGAAAACAAGTAAATAAAACATTGCGAAAGTAAATTAAAGGAAAAATCAATATAATAAAACTATCTAGGGTTGTGAATTCTTCCAATATCTTTTAAAGATGAAGTGACTATCTCATGTTTGTGCAATATATCGGTTTATTAACCTGGAACACAAAGTTATGCAAAAGCCTCTGTTGATGGTCAGATGTAAACACCCAAAGTAATCCAATTAATCATATGTGTATGTTAATAAAATTACCTGAACTCATTGAGATTAAGTTTCAATTGTCGCTACCCACGTCCAACAGGTATATGTCTATCATAGAAGGAAACCTACCTAAGGATCACCATGCCCCAAGGTGAGATCGTGAGTTATTGAGTCTAAGGCTGAAACCTAAAATTCCTTCATCAAGTTTATTTTAAATTTACCAGATCAATCTTATTAATGACCAGTTAACAAGAAGCATTAAGCTTAAGATTCAATAAATAAACCTTTATATTACCCAAGACACAAAATAACCACTTATAAAACGGTGATATTGGAATTCATCACAACCCCAGATATGGTATTTAGCTACAACACATATTTAGGACTAATAAAAACATAAATAAAAAAATGACATAAAGTAAAACTGGAAATTAAAAAGATAAATTAACAATAAAGAAAATATTGGGGGTTAGAGGATCCACTTTTATTACTTCTAATTTAGATATCTCCCTTATTATAATATATAAACTTTGCATGACATTACCAACCGACCATATAGGCGGTATCCTACTTAAGTCAGATTTATGATTAATTCCAACCGACCATAAAGGCGGTATCCAGTTTAGTCAGGTTAAAATCAATTTAATTAGGTCCAACCGACCATAAAGGCAGTTTTTGGTCTATGCTTCGCGACGTAAAACTCTTGCGTGTCGTGACGCGCCGTTGATTCAACAGGATGATGACATGTGGCTGTCGGTAGAATTATTGGCACGGGGTCATGACGCATGAAGGCTTGCGCATTGCGATGCTGACGTAAACAATGACGTGTAGTGTCGGCAGCATTAAGATGATGACATGTGTCCAGCGCATGATAGTAAGTACTGTGATGTTTACACGTGCTCGGTGCATATTAGCAAGTGCCTATGATAGCAAGCTTTCTCTGACTTTGACACGTGACCGGTGCATGTTAGCGGTCACG
Source organism: Zanthoxylum bungeanum (assembly GCA_019454045.1). Taxonomy (NCBI): domain Eukaryota; kingdom Viridiplantae; phylum Streptophyta; class Magnoliopsida; order Sapindales; family Rutaceae; genus Zanthoxylum; species Zanthoxylum bungeanum. The sequence goes on from SKCR01029768.1 coordinate 225,380, forward strand.
ACGCAGAAGTGTTCCGTATCATGACACAGAATTCTAATTTTGCCTTTTTTGTCTGTTTTTCACTGTTTTAGCCCTGATTTGATTCCAGTGAGTCCTGAAACCATATTTATCTACAAAATACACAAAACACATCAAAATATTCGCAAAACTCAAGAAACTATACAAAATATTAAGTCAAATGGATGGTAAATACTGATATATTTATTGCTTATCAGTAACTCACTACCCGAGCATCCTCCTCGCTGAAATGATTGGAACTGTTCGAGATTTATGTATCATCGGGGCTCTCTTCATGGTTAGCACTTCATAGATGTTGATTCGACAATAGTTTTTTCTATCCCGATTGGAGTCTTCTGCCAACATTCTTCCCCAGATAATGGTAAACATGGGCCCTTGCTCCCTACGCTGCCTCACTCGCATAAGTTTGTGATCAATGAATTCCTTCAAATATCCATTCCCTGCCAAGTCTTCGACATGCTCTTGCAGGTATCTACAACTCTCTATCTCGTGGTGCCTTTCATTATGGCGAGTGAAATACGCCCTCTTGTCTCTTTTGTAAACTGGGAACCTTCTCGGGTCGGCCTTTATCAAAAATCCCTTATCTTGTATTTCCCGCGTAATTTGAGACAAGGGTCCGGTGGCCTCATTTCGAATGTTGGGTTACCCTGAGTCATGGGCCCGAACCCCTACTGTTTTGGACCCGACCATCTCCAACCACCACTATCCCGACGATTATGTTTCCTTGGTTCTTTCATTTCCCGGGCATTACCTCATCAGGCTATCTTCTCTTCCACTTCTAGCAACACAAATCTTCTAGTATGTTCCAAGGCTGTTGCATAGTCCAGTTGGCCTTAGGAAAATAAGTGTTAAAACACTCATACAGACTTAATTGCTTGAGTTAAAGAGGCTAAGAAATCAAACTTATTCACATATTTTTTTACAAACTCAAGCTCTACCATTTTACCCGATCAATCATTGCTTGCTGAGGCAAGATGTCCGATTACTAAGTAAAAGCATGGTTATTTTATTATTATTATTTTTTTTTTTTTTTAATAAAAACATAAATTTCACTGCCTTTAGGTGCTACCTCAAAAAAACTAGATAACTAATATTATAAAATTTTCACTTACAACCCATGTTCATATGTTACCGTGTTTGTTGATAATACCTATCAAATGAGCATAAGAATATCAAATTTAATCAATATTATAGAGAATTCACAGCTAGCAAGCATGGGTCTAAGATCCAATCTCCTTCTCCTTGTTGTTATAGAGAATTCCTAAAGCTAGCAAGCTTGGTTCCAAGATCTAATCTTCTTCTTCTTGTTGAAATATTGTATAGAACTTCCAAAGCTTCTCTAAACACTTCTATTACTTAGGCTAATATCTCTAATTCTTGCTTATTTTAGCTTTCTCAAGCTTAATAAAAACTTTGCTCAAGCTTACTATTTATAACAAAACTTATATAATTGTTAATCAATAAAAGTTCTAATCAACTTTTATGTGGGCTTAATCTAATTTTTCCAAATATGTATAATTAGGTGTGACTAATCACCTTTGTCTACCACTTTGATTTAATCCAATTAAATCAAGACAAAGTTAATTAATGGAATAGTTACATGTCTACTATTTTGATTTAATCAAATTAAATCAAGCCAAATACACGTATTATTACATATGTGTAATTATCAAAATATCCTCAAACAGTAGAGATATTTATGAAATTATGAAAAAACCCTTATGTAATTTTAGATTAATCCAATTGGGTCAAAGTAAATAATCAATGTTATCCAATAACACTTAATTATTTTAGTTGATAATTATAATATCAAATATTATTTATTATAAAAAATAATCGGCTACCCAAGTGCTCAACGAGTACACTTCATATTGTAGGACTCTCCAAGTCTAGACACGTTCGTCATATATGCATAGCTTATATGTACGTAATTCGGCCACCTCTAAATTCACGAAGGACACGACCGACCTTTCTAAACTATACAAGTCGAGATCATCACATATGTTTCTCAATACATTCGGCGTAGGCTGTTCGAGTTGTACTTAGGAAACATAGATTACACCGTCAAGTTTACAAGGCGAACATCTCATGTCGACATTTCCACGATTCTTTAAAACTAATCAGAAACCTATCTGATGTATGTGATCCACCCTAGGTGATTGGCTTTGGCCAAAGTCTTAAGAATCGTGACATATTCACGTGGATAACTAAACCCCTTATGGTGCACATACGGGCTGACAGATCCTATCTTGATACTCACTTGATTAACGAGTGCATCGGTCTACACCCAATAAACATCTAACGGTCGAACTATGAAAGGTCTCAGACATATATGGCATCAAAATATGGAGGATCATACACAAAATAAATGCTATCATATAGTCAAAGGATCACATATCGTACTCGAATTGAGGAGATTCCTATTAACGGTGGTGTGTACTTTCAACTATTAGGAATCACCTGTGAGTCATTCAGTATTCGCTCCAACGAATACCCATATGTCTATACGAGCTTCCATTGCTCATGGTCATCGCGTTAAACCATTGGAACTCCAACTCCAATATATGACATGTGCTAGTCTCGTTGGTTATTAGAATTCGACCATATTCCAAAACCAACAACTAGGAATATTTACTTTAAGAATAGTTTATAATAGTAATATTATCCCAATGTCGAACCACCCAATGTCTAGTATTACCATAATACTATTCTAAGGTCGATGTCTGTTGTGATATTTTATATCGTACCGCAAGTGTACGGTGTCAAGTTTTAGTAAAGATAAATGAGAGAGCGTCGAACCCATAAGGATTGTGTTCAACTCACACTAAGTATTATAATTAGTAAACCTAACTTTAATTAGAAGAACTAAATTTAGAATAATCTGAATTTAAAACTAAAAACTAAATATGCTAGATATCAAAACGTTGAATCAGATAAACCAAGATGAGAGAGATTCTAGAGTTTGATTTCACCTAGCTATCATTTATGTATTTGTCATGGCCTTAAATTCTTATTCAGTTGCATTGTTTATAAGTCAAGAATCCTAAAGTATTCAACTCCCTCTCCGGAGCAATATTGAAAATATTATCAATTACAGACTTCGAATTCCCTATACAAATCTAGTAATTAACAATTCATTATGCTTTGTGATTCTCTGTTAACGACTTCAAAGGAATTATAGATTCTCCCGAACTCAATAAAACTCCTAGGTTATATTCTCTAAATCCTATTCAAAATCCCTCTCTCCCAAGCGATAGATTCTAAACATTCATCATCTCAATTTGTGGCCAACAAACAATAAGCATTAAACACAAGAGAATATAAATAAACTGATTTAAAACATTATAAAACTCAAATTAGAAAACAATACATAATTTCAAATATTAGTTACATCATCATCTAGAATAATGGAGTTAGTTCATGACTAAAGATAAAAACAATGATGATAGGATCATGAACATAATGGACATCATTAGAGTTTAAAGAAAAAAACTGGATGATAAAACCCGAATTGAATCTCTTCCTTTTCGGACGTCACCACATTCGTCTCCTCTTGTCGCTCTTCAATCCTCCTCTATGGATCTCTCTAAAAATATGTGTTTTGAACTCTTGGTTTTGTTTTAGCCTCCCTTTTAGGGTTTTGGACGAACTTCTATATTTATAGGGAAGTCCCTGAGTCCTTGTACATGTAAAACCCTGATTTATAATGTTTATGGGCTTCAGCCACAATGCCGGAAAGTGGCATCGCGACGCCTAACTCTTGGTAAATATGTATGTGAGATGCTGAAGTGGCGTCGCGATGCCAGATGTGGGCGTCGTGACTTCAGACAAAAATTTTGGCTTACCGATTCTACCTTTTTTGCTCTTCCGCATGCTTCCGAGGCGTCCGTAAAGTCCCAAAACAAGTCAAATTTCCCCAAGATCCATGTTCCAATGCTTCCTATCAATAAAACCTAAAACAAACTACAAAATACATTAAATGACACAAAACTTAACAAAATAGTAAGCTAAGAATGCATGAATAAGTGGGTATAAACCGCACTTATCAAACACCCACAAACTTAAGATTTTGCTAGTCCTGAGCAAAAGACTAAATAAAAATAAACAAACTAAATTGACTAGGCCACTTTCGTAGGGATCACGATTGCATTTAGCGTATGCAACAAGCCTTTAAACCCTTAGGAGACCCTAGTGGAAGAGTTATAGTTTCATGAGGGCTTACAGCGACGACACCAACAAACATCATTCACACACATGCAATAGTATAAAAGCAAATAAAATATTCCTGATAGTTACGCATAATATTATCCTCAAAGACTGCTTACCAATGAAATCAAAGAACCTCCAAAGTACTCAATGCAACTAAAATCCAAGTTCTTGAATAAAGTATCTAAGCCAGACTCATAGTGTGTGTGTGTAAATGCTCATTCACAGCTCGACTTTTAAGTAAGCCAACTCAATGATTTCATCTAAAAAATTGGGATCCGATGGGTCAAACCAGCTTAGATATCTCAAAAGTACACTGTATTTTCCTTTTCGGTGCTCAAAATGGTATGACTTTTTCTTCTTTTTCCTTTTTTCATTTCTTTTTTTAACACACCTACCCTTTAAGGTAGCATTTCTGCTCATGGTGGTCCTAACACTCGCCCATGGGTAGCTTTATGCTTATCGGTTATAGGTGGTTTAACTTTTTCTCTCTTTTCAATTTTTTTCTTTTTCTTACCAAACATCATAACACTAGCATATTGAGATAGATATCTAAGAAAACAGTCATTCATTGGCAAATAATTTCTTCAACTAGTCACTTTGTCAATTACTTAGGTTTTACTGCTAAAACCTATTGTTAAGTGCTTACGAGTCTAACCTAGATCACCTACTCAAGGCATCAGATAAAAATCAATTGGGAACTTATCATTTCTAAGATTTCATCTAAAGCAAACAAAATTCATCATTAGACTTATGCTTTACTATCAAGGAATAAAGACAAAAAACAAAATTTTTAAATACTTGCTTAACGCGCTCTTTTTTTTAATCTTATTTATCATTGTTATAAATATATATTAGTTGGACTAATATCTTTTACTGCTTTCATTAAACAGTTGGACTGTTTTCACACTACTCCATTTGTAGTTGGTTATATAGTTGGACTATAGTAACCATTACATTTTGAGTGTACCCGAAATCATTGGTTGGATAGTTTGACTATTGCAATCGAGATGGCTGGAAAGATTAGCATTAGGGACATCGTCATAGACGATAATGTCTTTAACGGCTCCGATTTTCCAAATTGGGAGATGAACTTTAGGATAGTCTTGGGAGCCGAGAAATTACTCTATGTCATAGGGAAACCTCTCGGGCCTGAGCCCGGAGTTGAGCAAATAGTAGAGCATGAGCTTTGGAAGACTCATCGTGATGATAACTTTAGTACTCAATCCGTCATGCTTGCCGCAATGACACCTCAGTTTCGTCGTCACAAAAAAAGATTGGATCCTTATAGTATGATGTTCAAATTGAAGGATCTTCACAGATCTAACCTTAGATCTCAGAAGTACGAATTGCAAAAGAAGCTCTTTCGCTCGAGAATGTCAGAGGGTATATCTGTCGAGCACTATGTGTCACAGATGATTGCTGACATCGTACAGCTAGGTCAGCTGGGCATAACCTTCGAGGCCGAGACTTCCATAGATTTGATCTTACAAGCTCTGCCCGATTGTTGGGGCGGGTTCATCATGAAATATAATATGATGAACCAAGAAAATTCTCTTGGAGAGTTTATGGCTATGCTCAATGAGCCAGAGCCTGAGCTTCTAAAGGGCAAGAAGTGCGATGCGCATCTTACTTCGACATCTCAGAAGGCCAAGGCTTGGCAGAAGGCTTCTGGGGGTGTGAAGAAGAAAAAGAAAAAGGGCAAGGCCAACTCATCACAGTTTTCTAGGAAGATTAAGGACATATCCCAAGACGTCTCCCTACATTGTAGCAAACGGTACAAGGCGGAGTTGAAGGAAGTGAAGACAGACAATGCTCCAGCTTCAGGTATGTTTGTTATAAACATGTCCACTACTGGTTTTAAAAATTGGATTTTTAATTCTGGATGTGGTACTCACATATGTACTGATGTGTAGGATCTGCTGATTAGCAGAAGACTGGCTTTAGATGAGATCGACCTACGAGTCGGAAACGGGACGAGAGTCGCTGTTTTGGCCATTGGGACCTATGTTTTGTATCTACCATTGGGGAATGTAATTACATTAAATGACTGTTATTTTGTACCTAGTTTGACTAGGAACATCATCTATGTATTTTGTTTAACCCGTTGCGGGTGTACCTTTGTATTCTGGAACACTAGGTGTTTTGTATATAAAGATAACATTTTATTATGTACAACGGATGTTAATAATAGTCTTTATATTTTGAATACAAATGAATCTCAAACATATAATATGACAAATAAAAGGCTCAAACTAAGTAACACGGATGAGACTTATCTGTGACATTGTCATCTGGGACACATTTACAAGACTCGTATATCCACACTTTCGAAGAGTGGATACTTGGACGGATTTGATCCTAGTTCATATGACGTCTGCGAATCTTGTTTATTAGGCAAAACGCCTTTTAGAGGTAAAGATGTATGTGCCACCGAGCTGTTAGCCCTCGTTCATAGTGACGTATGCGGGCCCATGTCTAGCCAGGCTAGAGGTGGATATGAATATTTCATAACCTTTACGGATGATGCATTGCGTTATAGTTATGTGTATCTTATGAGACACAAGTCGGAAACTCTTGAGAAATTCAAAGAGTTTGGACACGAAGTAGAAAAAAAGACTGGCAAAAGTATTAAAAATATTGTGGTTGGACCATTGTGTAGAATACTTAAGCAATGAGTTTCAAGATTACTTGAAAGAGTATGGTATTCTTTCACAATGGACTCCTCCTAGAACACCTCAATTGAAAGGTGTGTCCGAACGGAGAAACCGAACTTTGTTGGATATGGTAAGGTTAATGATGAGTCGCACTGGGCTACCAATTTCCTTCACGGGATACACATTGAACAATACAATACTTATTTTGAATAAGATTCTGTCAAAGTCTGTTGGACAGACTCCATATGAAATATGGACAGGAAAGAAACCAGGTTTCTCATTCCTGAAGATTTTAGAATGCTGGGCATACGTTAAACGTTTGGATGGTACCAAACTAGAACCCAAATCGGATAAGTGCCTATTTGTAATTGGTTATCCTAGGGAAACAAAAGGATATTATTTCCACAACCCACAAGAGAACAAAAATATTTGTTGCTCTCCATGCGGTTTTTCTAAGAGGAATTCCTAAATGCAGTGGCAAGTGGGAGGAAAGTAGAACTCGATGAAAATCAGAGTGATTCTGTTCCTAGCACAGACTCCCTCACGAAACATGAACAGTTCATCAAGGATGAGACTGTACCATAATCTTCTAATACACAAGAACCGCGTAGGTCGGAGAGAGTCAGAAAAAAACCTTAGTGATATTGGTTTCTTATCTTACCTCATATAGATATTAATCTTATTGAGGAAGATGAACCAGCTACGTATGAGGAAGCGATACAGGGTATCGACTCCGCTTTATGGCAAGAGGCCATGAAGTCCGATATGGATTCCATGTATACAACCAAGTTTGGACACTGGTTGATGTACCAGAAGGCATTGTACCTATTGGTAGCAAATGAGTCTTCATGGTGAATACAGACATGGATGGCAGCATACAAACTTACAAAGCTAGGCTTGTAGCGAAAAGGGCATCATCATCAACATGGTATCGATTACGACGAAACCTTTTACCCGTTGCCATGATTAAATCCATTCGGATAATGCTTGCTAATGCTGCATATTTTGATTATAAAATATGGCAGATGGACATCAAAACCGCTTTCCTTAACGGAAACCTTTTGGAGGATGTTTATATACGACAATCTGACGGTTTTGTCGTGCCAAAACATGCAAATAATGTTTGCAAGTTAATTCGATCCATTTATGGATCGAAGCAAGCATTGCGTTCTTGGAAAAAATGTTTTGATAAGATCATATTACAATATGGTTTCATTCAAAACGGAGATGATTCTTGTGTATATAAGAAGGTTAGTGGGAGCGCACTGACAATGATTGTCCGATATGTTGATGATGTATTGCTTCTTAGCAATGACATTCCCATATTAAAATCGGTGAAAGCTTGGCTTTCATTAAAATTCTCCATGAAATTATTTGGAGAGGCAACCTTTATTCTAGGAATAAGGATCTACTAGGATAGATCTAAAAGTTGTTGGCACTCTCCAAGAACTCATACATTGACAATGTTGAATAGATTCAACATGGATCAGTCCTAGAAGGGACTACTTCCAGTGTCACATGACGTCTCTCTATCTAAGCACATGTGTCCTAAAACTCAAGATGAAGAGATTCAATGAATCGGATCTCATTCGCTTAAGCAGTCAGATCGATCATGTATGCCATGACATGTACGCGACCTTGTGTCTCATATGCTTTGAGCATCTGCAGTCACTATCATGCCGATCCAGGTGATGGTCACTGGATTGATGTTAAGAACATCCTTTAATATCTTAGACGAACTAAGGATGCTTTCTTAATTTATGGAGATGGAGAACTTAAGGTGACTGGGATCACTGATGCAAGTTTCCAAACCGATAAAGACGAATATAAGTCACAATCAGGGTACATATTTTGTTTGAATAACGGAGCAGTGAGCTGGAAATCTTCCAAGCAAGATACTGTTACTAATTCAACAACAAAAGCGGAACACATTGTTGCGGCTGAGGAAGCAAAAGAAGCATTTTGGATCTATAAATTCCTAATTGGATTAGGAGTAGTTCTGTTAGCAACTGAGCTGGGCTACAACACAGGCTAAGGAATTACGGTCTCATCAATGATCTAAGTATGTACTTCGATGGTTTCATATGATTCGTGAGATCACACATCGTGGCGATGTGAAGATCGAAAAGATTGTTTCAGATGATAACCTTGCAGATCCACTAACGAAAGCTATATCTCAGCAAAAGTTTGAGCGACCCGTACATAGTTCAGGTGTTGGACACTTGAGTGATTGGCTATAGGCCAAGTGGGAGATTGTTGGACAATTATGACCCATAGCATCACTATTTGTAAAAGACATGGTGTTTTTGTACAAATTAACTATGTGACAAAAGAAATTGCTCTTTTATCATTTTTTAATTGGATTATTTGGATATATAAATGATAAAAGTCCATATGATTAGTACTGGATTATTAAGATATGAGACAATATTAATCCACAAAAGGTTTAATCATTAAATATCCCTAGTCGTAGTATTATCGAGACTGGACATCGATAATGCGGAATAGGCTAGTATTGCACTTGCACGCGTTATGGAAGCTTAACGACATAGTTCTCATATATTTAAGTATTGGATACTTATGCAAGTGTGATAGGAGGTTCTGTTAGCCGCCGGGAACAACTTCACTCTAGATAGACCCCTCGAAATCCCATTAGTAGTATGACTATGGGTCTATGGGAATCCGAATCAGGTAGGTATATGTGGTATTAACCTGAGACTTGCATCGCTAATACTTGCGACAATTAGTATACTTTGGTTTTGGTCATCCGGAGCTTTAACAGGTTCCGTGTACGCCTCTTCTGGGTATACTGAGAATCATAGTGTATTGGGTGTGATGTTAAGATGGAAGTATCACTTCAGTCATATGGAGATGATGATCACACATGGATACAGAACTAGTACTCTTAAATGCTACAACTATCGGGATAGTATGACTAGGTCATGATTAACCGATTACAGAGACTAGTTGCTAGTGATCCGATATATGTTTCGTACGGGGCAGACACAATTCCAGCCCTAGGCCTAGCATGTGACATCTGATACTGGATTGTATTACGCAATACATTATATACTATGTCTGGTACATATTATATATTACTCGTTGAATATTTCTGGAGAATTGGGTAGGTACGGTGCTTTGTTATAAGCCAATCATGTCTTGTAAATCGGTGAGAACGTGGTACGCGGTACGCACGTGTTGGATAGTCCGACAACCGTATTTACTGCCAACATATCCATGGATCTCTTCGGTCGCTTCCAAAAGATTCACCGATCACATTTGACTTGAACAGAATTAATCTGTGATTTATTATGAAAGAGAAAATTAATCTGGGATTAATTACAACAATAATTAATCTGAGATTAATTATCAAAGAGAAAATTAATCTTGGATTAATTGTGTCAATAATTGATCTGGGATTAATTCGTCTAGAAGAGAGAACGTGATTAATTTGGAATTAATCGGTAAAATAAATTTAATAGTTAAATTGGATTTTACTATTTAATTTATTTAATTGGGATAAAATAATATATTGGATATATGAATTGAAATTGGATTTCAATACGGAATTGAAATTGGATTTTAATTCAAGCGAACAAATTAATTTGGAATTAATTCGTAAGCGACTTTCGTAATAATTTCGATAGCCATTATTATTTAATTAAATTAGATTTAATTATTTAGCGACAGAAAAATTCGTTTGATCAGATTAAACGAACCCGGGCCCAAAATTGTGTTGTGAGCCAACTTGAATTTTGAATTCAAAGTAGTGGGACCCACTAACTTACATCAACTTGTCAGAAGTGTGATGAAAGTTGTTGGATGTATTTATTACAACTTTTAACACACAACACACACCTTTTTGAAGTCAACTTTTGAAGTTACTATACACAATTCTCTATTTCCTTCTCCTTCACCATTGTCGTGACCTTCCTTTCTCCTTAGAAATTTTTGTTGCAAAAAATTTCAACTTGCTAGCACAAGGAGAGTCAAAAGAAGGTGATAGGGAAACTCACCCTTGGGTTTGAAACTCAAATCATCGTTTGAGTTCCATAACCGATCAATGTAAGTTTTTTTCGCAAACTTTCTTGAAAAATTCACACACAAATCATCGTTTAGAGATCCCGTGGCATGTGTAGGACACTAACAAACCCGAATTGAATCCCTTCCTCTTCGGAAGTCACCGCCTTAGTCTCCTCTTGTCGCTCTTCAATCCTCCTCTATGGATCTCTCTAAAAATATGTGTTTTGAACTATTGGTTGTGTATTAGCTTCCCTTTTAGTGTTTTGGGCGAGCTTCTATATTTATAGGGAAGTCTCAGAATCATTGTGCATGTAAAACCCTGATTTCTAATGTTTATTGGCTTAAGTCGCAGCACCGCGACACTGGAAAGTGGCGTCACGACGCCCAACTCTTGGTAAATATATATGAGAGATGTTGAAGCGCGTCGCGACGCCAGCTAAAATTTTTGGCTTGCCGATTCTGCTTTTCCACTCTTCTCGCGTGCTTCCGATGCGTCCATAAGGTCCCAAAACAAGTCAAATTGACCCAAGATCCATGTTCCAATGCTTCCTATCAATAAAACATAAAACAAACTACAAAATACATTAAATGACACGAAACTTAACAAACAGTAAGCTAAGAATGCATGAATAAGTGGGTATAAACCGCACTTATCAATGTCATTATCAGTATATATATATATATATTATATATATATATATATATATTATATATATATATATATATATATATATATATATATATATCAATCTAATATGCATAATGACATTACCATTAGTAAAGGTTGAAATAAAAATATTGTTATTTTATTAATAAATAATAAAATATATTGTGCAATATAATATTCAGATAGGCGCTCCAAGCACCAACTCCAACAAACTCCCACTTGCTTAGTGCCAATCCGGATGGTACCGTAGTCCTATCTCCTCCACATATTTATCGAATAACTTAAGAGGTAAGGCCTTAGTAAGAGGGTCTACTATGTTGTCTTATTCTTGAACCTTTAAAACCAATATGTCTTTTCATTCAATAATCTCTCTAATCACGCGATATTTTCATTCCACGTGTTTAGACTTGGAATGCGCCCTCGGTATATTAGCCTGCGCAATGACCAAGTGATTATCACAGTACATTAGGATCAAATACGCAATACTAGGCACAATGCCAAGTTCCAATGATAAAATTTATAATCCAGACAGCTTCTTTAGCAGCTTCCAAAGCCGCTGCAAATTCCACCTCAGTGGTGGAATCAGCTATTGAGTCTTGCTTTGAACATCACCAACTAACTGCACCGCCATTAAGGGTAAATATGTATCTGGATGTAGACTTTCTATCATCTGGATCTCTCTAGAAATCAGAATCTTATAACCATTAACTTGTAACTCATATTCTCCTTATATGAGAAAATATTCTTTGTACCCTTAAGATATTTCAGGATATGTTTCACGGCTGTCCAATGATCATTATCTGGATCAGATTGATATCGGCTAATAACACTAATCTCGAAACTGGTATCAGGTCTTGTACATAACATAACATACATAATACTTCCAATACAAGAAGCATATGGTAAGTTAGATATTTTAACTCTCTATTCCTTAGACTGAGGTGCCATTTTCTTGATGTATGTCATATCGGAAAGGTACATTTATTACATTGCAGTTGGTAAAACCATACATTTCTAACATTTTATCTATATATGTCGATTGTGAAAACCCTATAAGCTTCCTAAATCTATCTCGGTATAGTCTTATACCCAGTATATAGGAAGCTTCATCCATGTCTGTCATGGAGAAGTTCTTGCAAAGGTAGGCTTTCACACTTTGCATTAATCCTATATCATTCTCAATGATAAGGATATCATCTACATACAAAAAAAAGAATGATATCATGCTTCCACTAACTTTCTTATAAACACATGGTTCTTCCTCGCTCTTGATCAATCCAGATAATCTAATTATCTCATCAAAACGACGATTCCAGCTTCATGATGCCTGTTTAAGTCCATAAATAGACTTCTGAAGCTTACAAACCAAGTTTGAAATCTCATTGGATACGAAACCCTCTGGTTGTTCTATATAACTATACTCCTCAATGAATCCATTTAGGAAATCGATTTTTACATCTATCTGCCATATCTCATAGTCATGATATTGTTGAGTTTCTAAGGTCAAACCAAGAACATTACCAGCATGAAATAATGTGAATACTAAAACAAAGTATAGCAGAATTATACTTACAAATATCGGTTGTAGGATGTGTAGTAAACAAAAAGTTTGCTCTCTTTGAAGTTGTTCCAAGCTCCTTCAAAGTTATGTATCAAGCTCAAAGCTTTATCTTTTTGAATTCCAAACTCAATGGATGTTTCCCTATCACCTTTGTATGAATCTTTGATGTGCTAGCAATGGAGATTTTGCAACAAAATCCCCTAGTTCTTCCTTCCTTGTTCTCGGAAATTGAGAGCTTTTGGAGAGGGAGAGAATCGGTTTTGGGAGAGAGGGAGAGGAAGTGAAAATGTTGACTTGTGTATTTCATTTTCAAAAAACAAAATAAGATATACCAAATATTTAATATTTGGTAATAGTCAATCATCTCTCAACTTGAGTGTAAAACAAGCCATCAACCACCCACCAAATTTCATCACCAAAAAGTTGATCAAAGTGACTATGTGATGTGACTTGTGATGTAACTTGTGGGCCCCACTTAATTCAAAATCCAAGTGGGCCCGCAAAAACATTCCGGGCTCTGGTTCGTTAATTCCGAATTAACGAATTTTCCGTTGCGACGTAATTAAATCAAATTTAATTAAATAAGTATTCCTAGTAAAATTACTATTAAAGTCGCTCGCGAATTAATTCTAAATTAATTTGTTCGCCCGAATTAAAATCCAATTTTAATTCCGTTATGAAATCTAATTTCATATAATATATCAAATATATTATTTAATCGATTAATTCCGAATTAATCGTTCTATCTCTTCTAATAGAATTTTATCCCAGATAAATTCTCTCCCCAATTAATCCTAAATTAATTATGTTCGAGTCATACGTCATCGGTGAATCTTCGGGTAGCGACCCATGATATCCCCAGATATATTGGCAGTAAATCCGGTCGTCGGACTATCCGAACATGTACCTCTTACCATGTTTTTACCGATTTACGAGACATGGTTGGCTTCTAGCAAAGCGTCATGCCTAGCCAATTCTCCAGAAATATTCTTAAAGGAATATATAATCTATATCAGGCGTAGTATTCGTAGTATTGCGTATTGCGATCCAGTATTTGATGTCACATGCAAGGCCTGGGGCTGGAATAGTGTCTGCCCCATACGAAGCATATATCGGATCACAAGTAACTAGTCTCTATAATCGGATAATCATGACCTTGTCATATTATCCCGATAGTTGCAACATAATAGAGAACCGGTTATGTATCCCTGCATAATCATCATCTCAATATGACTGAAGTGATACTTCCATCTTGACATCACACCCAATACACCACGATTCTCAATAATCCGAGAAGAGGCGTACACAGAACCTGTTAAAGTCCCGGATGACCAAAACCAAAGCGTATTGATTGTCGCAAGTACTAGCGATGCAAGTCTCAGGTTAAGACCAAATACACAAACCTTGAAGCGGATTCCCATAGACACATAGTCATACTACCAATGGGATTCTGCGGGGTCTATCCAGAGCGAAGCTCTTTCCGTACCATCGATAAACACAACCTCCTATCACACTTGCATAAGTATCCAATACTTAAATATATGAGAACTATGTTTTTACGCTTCCATTAGTCTATTCTGCATTATCGATGTCTTGTCTCGATAATACTACGACTAGGGATATTTAATGATTAAACCTTTGTGGATTGATATTGTCTCATATCTTATAATCCAGAATTAATCATAAAGACTTTTATCATTTATATATATAAGTAATCTAATTACAAAATGATAAAATGCAATTTCCATTTTCACATAGTTAATTTGTACAAAAACCACAATGTCTTTTACAAATAGTGACGTTATAGGTCATAATTGTCCAACAATCTCCCACTTGGCCTATAGCCAGTCACTCAAGCATCTAACACCTGAACTATGTACATGTCGCTCAAACTTTTGCTGAGGAATAACTTTCGTCATCGGATCTGCAATGTTGTCCTCTGATGTGGCCTTCTCGATCTTCACATCGCCATAATGTATGATCTCACGAATCAGATGGAAACGTCGAAGAACATGCTTGGATTGTTGATGAGACCGCGATTCCTTAGCATGTGCTATAGCCCCGTTATTGTCCCAATACAATGGAACGGGCTCAGCTGCCAACGGAACTGCTCCTAATCCAATTAGGAATTTACGGATCCAAACTACCTCTTTTGCTGCTTCAGCTACAACAATATACTCTGCTTCTGTTGTTGAATCGGCAATAGTCTCTTGCTTGGAAGATTTCCAGCTTACTGGTCCATTGTTCAAACAAAATATGTACCCATATTTCGACTTACAGTCGTCTTTATCGGTTTGGGAACTTGCATCGGTATACCCAGTTACCTCAAGTTCTCCACCTCCATAGATTAAGAAAGCATCCTTAGTTCGTCTAAGATACTTAAGGATATTCTTAACCGCCATCCAGTGACCTTCACCTGGATCGGCCCGATAGCAACTACATATGCTCAAAGCATACGAGACATCAGGTCGCGTATATATCATGGCATACATGATCGATCCGACTGCCGAGGTGAACGGGATCCGATTTATGTTATCTCTATCATCTTGAGTTTTAGGACACATGTCCTTAGATAGAGTGACACCATGTGACACTGGCAACAGTCCCCTCTTAGACTATTCCATGTTGAATCTCTTCAATACTTTGTCAATATATGTGCTCTGGGAGAGTCCAAACAGCTTTCTAGATCTATACCGGTAGATCTTTATTTCTAGAATAAAGGCTGTTTCTCCCAGATCATTCATGGAGAATTTCAATGAAAGCCAAGCTTTCACCGATTGTAGCATGGGAATGTCATTGCCAATAAGAAATACATCATCGACATAAAAGACAATGAATGTCAGTACACTCCCACTAACCTTCTTATATACACAAGGATCATCCTCATTTTGAACGAAATCATATTCTTTTATGATCTCATCAAAACGTTGGTTCCAAGAATGCGATGCTTGCTTCAATCCATAAATGGATCAATTTAACTTGAAAACCTTGTCTGCATGTTTAGGTACGACAAAACCATCAAGCTGTTGCATATAAACATCCTCCAAAAGGTTTGTGTTAAGGAAAGCGGTTTTGACGTCAATCTGCCATATCTCGTAATCGAAATATGTAGCAATAGCAAGCACAATCCAAATGGATTTAATCATGGCAATGGGTGAAAAAGTTTCGTCGGAATCGACACCATGTCGTTGATGATACCCATTCGCTACAAGCCTAGCTTTGTACGTTTGTATGTTGCCATCCATGTCGGTCTTCCTCTTGAAGACCCATTTGCAACCAATAGGCTTTACGCCTTCGGGTACATCAACCAGTGTCCAAACTTGGTTGGTGTACATGGAATCCATTTCGGACTTCCTGGCATCTTGCCATAAATCGGAGTCGAAACCTTGTATCGCTTCTTCATACGTAGCCGATTCATCTACCTCAATAAGAATAATATCCATATGAGGTGAGATCAGAAACCCATACCTCTCAGGTTATTTTCTGACTCTCTCCGACCTACGCGGTTCTTGGGTATTCGAAGATTGTGGTACAGTCTCATCCCTGATTAACTGTTCATGTTCCGTTAAGGATTCTGTGCCAGGAACAATATCACTTCAATTTTCATCGAGTTCTACTTTCCTCCCACTTACCACTGCATTTAGGAATTCCTTCTCAATGAAAACCGCATGTAGAGCAACAAATACTTTGTTCTCTTGTGGGTGATATAAGTAATATCCTTTGGTTTCCCTAGGATATCCTAAAAATATGCATTTATCCGATTTGGGTTCTAGTTTGGTACATTCCAAACGTTTGACGTATGCCCAACATCCCCAAATCTTCAGGAATGAGAAACTCGGTTTCTTTCCTGTCCATATCTCATACAGAGTCTGTTGAACATACTTTGACGGAACCTTATTCAAAATAAGTATTGCACTGTTCAATGCATATCCCCAGGAGGAAATATGTAGCTGTGTGCGACTCATCATTGACCTTACCATGTCCAACAAAGTTTGGTTTCTCCGTTCGGACACACCGTTTAATTGTGGTGTTCCGGGAGGAGTCCACTGTGAAAGAATACCATACTCTTTCAAGTAATCAAGAAACTCATTGCTTAAGTATTCTCCACCACGGTCCGACCGTAATGTATTAATACTTTTGTCGGTCTATTTTTCTACTTCGTGTCGAAATTCTTTGAATTTCTCAAAGGTTTCTGACTTGTGTCTCATAAGATACACATAACCATAACGCGATGCATCATCTGTAAAGGTTACGAACTATTGATATCCACCTCTAGCCTGGCTAGACATGGGCCTACATACGTCACTATGAACAAGGACTAACAGTTCGGTAGCACGTACACATTTACCGCTAAAATGTGTTTTAGGCATTTTCCTAATAAACAAGATTCGCAGACGTCATATGAATTTGGAACAAATCCGTCCAAGTACCCACTCTTCGAAAGTGTGGATATGCGAGTATTGTTAATGTGTCCCAGACGACAATGCCACATATAAGTTTCATCTTTGTTACTTAGTTTAAGCATTTTGTTTGTTACATTATATGTTTGAGATTTATTATATTCAAAATAAAAGACCATTATTCACATCAGCACTGCATATCTCCATATCATTTTTATACATAAAACACCCAGTGTTTCTAAAAATAAAAGTATAGCCACATTGGGCCAATAAAGATACAGATATAATATTCCTAGTCAAACTAGGTACATAATAACAATCTAAAAGATTAAGTACATGCCCCGAAGGCAGTTCCAAAATATAAGTCCCAACGACCAAAACGGCGACTCGAGTCTCATTTCCAACGCGGAGGTCAATCTCTCCTGAGGCCAGTCTCCTGCTAATCCGTAGATCCTGCACATAAGTACATATATGAGTACCACAACCAGAATCAAAAATCCAATTTTTAAAACTAGAAGTAGACATGTTTATTTCTATAACAAACATACCTAAAGACGGTGCATTGTCCGCTTTGATTTCCTTCATGTGCGCCTTGTACTCACGGCAGTCACGCTTCCAGTGACCCCGTTTGCCACACTGCAGGCATACATCTTGGGATTTGTCCTTAGCCTTCCCAGAAGACTTAGATGATTTGGCCTTGCCCTTCTTCTTCTTCTTCTTTACACCTCCAGTCACCTTGGGCCAAACCTTAGGAGACTGAGATGTTGAAGCGAAGTGCGCCTCGCGCTTTTTTTCCTTCATCAACTCTTTTTCTGCTTCAAGCAACATTTTCATCAGCTCTTCAAGAGTATGGTCTTGGTTCATCATATTGTAGTTCATGATGAACCCGCTCCAGCTATCAGGAAGAGACTGTAAGATCAAATCTATAGAAGTCTCAGCCTCAAAGGTTATGCCTAGCTGACCTAGATGTTCAATGTCAGCAATCAAATGTGACACATGGTGCTCAACAGACATACCCTTTGACATTCGTGAGTGAAATAGCTTCTTCTGCAATTCATAAATTTGTGATCTAAGGTTAGATCGATGAAGGTCCTTAAATTTTTCCATCATTGTATAGGGATCCAATCCCTTATTTTGGCGATGAAATTGAGGGGTCATCGCAGCGAGCATGACAGACTGAGCAGTTGAGTTGTCATCGCTATGAATCTTCCAAAGCTTAAGCTCAAGCGGCTGCTCATTTTCGGGTTTAGGCCCGAGGGGTCTCTCTATCGTATAGAGCATCCTCTCAGCCCTCAGGACAATCCTGAGGTTCATATCCCAATCAGGAAAGTTCGCGCCATTAAAGATATTTTCGTCCATGATAATGTCTCTAACCCCGATCTTTCCAGTCATCTTAATTGCAATAGTCAAACTATTCAATTAACAATATTTGGGTACAGTCTAACTGTTACAAGAAAAATAAAATATTAGTCCAACTAATAAATATATATAATTGACGAAATAATTTGAAAGCGCGTAATGCCAAGTATTTGAACGAAATTGCAAATTCAATACTGGCCTCCCACTATTTTTCGGCGAGCCTCTAACCCTTTGTTGAGTACTCGGGAAACCTAGTTTCCTAGTGGGCTAGGATCTCGTTAAATAACACACAACCTTGACTTTGGCCAACAAGCTGTATGATATTTAACTAGGTAGATCTCTAAGATCAATTGGATCTCATCCAATTCCTAGATCCGGTAGGTGGACCTCCATGTCCGAAACATATATACAATATATATGCCAATATATCCAATATATTTTCCTAACATTTTCCTCTGAATCAACTAAGCATTGGCTTTGGCTCAACAAGCTTAATGATTCCAGTTAAGCGGGACCCATTGACCTTGGAAAGCTTCGTAATCGATGTTGATGAATAAGAAGTGATCTTGACTTTGGCCAAAAAATCACAACTTGGGCAAGACATACGATATGGAACAAAGTCTTCATGATTCAAACACATCCGCGATGGACAAAGGTCTTGACTTTGGCCAACAAACCAGTGTCAATCTTGGATCTTGAGAATGAATCATTCAATGGTAGGAAAACGCTTAATATTTGTTGAGGGTTTTTCACGTAATTGGCAACCAATTAATTATCTTTGATTAGGTCTCATCATACACCCTTAAGCATGCATTCTAAAAGCATAATAAGGCGCGGTAAATAAATTAATAATGATATGCGGATGGATATCTCACAAATTGTTCCTAGAACAAATCACTCTATTTCCTCTCCCCGGCTAGCACTATTCTAACTTCTACCCAATTACATAATACATCAAAGAAACCTCATTACATTGAGGGGAATTGGTGAGAAGATAATTACAAAGAATCGAGAGATAAAGGCTGGACACGCATGTCCAATTTAATAAATTCTAAATTTATTACAACAATTTCCAAAATTGCCCTCACTCATCTAATATCCATCTGATATACATTATTCATACAACACATCCATGTATTCACACAAAACATGTTATTCAATCAATCTAATCCAATTAATTAATCTTTGAATTAAGTGATCATCCAATGTTCAAACAACGATTTGATTTGCGCGAGTCCAACTCGTTTAAGAATAAGTACTCAAAGTACGAATTCTTGAATTATATCGAACTACAAATTTAAATCCGATTCAATTTGTATTCAATACTAATTCTATATTTAATACCAAATTAAATAATTACACTTTTAATGTGCCTTTACGACTTAGATTCTAAATCTAATCTTATTGGGTCTCAAAGCCCAATTAACATCCAATGTCAATTTAATTAAAGTCCAATGGGCTTTCAATTAATTTATCAAGGCATGGACTTTGGCAACCAAAGCCCAATAAGGAATCACCATTTGCCACAAAATTAATTTTGGCCCATTAGACCCAATTAATTAATTAAAGGCCCATATATTATATTTGAACTTAATGGAATGGTTTAGGCCCAATCTGGATCCAATCCAATTGTCCTAAACCAACTTGGCCCAACCAAGCCCATTAGGCCCAAATACAACAACTTTAGCCCAATTCCAAATTAAGCCCAATTAATTAAATTCTAATATTCCAAATTCACAATTTAATTAATTAAAGTGTATTGCACTAATTAATTATTTAAATTTACATTTCCAAAATATTAATTTAATCAATTAATCATGCTTTATTATATTCAACACATGTCCAACATTATTGAAACAAAATCAATTCATTAACATGCTCCTTTGGTCATGGCAATGGAGGGATTTTTATATCCGATTTTGATTTCAATCCAATTAAATCATAAATCAATATATCCATCATTTTAAACACATCTAATGGTCCAAAAATCAAAATCACCATGACTTTAGGGTTCATCACCAATCGACCAAGCCTAAGAATTTTGGGAAAATTAATCCAATTAATTTTTCATCAAATTGATCATGCTTAACACTTAGTTATCATTATATAAGCATACTCAAACAAACAATTTGATCAAAACATGCTTAAATCAAAAATACCCAAATTCAAGTATATAAACCCTAAGTTCATTTCATGCTCAAAATTGGCTCTGATACCATTGTTGAGTTTCTAAGGTCAAACCAAGAACATTTCAAGCATGAAATAATGTGAATACTAAAATAAAGTATAGCAGAATTATACTTACAAAGATCGGTTGTAGGATGTGTAGTAAATAAAAATTTTGCTCTCTTTGAAGTTGTTCCAACCTCCTCCAAAGTTATGTATCAAGCTCCAAGCTTTATCTTTTTGAATTCCAAACTCAATGGATGTTTCCCTATCACCTTTGTATGAATCTTTGATGTGCTAGCAATGGAGATTTTGCAACAAAATACCCTAGTTCTTCCTTCCTTGTTCTCGGCAATTGAGAGATTTTGGAGAGGGAGAGAATCGGTTTTAGGAGAGAGAGAGAGGAAGTGAAAATGTTGACTTGTGTATTTCATTTTCAAAAAATAAAATAAGATATACCAAATATCTAATATTTGGTAATAGCCAATCATCTCTCAACTTGAGTGTAAAACAAGCCATCAACCACCCACCAAATTCCATCACCAAAAAGTTGATCAAAGTGACTAGGTGATGTGACTTGTGATGTGACTTGTGGGCCCCACTTAATTCAAAATCCGAGTTGGCCCGCAAACACTTTCCGGGCTCGGGTTCGTTAATTCTGAATTAATGAATTTTTCGTTGCGACATAATTAAATCAAATTTAATTAAATGATTATTCTTAGCAAAATTACTATTAAAGTCGCTCGCGAATTAATTCTAAATTAATTCGTTCACCCGAATTAAAATCCAATTTTAATCCTGTTATGAAATCTAATTTCAGATAATATATTGAATATATTATTTAATCGATTAATTCCGAATTATTCGTTCTCTCTCTTCTAATAGAATTTTATCCCAGATAAATTCTCTCCGCAATTAATCCTAGATTAATTATGTTCGAGTCATACATCATTGATGAATCTTCGGGAAGCGTCCTATGAGATCCATGGATATGTTGGCAGTAAATTCGGTCGTCGGACTATCCGAACACGTACGTATCTCGTACCATATTTTTACCGATTTACGAGACATGGTTGGCTTTTAGCAAAGCGTCGTGCCTACCCAATTCTCCAGAAATATTCTTAAAGGAATATATAATCTATATCAGGCGTAGTATACGTAGTATTGCGTATTGCGATCCAGTATCTGATGTCACATGCAAGGCTTGGGGCTGGAATAGTGTATGTCCCGTACGAAGCATATATCGAATCACAAACAACTAGTCTCTATAATCGGATAATCATGACTTTGTCATATTATCCCGATAGTTGCAACATAATAGAGAACCAGTTCTGTATCCCTGTTTGATCATCATCTCCATATGTCTGAAGTGATACTTCCGTCTTGACATCACACCCAATACACTATGATTCTCAATAAACCCAGAAGAGGCGTACACATAACCTATTAAAGTCTCGGACGACCAAAACCAAAGCGTATTGATTGTCACAAGTACTAGCGATGCAAGTCTCCGGTTAAGACCAAATACACCTAACCTGAAGCGGATTCCCATAGACACATAGTCATACTACCAATGGGATTCCGCGGGGTCTATCCAGAGTGAAGCTGTTTCCGTACCATCGGTAAACACAACCTCATATCACACTTGCATAAGTTTCCAATACTTAAATATATGAGAACTATGCTGTTACGCTTCCATAACACGCACAAGTGCAATACTAGTCTATTCTGCATTATCGATGTCCAGTCTCGATAATACTACGACTAGGGATATTTAATGATTAAACCTTTGTGGATTGATATTGTCTCATATCTTATAATCCGGAACTAATCATAAGGACTTTTATCATTTATATATATAAGTAATCTAATTACAAAATGATAAAATGCAATTTCCATTGTCACATAGTTAATTTGTACAAAAACCACAATGTCTTTTACAAATAGTGACACTATGGGTCATAATTGTCCAACAGATATTGATGAGCAGAAAATATATCAATATTTACCGCCCCTTTTACTTAATATTTTGTTTAGATTCTCGGGTTTGATAAACATTTTGATGTGTTTTAGTTTATTTTGCAGATAAAATAATATTGGGACACAATGAAATCATTTAGGACGAAATGTGGGTCAAATAAGGGTAAAAATTGGACTTGACATACGATGAGCGGAAAATATATCAATATTTACCGCCCATTTTACTTAATATTTTGTTTAGCTTCTCGGGTTTGATGAACGTTTTGATTAATATTGGGACACAATGAAATCATTTGGGACGAAATGTGGGTCAAATAAGGGCAAAAATTGGACTTGACATATTAATTTTGGAGATTAGAAACTTGAAATGGCGTTTTAACGAAGTGAAGTTTTGGAAATTTCAATTTTGCTCATCTGTCGTATTTTGGGCATAATGTTTTACTCCGATATCGGATTGAGCTGATTAAAGTTCCAGATTAAAGAAGACTCAAAGATCTACAACTTTTAAAGAAAAATAATTTCGAATTCTGAAAATTTCATACCCGAAATTGGTGAACCATCCAGAAGTGTGTTGTGTGTAATTATTAAAGTCATTTTCAATCATTTTCAAAGCAAAAAATAAATTAATAAATAAATAATAAAAATTATCAAATCACCACCAAACATGATAAGCAATTAGTGGAGCAATTAATAATGGATTTGGTGGAGCAATTAGTGGAGCAATTAATAATGGATTTGGTGGATGATTTGATGGAGGCAAAATTTTGCCTATAAATACCAAGCCATTTCATTTGTAAATTCATACTTTCTTCTAAGGAATTTCTTAAGAATACTAAGAAGATTGTATCTTGTTTGTTTATTTACAGCTTTCAGTAATTAATTTCCGCTTTCGCATTTTCTTTTGTTTACTTTTCAGTTTTTACTTTCCGCAATTTACTTTTACGCACATTACTTTTCTTTCTTTAATTTTCAGTTTTTATTTTTCAGTAATGAGGAGGTAACTCCCCTTTACCGGGGTAAAAGGTAAAACTTTTATCACTAATATTTAGATTAATCTCCCTTAATTATAATGTATAAACTAGTTAAAACCTGACTTAACGAGGATACCGCCATATTGGTCGGTTGGTAATTATTTAAATTGGTTTTAACCTGACTAAACTGGATACCGCATGATTTGTCGGTTGGTATTTAATTATTAATTTGACTTAATCTGGATACCGCCTATATGGCTGGTTGGTAATTATCATGCAAAGTTAATATATTATATTAAGGGAGATATCTAAAATAGAAGTAATAAAAGTGGATCATTTTACCTCAGCATTTTCTTTTATTGTACTTTTACTTTATTTACTTTTCAGCAATTTACTTTCAGCATTTACTTTCAGCATTTACTTTTCAGTAATTTACTTTCAGCATTTACTTTTCATCATTTAATTTTCAGTATTTTACTTCATGTCTTTTATTTTATTTAAGTTTTTACTACCCGTAATTATGTGTCGTAACTAAGCCAATTATCTGGGGTTGTGATGAAATCCAATATCACCGGTTTATAAGGGGTTAAATTACAGTTTGGGTAATATAAAGGTTTATTTATTAAGCCTTAATCCTAATGCTTTTCATTAACTGGCCATTAATAAAATTGAACTGGTAAACTTAAAATGAACTTGGAAAATGGATTTTAGGTTTAAGACCTTAGACTTAATAGCCCACGATCTTCCTTGAGGATAGATAACCCTTTAATAGATTTCCTTACATGATAGGAATATACCTGTCGGATGGGGGTAGCTATAATTGGAACTTAATCTTAATAAATTCAGATAACTTGGTTAACATAGGAATATGATTAATTGGGTTATACTGGGTATTTGTATTTGACCATCAGAAGAGGCTTTTACCTAATTTTGTGTTCCAAGTTAATAAACCAATATATTACACAAATGTAAAATAACCACTTCATCTTTTAAAAAGATATTGAAAAGATTCACAATCCTGGATAGTTTTATAAATTTGAATTTTCTTCAATCTACTTTCAAGCAATTTTATTTACTTGTTTTAATTTTAAAGTCATCATCCAATCAAACAATCAATCCATTAGATACTTGTAAACATTTAACTTCATAAATTGATAACAAAAGGTTTTAAGTCCTCGTGGAATCGATAATTTTTATACTACTTGAACGATACATGTGCTTGCGTTATACGCGTGTGATTACGCACCGGTCAACATATTAATTTTGGAGATTGGAAACTTGAAAGGGCGTTTTAACGAAGTGCAGTTTTGGAAATTCCAGTTTTGCGCATCTGTCGTATTTTCGGTATAATGTTTTACTCCGATATCGGATTGAGCTGATTCAAGTTCCAGATTAAAGAAGACTCAAAGATCTACAACTTTTAATGACAAAATAATTTTGAATTCTGAATATTTCATGCCCGAAATTAGTGAACCATCCAGAAGTGTGTTGTGTGTAATTATTAAAGTCATTTTCAAAGCAAAAGATAAATAAATAAATAATAAAAATTATCAAATCACCACCAAACATGATAAGAAATTAGTGAAGCAATTAATAATGGATTTGGTGGAGCAATTAGTGGAGCAATTAATAATGGATTTGGTGGATGATTTGATGGAGGCAAAATTTTGCATATAAATACCAAGTCATTTCATTTGTAAATTCATACTTTATTCTAAGGAATTCCTTAAGAATACTAAGAAGATTGTATCTTTTTTGTTTATTTACAGCTTTCAGTAATTAATTTCCGCTTTCGTACTTTCTTTTCTTTACTTTTCAGTTCTTACCTTCCGCAATTTACTTTTACGCACAATACTTTTCTTTCTTTAATTTTCAGTTTTTACTTTTCAATAATGAGGAGGTAACTCCCCTTTACTGGGGTAAAAGGTAAAACTTTTATTACTAATATTTAGATTAATCTCCCTTAATTATAATACATAAACTAGTTAAAACCTGACTTAACGAGGATACCGCCATATTGGTTGGTTGGTAATTATTTAAATTGGTTTTAACCTGACTAAACTGGATACCGCCTGATTGGTCGGTTGGTAATTTATTATTAATTTGACTTAATCTGGATACCGCCTATATGGCTGGTTGGTAATTATCATGCAAAGTTAATATATTATATTAAGGGAGATATCTAAAATAGAAGTAATAAAAGTGGATCCTTTTACCTCAGCATTTTCTTTTATTGTACTTTTACTTTATTTACTTTTCAACAATTTATTTTCAGCATTTACTTTTCAGCAATTTACTTTTAGCAATTTACTTTCAGCATTTACTTTTCAGTAATTTACTTTCAGCATTTACTTTTCAGCATTTAATTTTCAGTATTTAATTTCAGCATTTACTTTCTGTCATTTACTTTTCAGCAATTTACTTTTCAGCATTTTAATTTATGTCTTTTATTTTATTTAAGTTTTTACTAGCCCTAGTTATGTGTCGTAACTAAGTTAGTTATCTGGGGTTGTGATGAATTCTAATATCACCGGTTTATAAAGGGTTATTTTATAGTTTGGGTAATTTAAAGGTTTACTTATTAAGTCTTAAGCTTTATGCGTCTTGTTAATTGGTCACCAATAAGATTGATCTGGTAAATCTAAAATAAACTTGATAAATGAATTTTAGGTTTCAGCCTTAGACTTAATAGCCCACGATCTTCCTTGAGGATAGATAACCCTTTAATAGATTTCCTTACAGGATATACATATACCTGTCGGGCGGGGGTAGCCATAATTGGAACTTAAACTTAATGACTCCAGGTAATTTGGTTGACATAGACATATGGTTCAATTGGGTTATACTGGGTATTTGCGTCTGACCATCGACAGAGGCTTTCGCATAATTTAGTATTCCAGTTTAGTAAACCGATATACTACACAAAAATGAAATAACCACTTCATCTTTAAAATGATATTGGAAGATTCACAACCCTAGATAGTTTCCTAATATTGAATTTTCTTAAACCTACTTTCGCGCAATTTTATTTACTTGTTTTTAAATTCAAAATCATCACCATTTCAAATCAATCATTTAGGTTTGGGGGAGGAAATTAGTTGATTAGTATCTTGTTTTTAGTTGTGTGTTGTTTTTATTTTTAGTCCAAAATTTTTCGAAAAATACAAAAAAAAAATTGAAATTTTTTCAAAAATTACAAAAATATTTTGCGTTTTTGTGTTTTTATTTTGACTAAAAAGGTGAAATTGGTAAGAGATAGCTGAGTAAGGAGTTTCCACTCCTGAGACGTATCTCAAACCTAATTCAGAACAAGTTAATTTTTGTTTATGTCCTTTTGAATTATTTAATTTGTAAAATCTCTATAAAATTGACTAAAATGGATTTTCATATGCTCAGTTGGTAGGTATTATCAACATGCATGGTAACATACGGACATGAGCTAAAATTGAAAAGTTTGTAATATTTAGTGCTCTAATTTAATTAGAGGAATCATCTCAAAAGGTGATGGAGTAAAAAAAAAAAACGTCTCAGATCCGATTTATTAAGTCTGTAAGGGTGTTTTAACACATAGTGCCCTAAAGCCAACTGGTTTGGGAGTCATTGGCCCAAAGCTCGCTACATGGGTCAAAGATGCTGCAAAAATATATATATCTGAAGTCTGAGTAATTAAGTTTGTAGGGGTGTCTTAACACTTGGTGCCCTAAAGGCAACTGGTTTGGGAGCCACCGACACAACACTCGCTACATAGATTGAAGATATTGTATATAAATAAAAAAAATCAAAAATCAAAGAAAAAAATCAGAAAAATTATCCATTCCTGCAAAAAGGTGTGAATTCTGATAATAAAAAATATTACTCTCTTATCAACTGCACTTGTGACTGTTGTGGGCAAAAATGAGTTGATTAATATTTTGTCGGCTGTGCATATGGAGAATGGTAAATATAATCGGAGAATTTACTTATTCAGTAATTTAGAAAGAAAGAAAACAACTAGTAACTTGGAGTAGAAGTTTCACCTGATTAGTCACTAACTTCTTTATTCTTTTTTCTCTTGTATTTTTGCTTTTGCGTGCATTAGTTTTATTATCTTTTTACTTTTGTAAAACGTTTGTGGGTATCGTTGCTGTAAGCCCTCACGAGACTATAACTCGTCCACTAGGGACACCTAGGGGTTTAAAGGCTTGTTGCATATGCAAAATGCAACCGTGATCCCTACGAAAGTGGCTTAGTTTAATTTTAATTGTTTCTTGTATTTTATTTTGTTGTTTTGCTCGAGGTCTAGCAAAATGTTAGGTTTGGGGGTGTGATGAGCGGAAAATATATCAATATTTACCGCCCCTTTTACTTAATATTTTGTTTAGTTTCTCGGGTTTGATGAACGTTTTGATGTGTTTTAGTTTATTTTGCAGATAAAATAATATTGGGACACAATGAAATCATTTAGGACGAAATGTGGGTCAAATAAGGGCAAAAATTGGACTTGACATATTAATTTTGGAGATTGGAAACTTGAAAGGGCGTTTTAACGAAGTGCAGTTTTGGAAATTCCAATTTTGCGCATCTGTCATATTTTGGGAATAACTTTTTACTCCGATATCGGATTGAGCGGATGCAAGTTCCAGATTAAAGAAGACTCAAATATATACAACTTTGAAAGACAAAATAATTTCGAATTCGGAAGATGTCATGCCCGAAATTGATGAACCATCCAGAAGTGTGTAATTATTAAAGTCATTTTCAATCATTTTCAAAGCAAAAAAATAAATTAATAAATAAATAATAAAAATTATCAAATCACCACCAAACATGATAAGCAATTAGTGGATCAATTAATAATGGATTTGGTGGAGCAATTAGTGGAGCAATTGAATTCTAATATTGAATTTTCTTAAACATACTTTTGCGCAATTTTATTTACTTGTTTTTAAATTCAAAATCATCACCATTTCAAATCAATCAATCAACATGTTATATACTAGTAATCATTTGACCTCATAAAATTAATAGATTAGGTATTAAGTCCTCGTGGGATCGATACTTTTTATACTACTTGAATGATACGTGCGCTTGCGTTATACGCGTGTGATTACGCACCGGTCAGATAATGGCTAAAAGAATCTTAATGGATTTTAGCATGGCTAATGGTGAAAAAGTTTCCTTATAGTCAATCCTAGGAAATTAAGTGTAACATTTCGCTACCACTCGGGCCTTAAAGGTTTATACCTTTCCATCAGGCCCTCCATTCCTTTTATAAATCCATTTACAACTAATAGGTTTAACTCCTTCAGGAAGTTCAACTAAGTCCCAGAGTTGATTATCATGCATAGAATCCATCTTGGACTTCATGGCTTCTTGCCCTTTTTCCCGAATCGATATCTAATATCGCTTCTTTATACGTAGTCGAATTTGTTTCCTTCAAGAGGAGAACATCAAGGCTCGCATCAGACGATAAAAACAGTCTCTCAAGAGGCCTTGATATTTTTTTCGACTTACATAGAATCTGTGTTGTAAATCCTTCACCTAATTGGATCTATGGTTCCATCTCAGGTTCATTAATGTTGGGATTAAACTCATTAAGTTCAATCTTTCTACAATTCTCACTTTATCTTAAAAATTCATTTTTTTTTAGAAAAAGTGGCAAAACGAGCAATAATTACATTTCGTTGCTCAGAATTATAGAATTGAAATTCTAAAGAATTTTCAAGATAGCCAACGAACCTATATTTATATCCGCTAGGTGCTAGTTTATCTTGATGTGCAACTCTAATGTATGCAGGACAACCCTAAATCTTTAAATATCTAAGATTTGGATTTCTACCATACCATATCTGATATGGGGTCGTAGAAACAATTTTCGATGGAAATCTGTTAAGTATGTGGGCAGCAGTTAGTAAAGTGTAACCCCAAAGGTAATATGGAAGATCTGTATAACTCATCATAGATCGCACCATATCCAATAAAATACGATTTTTCCACTCTGAAACACTATTGTGTTGAAGAGTTCCTAGTAGGCTATATTGGGCGAGAATCCTATTCTCCCTTAAATAACTTCTGAATTTATCGTTCATGAATTCAGTACCTCGATCTGATCGAAGACATTTGATGAATTTCCATATTTATTTTTCTACCTCGTTTCGAAATATTTTGAATTTTTCAAATGTTTCTGATTTATGTCTCTTCAAATAGACATATCTATATCTTGACTTATCAGTGAAAGTCACGAAGTATGTTAAACCATCATGAGCGGCATGATTTAATGGACCATACACATCAAAGCACCAACTCCAACAAAAGGATCGACTAGATTCTTTACAGACGGAATCTTCAGAACAGCCACGTCTTCGTGTTGTATTATGTCCCTAATCATATGGTATTTCCTCTCAATATATTTTGAACTCTTGTGGCTTCTTAGTTATTTGGAATTAGCCACTACACCGCTATTATCATCATAAAGTAGCAATGGTTTGTTCATTTCTGGAACAACTTCCAAATCATTAAAGTACTTTCAGAGTCAAACCGTTTACATCACATGAAGCTCTAGGACATATATCCCAACAGTTGTTTGTATGGAATACCCCCAAAATTATTTTGGGAGTGAAGAATAACTCAACATGGAACGAATCATGTCGAGTAAAGTTCGTATGGAATACCCCCAAAATGATTAAAGGTCCAGTCTTAGTCAAGTACGAGTCATAGTTAAATACGAGTCTTGTATCAATTCTGATGTGTGAAGTCATTGTAAAATCAATTGTTACCAAGTATAATAATTAATATTGAGTTTGTTTTCAGTGTTTTCGGGTTGGGCTACGGTCCCATACAAAGTATAGTCAAATCAAAATAAGTATATTAGTATCAGTTATAGGTAGTTAGTCAGAGGCTGATGGGGTTAGTACTACTATCCCCTGCCGGTAACATCTCCTAGATCGGGGATGTTACAAGCGAACACTCTCATTAGGGATGATGAAATTAAAGTCATCACGAAGTCCACTTAGATTTCACGATGTTGCACTAACAGTGGTGACTAACGAACGTTTCAACAAACTACACGCTCCCACTCATTATTTTAAGTTTAGTGATTTTATATGTAAAACATCTAATGTTTTGTAATCCTAGTGAAAAAACTAAGAAATCAATATTAAAGGTCTTCAATTACCAAGTTAGTTGTTTCATAATAAAATTACTCGTTTTACCAATAAAGCTTAAATTCACTATGAAACATCTAAGTTATTCTTAATAAACGATTTATTAGAAATGCTTAGAACTAAATTTTATAATTTTACAAATTTTAATAATTTAAAATTAATTCACAATTTTGTTTAATTTAATCGATTGATCGTTAAAATTCTAAAATAATTTTTTAATCTAATTAGAAACTATTTAGTATCATAAATAAATTTATGAAAAAGCATATGTATATATGACATGTTATAATGCAAGACTAGGCATTATGCTAATTCTATATAACATTTAAAATATGTATGAGTATAAACAATTTATAATTCACACAAAATAAATAAATTGGATATTAATTGAGTTTAGAATTCGGGTATTTCTAAAATTGCAAACCACCAATAAATAAAAATTACATCAATCTTCAAATGTGGGGTAACCATAAATCCCCTTTATGTGACTACAAAAGAAAAATTTTTCTTTTTTTATGTGGCCAGCACCCAAATTTTTTTTTTAACTGGTTGCGTGGCAGCCAGTTGCTGCACTGTGTGTAGGCATGTAGCGAGTTGCTACACAGTGCAGCTATTATTACTACACTGTCTCGCACTGTGCAGTAAAAAAACATTTTGAACATAATAATATATTTCGTCCGTCGTCTTTTGGCTTGATCTTGATTTCCTACAGGAAAAAAATACTCATTTAATTTTAAGTTTACATATATATCCAATATATAAAACAAAAATTAAAATCCTAACCCAAAGTCAACCATACAATTAACGATTAATATACATACATCCATCATCACATGATAACAAATGCATATCCTATTCTTTTACATACATATTAAGATGATTTACAATAAATCATTCTTATTAATATACTAGAATAAATACGACGGTTCATGATGTCATTTGTTAGTTTTCAGAATTCATGCGCAGCGGAAACATGTTCATAAAAAAAAAATTATTTGAGTAAACATTGAAAAATCGGATCCATATTTTCTAGTATATTAATAATATAAAAATAATTTAGATCTTAAGAAGAAAATATACATATAGATTCAGATCTCTTTGAATCAAGATTCTTTGAATCACTATCTTCCTCGTCTTGTCTCCTAACCTCCAACGGCACGTGTAGGCGTGAAAAATAATTACGAAGAACACTCTAATTTTTCTGAAAGATTTATATACTCAACACATGAGACAAATCCTTATTATTATATATTTTCTTTTGATTTTCTCAAAACCAAAACAATTTTTTTTTTCCTTTTTCCTTCACTCACGTTTTTTTTTTTTTGCTTTTTGATCTCTTGAATGTATCATCTTTTTTCATCCACCAAAAAAAAATATATAGCTCACGTTTTGTTTTGTTTTGTTTTTAATTTTTTTTTTATTATTGCCTTTTGATAATTATTTAAAGTCTTCTCATCTGTTTTAAAAACTTCTCTCCATTTATCAAAGCCAAAACCAAGCTTATCCTTTTGGATATTATTATTTTGATTTTCAAAAAATCAAAATAAAGCCATTTAATATTGATCAAATTAAGATGATTCTAATATTTTATTTTTCAAATACTTTCATCAAAATCTCAACTTTTGAAATTTAGATAAATTTGAAATAATATCTTAATTTTTAAAATTTTCAACTTTCGAAAATATTATCTTATTAAATTAAAATTTAATCAATCAAATTAATTAAATATTTATTTTCATAAATTAATAAATAGATATATTATCTCTTGATAAATATATGAAGACAACTTTTGTCATAATTTCCAACCAAGAGTTTTATGGAATAATTAGAGTGTAAAATAATTCACGATTATTTTTTTTCACAATTATTATTGTTCGAACAATGATAGAAGACGACGAGAGGATCAATGAACCTATAATTCTAAGCTCCAACAATTCTGTTGATTAATTATAAACTCTTTTATTAATCAAACGAAATTATTAATTCTAGAGAAACTCCACTAAATACTAAGAATTGCACTCTCAGAATTATATAATTAATTACTCAAAGTATCCGTCCATTGATATAGTTATTACCTATGCAATGATCCTCCATAAAATATTCGTAAAGGAGTTAGGTATAAAATCTGTTAACTTCTCCAATTACATCTTTATCTTTGACCTCCATTAGTTCTCAAGTGAACACTTAATTCATAAATATTATGAATTTGCGCGCTAATCATTCAGGTTCTGAACCAACAAACGATGGAATCTTAAGAACGAATTTAATCGTATCAGGTTAGCATTCCCAGCTATTCATTCAATTCATTCCCAAAATACAAGGTTTACGAAATGTAACGAATACAAAATCCTACAGAGTAAATTAAAGAATAAATTAAAATGATATATGAGTCTGCTAAATACAATGAATTAAGATCATCACATATGACCATCATTATAATAAAATTGATGTTCTTTATTTAATGAAAATTATTAGAATTTTTCAATTTCATCTGATATTGTCCAATATAATATTATTATGTAAAATACATTCATTTTTACGTCTCTACATTTTATAGTCTGGATAGAATTATATCATTCATAATGGAATGAACTGTATTTATGACTTTGGATTTTGAAGATTCCCAACTTCAAATCATAGTCATGGACAAATTTTGATTATTATTCTTTTAAATTTTATCTATAAATATATGTATGTAACATTTTACATAAACATATATATTTAACTTAAAGCTACATAAATAATCACGGAATTTTCATGAATTTTATAAAGCAAATCAAAATGCATATATGGAATAAAATTGAATCATAAATTTTTTGATCAATCATATTTTGAACACATTTGCTTGTTGGACATAAAAATCCACGGCTACCAGCTCCTATCCCTAGCCGTAGTTCTTAATTAAAGAGATTGGCGATTATGAAAATGGGTATTTTGCAGATACGATTGCATATTTTGAGATTATTGTGAGCTTTGTCAGTGGTGAATTTTGTGCAAGAGCATCAAAACCTGCAGATAACCTGGTTTTTTTCCTCAACCGAGATCTAAAGAGAGCAAGTGTGGGTGATATGAGTGAATTTTACTCCTCTGTATGCATCCCATCAATATGTATACTTGTTAAGCCGCATGTTCATTCGCTTTGCTTGTGTTTTGTGTATTGCATGTGGTGAAGAAGATGGGGTTGTTGGGTCTTTTTACTCATGCATTTATTCTTTCACAAAGTTTTTATTAGACAGTAAATTCTTGGTCTTTACCAAGAGTATTAATTTGCTTTGAGAAGTTCCGTTTAGTACTTTTGTTTCTTTTTGCAACCAAGTAAAATTTAGAGCTTCTTGTTATTTACAGGCCAAATACTGGTGGTCAACTGACTCAACTCCACCTCTTGCTGCCAAAGGATTATTTAGTGTTTTTGTTGTTTACAAGCCAGCTACTGGCTATAGCCCGGGGTTAGTTAATATCCTAAACTATGTTGACAATCCTCATTCTCAAATCAAAAAGGTAAAAATTTTTGTCCAAATAAAAGGAAAGTGTTGTTTTGTTCTTATTAAAATCTAGTTGAAGCTGATGTCTGTGTGCTTCTAACAGATCACCACCTCGCGTTTGTTATTCTCAAAGCAAACTATCACAATTTATTATGTGATATATGTGTTGACAATCTCATGGATCGAGTATTTGTCTCTGACATCTCTAAAATAAAGCCATTATTGTGTATTTCTATATTTGCTGATTTATTCCGTCTCCAGTTTGTGAAACCAATTCAATTTCATACAAGAGGCTTCAGGCGGAAAGAATATATTTGTCAATGATCTTGCGATTAAGGTATATAGTTTTTCATATGCATAACCATTAGGTATTGGCATATGGATAATATATTGTTTCTTTGTTAATTGACTTATGGTTTGGCCCAAAAAGCTAAAGACGATAGTTTAAAACCAAAAATGGTTTTGAGGTCACAATTACAATTTTTTGTTAATGATTGTCAGCTGAATCATGATAAATTATTTTATTTTTTAGCTCATCTTTGGATACTGAGAAAATTGAATAAAATGATGAATTTTTATCGGAAAAGCCTATGTTTTTGTTAATTTGTTTCGAGTTAACATTCATGTTATGCAAGTAAATGAGTTTTTAGTTTATATCTTTGTTTACGTAAGCTTATTATTATTTTTTAATATTTTTATGATATTTTTTTTAAGGGATGTGGTTATTAAATGAATTTTCACAAGTTTTTTAAAATTATTTTTCTAGTTCTTATGTTTGGTATATTTGGATTGTTTTCCATTCTCCTTTATAATAATTTGGTTCTATAATTATATGTTTCGCTTCGCAGTTGCATATCCTATCATCCTTTTCTCCTACATATAGGTGTGATTGTAGGCGTGAATGTGAAAGATAGTGTACACGAGTGGTTATTTTATTGCAAATATTGTTGCAACTGTTATGTGAAAGTCTCTTAAATTGAGCCTAAATTTTTTTAGCAACTGCAGGCACAAGCCTTGCATGTGCAGTTTTACTAGTATTTTATAAAATGGCAACAATTTCTTTACTTTCTTTGCATACTTGAACCAAAACAACAAGTGCACTATAGTTTCCCCATATAATAGTACTTTCCCACATAAAACATATTAAAAAAAGACTTTCTCATGTTTATGTACGGAAATTTTCTAAATATGGTTATAAGAGTTTATAAATGAAATGAAAGGATGTAATCCTTAAGTGAAAAGATTAAACCATTGGATTTAAAGGGAATGATATATCCTTTAAGGGGAAAAAACATAACCCTTAAGAATTGTCTTAATTGACATAAGGGTTCCTTTTCAATTGTAACCCTACATGTCTATACATAAGGTATTGGATTCTCATTTCTATTCACTGAATTTTTATATGCATTCTCTTACAAGTCTTGCATATTATGAGGTCTTGAGTTTTCTTAAGTCAAGTGAGTTCCACCATTTTGTCCTTATTCAATTTCTTGTGTAAGAAGTGTCCATTCTACAAGAAGCATCCAAGTAATCCTGAGAGAATGTTAGTCATAAGACATTTGTAGAGCACCGAGGCGGGGCTAATAAGTTCTTAAGGACAGGGCAACTCGACTTGGATTCAGTTTTATCATCTTCAATATTTTCCAGGTTTTTCTAAGTATTTTGGTTAGGTTATGTTTTTGGTAATGTTTATTAATTTGCCTGTTAAAATTATTTAATGACACATATCTACCAACAATCTTAAGAACTTATTACTTTTAAAGTGTTGTTAAATCGAATTTTACATATTTTAATAGTCTTATACATGGAAAAATGTATTTTGTGCATGAAAAATACGAATGGGTATTCGAACGCTCGATCAACGTGTAGGCAAAAATTATGTTTTACGCAGAAACATTCGAACGCGTATTCAAATGCAACTCGAACTCCAGCCCTCTGGACACTTTCGTTCGAACGCGTATTCAAACGCAACTCGAACTCCAGCCCTTTGGACAGTTTCGTTCGAACGCGTTTACGAACGCAATACGAACATTAACTCTCTCGGAAACTTCGTTCGAACGCATTTACGAACGCTACACAAACGTGAACTCACTGGAAAGTTTTATTTGAACGACTTAACGAATGTGACACTAACGCAATTAATCCTGGAATTATTGTAGATTTAAAAATAATAACATAAACTTAGATTAATTTATATTATTATATGATATACATGTATAACATATATGCATTAATGTTAACTTAATAAAATCATATATTGAATTTTATAAACTTGGTAGTATAGGTTGAAGTTAATGTTAGGGTATTCAATTATCACAAGCATACACCTAATTCTTATTGTGATAGAGTTGAATAATTATTGTTTATTGTTAAATGTTTGATGCATACTTGGTTGGGAACTAAAAGTGTAATTTTACACAAGTAATTCCGTCCAAGTTTGATTGAATTATAGATATACACATACAAATTTATACATATTTATAATAGTATTATTGTGAATTGAAGTGTAATACTAAGTTTGAACGTCTAAAATATTCTATTGAGAAGATGTTTAAAAGATATTCTATCAACAAGGCGATAAGAGCCTAAGTGGGTAAGGATTTAAGTGGTTACTCCGGACCCTCCCATCCTCTGAGAATTTTCCTTTATTCACTTATCAAAGAAACCTTAGTCGTAAATTCAAGGACTTGTGTTATTTGGTACTACTGTCCAATATAACGACGAGTGGATTCTTAGTGTATCACTTGAACAAGATCGAACGATTGATCGTTATGAAATTTATCTTTTGTAGACTTATTGAATACTGTTAGTTTTTCCAGATACACATGGCTAGCGAAAATATCACAGTACCAGTCACTCATGGAGAGAAACCGGAAAAATTTGGTGGAGCAAACTTCAAACAATGGTAGAGCAAAATATTATTCTACCTGACAACACTGCAGTTGGCTAAGTATCTCAAAGATCCTTCGAGTCTAGTGGAGGGAGAAAAGGAAAAATCCAAGTAATTACGAGAAGAGACATGGTCCTCATACGACTTCTTGTGCAAGAACTGTCTCTTGGGAGGACTTGATAATACCCTATACAATGTGTACCAAGGCATGACTTCTGCAAAGATTCTCTATGAATCTCTCGAGAAGAAATACAAAACTGAGGATGCCAGACAGAAGCCATTTATCGTGGGTAGGTTCCTGGACAACAAGATGCTAGATTTAAGGACAGTGATGTCTCAGTTAGGTGAATTACAGTTAATCATTCATGAAATATTGGATGAGGGAATGAAACTCTGCGATACATTTCAAGTTGCCACAATCATTGAAAATTTGCCTCTATCATGGAAGGAGTTCAGGAGCTATCTGCAACATAAAAAGAAGAAGACGAGTCTTGAAGAACCTTGAGTTCGATTGAGGATATGAGAAGACAATAGAAAGTCTGAAAAGGCTAGCTACAAGACTGTGGAGTCTAAGGCCAACATCGTTGAGGGTGGAAAGAGTAGCAAAAAGAGAAAGAACATTGGAGCTGATTCTTCCCAGGAAAACAAGAAGTTCAATGGGAAGTGCTACAAATGTGGGAATAACAGTCATATGGAAAACGAATGCAGAAATAAGAAGTCTCAGGAGAAGGGTAGGAAAAAGAAAAATAAGGCCAATGTTACTGAAGATGAGCAGCTAACTGATGAGATCTCATAGATGAACCTCTCAGAAGTTGTAACAGAAGCCAACTTGGTTGGGGATCCGAGAGAATGGTGGGTAGACACTGGAGCTACTCATCTTATCTATGATGATAGCAAGATATTTTCCTCGTATCAGAAGATTGATGGTGGCGATCATCTGACAATGGGAAACTCGTCTACCTCTAGAGTGGTTGGACAAGGAACAATGGTTTTGAAGATGACATCTGGGAAAGAACTTACATTGAAGAATGTTTTACATGATCCCGATATTCAGAAGAACTTGGTTTCGGGTTCACTCCATGGCAAGAATGGTTTCAAGCTTGTATTTATTTTCTGATAAGTTTGTACTGACCAAGAATGATGTCTATATAGGAAAAAGATACCTCACTGAGGGGATTTTCAAGTTCAATGTAATGACTGTCAATCGACACAGTGCTAATAATAAAGCTACATCTTCAGGTTATATTATTGAGTCAAAAAATATATGGCATAGGAGGTTAGAGTATGTTAATTACGTTACAATGCGTAAATTAATTAACATGGACCTTATACCTAAATCAACAATTGATAACCAGCATAAATGTGAGGCATGTGTTGAAGCAAAAATGAATAGATCATCATTTCATTCCATAGAATGAAGTTCTGAACCCTTGGAACTTATACACACCGATGTGTGTGATATGAATGTTTGTAAACCAGAGACGGTAAAAAGTATTTTTTCACTTTTATCGATGATAGCCAAGATTCTGTTATGTGTATTTGCTAAGGAGCAAAGATGAAGATATTGAGAGCTTTATACACTATAAGAACGAAGTTGAAAATCAACTTGGCAAGAAAATCAGAAGAATCAGGAGTGATAGGGGAGGTGAATATGTGTCACCATTCAGTGAATATTGTTCCAATCATAGAATTATTCATGAAACTACTACTCCTTATTCACCCCAACAAAACGGGATTGTGGAACGCAAAAACCGAACGTTGAAAGAAATGATGAATGTCTTGTTAACAAGCTCTGGTTAACTGATGCTCCTTATTTGCCTCAACAAAACGGATTACAGAACACAAAAACCTAACGTTGAAGGAAATGATGGATGCCATATTAATAAGCTCTAGTTTACCCCAGAACTTGTTGGGGGAAGCCTTGCTTTTCGCAAACTATATTCTGAACAAGCTACCTCACAGAAGATTAGATAAGACACTATATGAATTATGGAAATGTCGCGTACCTTCCTACACACATCTGAAAGTGTGAGGGTGTCTCGCCAAAGTGATAGTTCATAAACCTAAAAAGGTTAGAATATGACCCAAGACTGTTGATTGTGTATTCATTGGATATGGTCACAACAATAGTACGTATCGATTCTTGGTACATAAATATGAAATTCCTGACATCAATCCAAATATGATAATTAGGTCAAGAAATGCGATATTCTTTGAAGAGACATTTCCTTGTAAGGAAAAACAAAGAATATAGTCTCTCAAAAGAACCATTGACACTACTTCTAGTAGTTATCAAGTTGACCAAGAAACATATCAACATGAAAATATTAAGGAAAATGAACCTAAACGTAGCAAAAGAGCTAGAACGTACAAGTCATTTGGACCTGATTTTCTGACATACTTGTTAGAAAATGAGCCTCAAATCTATAATGAAGCAATGTCTTCTTCAAAAGCACCTTAGTGGAAATAGGCTATCAGTAGCGAGATTGATTCTATCCTTCAAAATCATACTTGGGAGTTGGTTGATCTTCCTCCAGGTTGTAAGCCGTTGGGCTACAAATGGATTTTCAAAAACGGAAGATGAAGCCGGGTGGATCAATAGATAAGTACATGTCAAGACTTGTCATAAAAGGTTATAGACAAAAAGAATGTCTTGATTACTTTGACACCTATTCACCAGTGACTCGTATCACATCAAAAAGAATGCTTATAGCCATAGTAGTTATATTTGGTATTGAAATACATCAAATGGATATGAAGACGACATTCTTAAATGTGTGAATTAGATGAAGAGATTTACATGGAACAACCAGAAAGATTCAATGATCTTGGACAAGATTAGAAGGTGTGCAAATTTGTAAAATCCTTATACGGATAAAAACAAGCACCTAAATAATGGCATGAAAAATTTGACAAATAGATATTGTCAAGTGGGTTAAAATAATGAGTGTGATAAGTGTGTATACACTAAATCAACTCAAAATGGATATGTCATTGTGTGTCTCTATGTAGACGATATGCTGATAATTGGTAGTAATCATGAGATGATTCAGTGTACCAAGAAAGTATTGACCACCAAATATGATATGAAAGATTTAGGAGTAACTGATCTGATCTTAGGAATTAAGATTTCTAGAACATCAGAGAGGTATATATTATCTCAGACTCATTATATTGAGAAGATACTTGAGAAATATAATAAATGAGATCTAAATGTAGGTAGAACTCTTATGGACCTAACTCTTCATTTATCAAAGAATATTGGCTCAAGCGTATCACAATTAGAGTATTCGAGAATTATCGGAAGTCTGATGTATCTCACAAATTACACACGACATGATATCGCTCAAGCTGTAAACATGCTTAACAGATATACAAGTAATCCAGGACACAACCATTGGAAACCCAAAGAAAGAATTTTGAGGTATTTGAGAGAAACTTCAAAATATGGTATGCAGTAGACGAGATATCATGTCGTTCTAGAGGGATACAACGATGCTAACTGGATATTTGATACAGTGGATTCCAAATCTACGAGTGGATTTGTTTTCACACTTGGTTGTGCAGTCGTGTCATGGAAATTCTCGAGGAAAACGTGTATTGCCCAGTCTACTATGGAATCTGAGTTCATAGCATTAGACAAAACTGTAGAAGAAGAAGGGAATGGCTTCGAAATTTCCTAAAAGATATTCCAAATTTGCCAAAACTAGTTCCAGCGATAAACATACATTGTGTAGTCAATCGGCTATTGGGAGAGCCCAAAATATAATGTATAATGGTAAGTCTCGACACATATGTCGCATACATAATACCACACGACAACTGCTCTCAAGTGGCATAATTTCGATAGATTACGTCAAATCGAAGGAAAACTTAGAGGATCCACTTACTAAAGGTTTACCTAGAGAGCCAGTTGAGAAGTCATCGAGGGGAATGAGCTTGAAGCCTATAAATTATTAATTGTCACTGTGGAAACCTAACCTAACTGAATGGAGATCCCAAGATCTAGGTTCAAAAGGGACAACCGAAATTTTGTGCAAATTCAAAACAAGCACTATAGAGTTTTATACTCTTTCCCATTCCTATAATGACATAGAGTGTTCTCTGTCAAGTTTAGGATAAACTAAGGCTTTTAATGATCACTA
The DNA here is from genome assembly GCA_019454045.1 of Zanthoxylum bungeanum. Classification (NCBI taxonomy): domain Eukaryota; kingdom Viridiplantae; phylum Streptophyta; class Magnoliopsida; order Sapindales; family Rutaceae; genus Zanthoxylum; species Zanthoxylum bungeanum. Next base: position 267,047 of record SKCR01029768.1, read on the forward strand.
TATTAGGAGAAGAGTCCTAATGGGGGTAAATGCAGATTACCTCTTTATGGTAGATCACCTATTTCAAGTAAGAAGTGAGGCCGCTTCCATTAGAGTTTTTAAAGACTGAATTCCCTAAAGTACTTGATGAATCCATGACCAATGTTCATGGCCGAAATGAACACAACCGTAGAACGGGAAATGGTCGAAGTGAAGCTGTGTGTTAAAAATTGTCTAGGTTTACACCAACGGTAGAACAGTTCAAGACTATGGGTCATTGGTTCGCCTAGTAAATCCGATTGTCATTCACTAGGAAAGGTTCAAGGTGAAAGCTACCTATTTCGATGCAGTTTTATTCACGGAAACTCTTTTAAGTGTCTACATGAATATTTAGAAAATTGTGGGGGATTGTAGGAAAATTTTCTAAATATTCTAATAGGATGTGACAGAGGCAACTCGACTTGGATTGTAGGAAAATTGTGGGGGATTATAGAAAATTTTCTAAATATGATTGTAAGAAAATTTTCTAAATTTTTGAGATATACCTTTTTAAACTCTCTCGATGTGACAGAGGCACCTCAACTTGGATTAAATTTTACCATCTTCAATATTTTTCAGGTTTTTCTAAGTCTTTTAGTTAATGTTTTAAGATTAGTTTGCATGTTAAAATTATTTAATAACACATATCTACCAACAATTTTTTTCATGTGTATATATATATTTATTGTAATATTCCAATAAAAATATCTATATTTTAATAAATTACGAACGTGCGAGATAATACACTTACTATATGAAATCAGTTTAAAAAATACACGAGACGGTATACGTCTACAAAACAAAGTTCAAGAATTTGCCTACCAAAAGAAAAGGTAAATATATTATCAAAATATCTGTTCTTACTAGATATATATCCAATTTGTCTGAGAGACTGCAAAAAAAAGGAAGGAAGAAAAATCGTGGGCTTGAGATATGGATCTAATGTTTACTAAATGTTTTGGCTGGTAAATATTTGAACAATTTCAGCTGTTTGGAAGATTTGAGGAGGAGATGCATGATTGCTGGAAGAATAATTTCTGATGCTTGACGTCTGGTAATTACAATGTCTCCCCATCTCTTCTTGTTGTGCATTCAGTACTGCCCAGTATTTTCAAAAAGTAAACATTTATACAAGCATTCCTACAATCCACAAGCTTCTCCCGTAGCGTGTTACAAAACCAACTTGACCAAAATTACATGCAACTTCATAAACACCTCCAAGAGCTTAGCTTAGCTTAAGCTTCTTAAGATCTCTAGCAAGTCGTGTGAAGGCTCTGAGCCAAAAAAACAAGATGCCAAGAGAGACACATTAGAGACATTACGTTTAGGACGGAAGAGTATGTATTTAACTTCTTCAACCTCTCATTCAATCTAATCTCTTGCTCTGGATTCTCTGCTGCAGGTTCTGTCGCCGTTTGTTGCTCCCTGATAGTTTCACCAATTTGGCTCTCTCTCCCTCTCCCTTCTTCTTTCTCAACCTTCATCCTCTCAGACATCACCTACAAGATACAATAATAATAATGTGCATTTGAAACTCAATCCCAATTGCTTAAAATTATGGGATAATATGTTCGAAAACCCTAGTTAAAAACTAGCGCTTAAAGATTAGTTAACGCACGCTTCTGAACTTATTAGGTTCTTATTCCGACTCCAATGTTCCAAGTAGTGTACCTTAGTAGCTAGAGGCTCCAAATAGATGGAATTGATAAAAACCATAAAAATGGATGCCAAAAGAATGAATCCTTGAAACGTTCCAGCCTTGCTTGAGAGCAAACGCGGCATAAGACCTAACAAAGTCAAGCCAATACTACAAGCCATGGCCCTGAAATAAACAGGGTATATCTTGCTTTGCACAATCCCAAATTATTGCCTCGGCAAAGACTCGGCCAGTACATAACTTGATACAAACGTCACCCATACACTCATCCCATAAGCCGTAGATAATCACAGCAGATTAATCACACCCATCACAGCATTTTGTGTCCGAGGAATTCCCATATATCTCAAAAGGACATGCAAATACTGACCAAGCCTTTTGGCAGCATGGTTAGTGCCTTCTTTCGCTTCTTTTGATTTCTCCGCAACACTATCTCGAACATTCTCCATTTCCTCAGACACGTTCGTTACTATATCTTTCCTAATCGTCTTGCCTATAGCCATTGCGTCTTTTATGTTCTCTTTGGATTTACCGTACGCATCTTTAGCGGCCTCTTTGACCTCATAAGCCTTCTCTGAAGCAGTGACTTTGGCTTTACCATATGTGTTGTGATTCTCTGATCACTTTAGAGTGTGTTTGAGGAAAAACCGAATTAAATTTCTATTACTACAAGAATAGATATACACAAAGTTTACAACTTGAAACTTTAAACAAAAAAAAACTCACACACTCTCAAGCTCTCTACTTGGAGCTACTACTCACACTTTAGGGTGTTTTGAATCTAAAACACTGCCTTGTATTTATAGTGAATGTCCAGCTCGAATTTTCAACATTCCAACGTGATCCACCAAAAGTTGGTTGGCTGTTTTCACCAACTTCAAATCTCATTGATTCTTGGCAATCACCACCTAAAGGTGGTTTGGAGTCTTCTCATGGAGTGCATGGCAGCTGGTATCATGAAGGGAAACTTCTCAACAGCTTCTTGGCAACTTCCATCATGCTGCTCCCATGCAGCTGGACTCAACAATTCTCCCCCTCCAGCTGCATCTGAAACGATCTCCACTGACAGCTATCTTGGCTATGTCTCTGCACAACTATTAGCTTGTCCTGATCACTGTTCCTTTGTGGACATGTCGGCTGTGTCTCTGCACAGCTCACTTCACTGCATCTCTGTACAATATTCTTCTGCTATGTCTCTGCATAGTACAATCCATTGTGTCTCTGCACAATAATATTCTGTTGTGTCTCTGCACAATTATGCTGCCATGTTTATTCACCCTTTTGTTGTTCAGTGCCTTCTTGCCTTGTGGGAAACTCTCTGGCTCCCCATCATCAGTGAGCAGATTATATTCGGATCCCAGATATCAGGTTGATAGAATCCTGCCTCGCTCAGATCTTCTTGTCTGAGGTCCACTGGTTTCAGGAGGTCTGTCATCATCCATCTCTGTGAATGATCTTGTAGCTTCTAGTGGAGTGGGTTGCGGCTCCCCCTGCTCAACACTCTCTTCTGTAATCTCTGATGGAACAGGCTGTGTCTCCCCCTGCTCAACATCTCTATCTGCCTCCTCTGGTTCTGCTTCTGGAATTTCCTTGTGCACCATATCTGTGGCCAATTGTGCTGGTACTGGGTCTGGATTTCTATCGACACTGGAATTGGAAGACATTCTGGGCATTTCAATTTCTTCAATTGTTCGGTCTTCAAGAAACTCTACTTCCTAGCTTCTGATGACCATCATTTCCTTCGGTTCCCATAGCCTGTATCCAAATTCTTCATCTCCATGACCTAGGAATATACATGGAGTTGTCCTTGCATCGAGCTTCTTCCCGAGCTCCTTGGATACATATGCAACGGATAAACAACCGAATACTCTAGGGTGAGTGTAGGAGAGATTCTTACCAGACCACACTTTCTCCGGAATCTCCATGTTCAACGGTTCAGATGGTGATATGTTGATTAGGTAACAGGCAGCACTGACAGCTTCTCCCCAGAATGGCTTTGGCAGCTTAGCCATACTGATCATTCCTCTAACTTTCTCCATAATGGTGCGGTTCATTCTCGCAGCGACACCATTATGTTGTGGTGTGTATGGAACAGTTCTCTCATGTCGAATCCCGTATCTCCAGCAGTAGGCTTCGAACTCTCTGGAACTGTACTCGCCTCCATCGTCTGTGCGAAGGTATTTCAGCTTCTTCCCCGTTTCATGCTCTACCGTGGCGTGGAGCAGCTTGAACTGATCTAGGACCTGATCATTCGTCTTGAGGAAATACACCCAGATTTTCCGAGAAGCATCATCAATAAAAGTCAGAAAATACTTGTTACCGCCCAATGAATCAACCTCCAAGGGACCACAAACATCAGAGTGCACCAGACTGAGCAACTCTGATCTTCTCTCTGAATAGAAATCAAATGAGACTCTGCGTTGCTTACCAATCGAGTAGTGGTTACAAGGACCTCGTGCAACATCCTTGGTAAGCTCCTTCTTGTTCAAGGTAGACAACCCTCTCCCACTCATGTGTCCGAGTCTCCGGTTCCACAGATTTTGAGAAGCCTATTTTTCAGCTACATTGAGGCTGTCTGCACAAATCTTCACATGAGTCTTGTATAGTGTGCCGCAAGCATGTCCTCGGGCAACAACCATGACACCTTTTGTCATTCTCCATGTGCCATTTCTGAAGTGATTGTCAAAGCCCTGTTTGTCAAGAGCTATCCCCGATAGTACATTCATCCAAAGTTCTGGAACATGCAGGACATCCTTCAAGGTCAATGTACACCCGCAACTGAATATAACCCATTCCTACTATCCCAGAGGAACTGATATTTCCCATCTTCACTGATCCAAAGTCTCTCGCTTTGTAGGTTGTGAAGAAATCTATGTGAGGAGTGACGTGGTAGGATGATGCAGTATCTACCACCCACTCAACATCTTGGGTTGCGTTGTGAAGGCATGTCTCTTCCTGTATGGAGCATATTGCTACATCTTCTTGGACAACGACCAGTGTCTCTCATTCATCATTATTCGGCTGGTGATTGCCTTTTCTCTGCTCTCGTTGCAGTTTTCGGCAATTCTTCTTTATGTGGCCTACAATGCCACAATGGTAGCACTTATAGGTAGGCTTCCTTCCATTTGAGGATCTACCCCTGGTTGTGCTTCTACCTCTCTCTCCGCCTCTTCCTTGATGTCTTCCTCGAGTCTCTATGACGAAGGTTTCTGTCTGTTCTGAGCCAACATCTTTTCTCATGGACTCCTCATTCGACAAGGCATCTTTTATCATAGGCATGGTAACTTTACCTCATGGAGCGGAAGTGCTGAGAGTAACCACCAATGTCTCACAGCTATCAGGAAGGGAACTGAGTAGTAAGAGGGCTTGAACTTCATCTCCCAGCTGCATGTCTACTGCAGACAGCTGATTCACCAGGCTCTGGATCTCGTTGGTGTGTTCTGCAACGGAAGTTCCACTCCGTAGCTTCAGGTTCACCAAACGCCTCATTAACAGGGCTTTATTCTGAGTTGTCTTGGCCTGGAACATGTCTTCCAGTTTTATCCACATCTCGTAAGCATCTGAATCATATGCTACGTGGTGGAAGACACTGTGACCGATCCACTGCCTAATCTGACCCAAAGTTCTGTTGTTGAGTTTATTCCAGTCATACTCCTTAACAGACTCTGGTTTCACTCCCTTCAACTCGATGACATCAAACAGATCTTTGCAATGTAAAAAATCTATCATCCGAGGTCTCTAGAGGGAGTAATTAGTTGCAGCCAGTTTAATCATTGCACCCGAATGGGAACCTTCCATTTCCATTTTAAGTTTTTAAAGTTTAAAATGAAAAATAGATTAAAATCGGGGCTGAATTTCACAAATCGGAGGTCACCGTTGCATCCAGAACGGTCGAAAATGGTGGAATAGACACTTCGTTGATCTAAATCCTACACAGGGGCTGATTTGTAAATTCCTAAAAGTTCTGGGGCAAAATTGTAAATTTCAAAACTTCAGTGGGCTAAATGAAATTTACCAGGCTGCTGACGTGGCACTGCTGATGTGGCAAGTGGGACCGTTATGCTGACATGGCGGACACGTGGCTGCTGACATGGCGGATGACGTGGCGGCTGACGTGTCTGTTGAATAGGGCTGACGTGGCGCTGATGTGGCGGCCACGTGTATCGTCTTCTACCTCTGGAGCGCGTGAAGCAGCCTCTGGTCGGCGCGTACGGCTCACCCTGACGTCCATTTGATCGCCGGAAAATACCACCGTGACTTTGCCGGAACCCGAATTTTCCGAACCGAGCTCTGTTCTTCAGTTTTTCGACCCCAAAGAAGAACCAAAGCTACTGATACCACTTGTTGTGATTCTCTGATCACTTTAGAGTGTGTTTGAGGAAAAACCGAATTGAATTTATATTACTACAAGAATAGATATACACAAAGTTTACAACTTGAAACTTTAAACAAAAAAAAACTCACTCACTTTCAAGCTCTCTACTTGGAGCTTACTACTCACACTTTGGGGTTTTTTGAATCTAAAACACTGCCCTGTATTTATAGTGAATGTCCAGCTCGAATTTTCAACATTCCAAAAGTGATCCACCAAAAGTTGGTTGGCTGTTTTCACCAACTTCAAATCTCCTTGATTCTTGGAAATCACCACCTAAAGGTGGTTTGGAGTCTTCTCATGGAGTGCATGGCAGCTGGTATCATGAAGGGAAACTTCTCAACAGCTTCTTGGCAACTTCCATCATGCTGCTCCCATGCAGCTGGACTCAACAATATGCATCTTGTACAATATCTTTAGCCTCATAAGCCATCTTTTTTTTTCTCATCAATCACTCCAGATACTTTGTCCTTTGCTTTCTCAAATGAACTAGCAATCTTATGCTTGCATTTCCCATATGCATCACATATAAGCTCTCCAGCTCCAGCACCAGCACCAGTTCCCCGAACATGACCATAATCATAGGATTTAAACCCTGAAAGGTCTTAGCCCAGATTCGGAAGCACAGATGAGGCTTCTTTAATCTTGTCCTTGGCGCTGTTCAAAGCATCAGCAGCAGCGGAGGATATTTTTTCTTCAATATTTGAAGCTACAGGCTTGGGGATGTGATATTGGTCATGTTCTTGAGGTGTGATTGATACTTTTGTGCTGTGTTTTCCTTCTTGATCAAACTCATCGACCACAATTCTGTTGCTTTCTTTTACTATCACCTCTTTTTTTTCCTCCTGTTTTTCTGGGCTTGGACTTGGAGACCAAACTCATGATGCTGCTAGCGAACTCACAACAAGACATATTGCTATCAAATTCATTATTTTCCTTTTTTGATCGAAGTTTGTTTTCGGGGGTTGATTTTGGAATTGGAGGAGTTTTGTTTTGGCGGTGTAAAGATTATTACATACTGCATGCCGTATTGGGCTTTAGTCAATTGACAAGTGTATTACAATGTCACCAACAAGTGGCTACCATAAAAGTCATTCACCACTTTTTTGCCACGTGGATTCTCTTATTTTAGCGAAATTTGTATGGCCATACATACCATCTCACCACCTCACCCACCCGGCCACGGTTATAATTCGTAATCGAAATCTAACCGATTAGAACAAGTCGGTTCAGATTTCAGAACCGGAATCAAAATCAGTTTTGTTCGATTTGGTTAGGATTCATCCCTAATCCAACTGAATGACGGTTCCAATCGGAACCGTTGAAGTAGCCGTTGGGCTACACACGCAGTGGGCAGGGAGCCGTTGGCTTTTTGCCCTAAAAATTAAAAAAAAATGTTTTTAATTTATTTTTGTAATCTAATTACCAAATTATCCTTAATAACATTAATAAAACGACTAGTTTAGGGGCATTTTAGGTATCACAAAAATAATCCAAAAATATATAAATATGGGTCATTCTTTATATTTTCAACACACCAATTCTCAATTCTCTCAATTTCTTTAATTCTCTCATTTTCAATTTCTCATTCTCAATTCTCTCATTTTTCAATATTAACCAAAAAAATGGCAAGCTCATATGAGAACACCATATCCAATGTGCCAACCCAAGAGAGCGACCAAAATATCGGTAAACGACGAAGAGAAGTAAAGTATCGATCCTCCGATATTTTCAAAATTCATTTTCATTTAGTCGAGATTGAAAATGAAGGTCCAAGAGTAATAGGCAAGTATTATGGTGTATCTTACAAATTTACTAGCGGCTATGGCAATATGAACAATCACTTGGATAGACATCATGCCACTGAAATTGGACTTGATACAACGTAAACTCAAATGGGCAGGTTCACATTATCTAGTAGAAGTACGAGTTCTTTAGATTTATTTAAATATTCTAGAATGTTATGACCACTCTAATAATACCTATAATTATTCTTGAGTTTTTCATTTGTGACGGCTTTGATTGGTGTAGATATTAATATGATTAATGTTGAGAGAATTGGATTTAAAGTATGAAAATTATTAATTTTATTCTTTGACCAGATCTTGAAATTTCAGAATTTTGATGATGAAAATTATGATGTTTACATGTATTGGATGTGTATTGGGCATTAGAATAATTGCTAGAAATTTTTCGGAGTGAAAATACGTAAAAACGGTAAAAAAATGGCGTTACAGAGTAATTTTTCAGCTAACCAGATAATGGCTGCCTAAACAGTGAATTGGTCACTGTTCGGTCAGCCCATGAACTACCCAAGTACAATTGGGGCTGGGCAGGCCCGTGTGATATTGGTTTGTCGGTTCGGTCGAAAACTCGTTTTATGCTATTTTGCGGAAAAATGTTTTCGTAAAAGTTTCGCAGTGTTTTCTAAATTAGTTATGTCATTATTTGATATCGAATAATATATTTATGTGAAATATGAATGAATTATTGTTGTAATATTTTATATCGTACCGCAAGTATACGGTGTCAAGTTTTAGTAAAGATAAGTGGGAGAGTGTCGAACCCACATGGATTGTATTCAATTCACATTAAGTACTATAATTAGTAAACCTAACTTTATTTAGAAAGGAACTAAATTTAGAATAAACTAATACTGAAACTAAAAACTAAAGAAACGAAATATTATAACGTTTAATTAAAATAATCCAAGAATATAGAGATTCTAGAGTCTGATTTCACATAGATATCCTCTATATATTTGTCATGCCAATCAACTATTATTCGGTTTAGTGTATAAGCCCAAAATCCTAAAGTATTCAATTCCCTCTCCCGAGCAATAGTGAAAAGATTATTAATTATCGACTTCGATATCCATATAAAAATCTAATAATTAGCAATTCATTATGCCTTGTGATTCTTTGTTAACAACTTCAAATGAACTATAGGTTCTCCCAAACTTTATAAAATTCCTAGGTTATATCCTCTATATCCTATTCAAAATCCCTTCTCCCGAGCGATAGATTATAAACATTCGTCATCTTAATCTGTAGCCACAAACTAGAACCATTAAGCACAAGAGAATATAAATAAACCAAATTATAACTTCATAAAACTCAAATTGGAAAACAATACATATGTTCAAGCATTATGTTATATCATCCTCTAGAATAATGGAGTTAGTTCATGACTAAAGATAATAACAATGAAAATAATGTCATGAACATATTAGAAATCATTAGAGTTTGAAGAAAGAAACTAGATGAAAAAACCCGAATCGAATCCCTTCGCCTCCGGACGTCACCGCCTTCGTCTTCTCTTGTCGCTCTTCAATCTTCCTATTTGGATCTCTCTAAAATTATGTGTTTTTAGTTTTGAGTTGTGTATTAGCCTCCTCTTTAGGGTTTTGGACGAGCTTCTATATTTATAAGGAAGTCTTGTTGTCCTTGTATGTAAAACCCTGATTTCTGATGTTTCTAGGTGTCTGTCGCAGCGTCGCGACGCCGAAAAGTGGCGTTACGATGCTGTTCTCTCGGGATTTATGCATGTGAGATGCTGAAGAGGCGTTGTGACGCCAGGCTTAATTTCTGGCATGCATTTTTCGCTCTTCCCGCGTGCTTCTGATGCGTCGTAGGGTCCCAAAACACATACAATTCCTCTAAGATCCATGTCATAATGCTTCCTATCAATAAAACATAAAAGAAACTATAAACATACATTAAATGAAACTAAATCTAACAAAATAGGAAGCTAAGAATGCAGGAATAAGTGGGTATAAACCGCACTTATCAAACACCCCCAAACTTAAAATTTTGCTAGTCTCGAGCAAAAGACAAAATAAACTAAATAAAAATAACCAAACAAAAATAAAAAATTAACTAGGCCACTTTTGTAGGGATCACGATTGCATTTAGCGTATGCAACAAGCCTTTAAACCCATAGGCGGCCCTAGTGGACGAGTTATGGTCTCATGAGGGCTTACATCGACGACACCCAAAAATGTCATTCACACACATGCAATCATGTAAAAACTATAAATGTAAATAAAATAAATTAGTCCCGATAATTATGCATAATATTGTCCTCAAAGAATGCCTACCAATGAAATCAGAGAACCTTCAAAGTACTCAATGCAACTTAAATCCAAGTTCTTGAATAAATTATCTAAGCCAGACTCACAGTGTGTGTGTGTAAAGGTTCATTCACAGCTCGACTCTTAAGTAAGCCAACTCAATGATTTCGTCTAAAAATTGAGATCTGATAGGTCAAACCAACCTAGATATCTCAAACATACTCTGTAATTGTCTTTTTTTTGCTTAGTATGGTATGATTTTTTTATTCTTTTTTTTTTAATTTTTTTCAACACACCTACCCTTTAAGGTAACATTTCTCCTCATGGTGGTCCTAACACTCGCCCATGGGTAGCTTCACACTTACCAGTTATAGGTGGTTTCACTTTTTTTTTTTAATTTTTCAATTTTTTTTCCTCTTTTGTTTTTAACTGTACCATACATCATAACACTAGCATATCGAGATAGATATCTAAGCAAACGGTCATTCATCGGCAAACAATTTCTTCAACTTCTCACTTTGCCAACTACCTAGGTTCTTACTGCTAAAAACCTATTGTTAAGTGCTTACGAGTCTAACTTAGATCACATACTCAAGGCATCAGATAAAAATCAATTGGAAACATATTATTTCTATGATTTCATCTAAAATAAACAAAATTCATCATTAGACTTATGCTTCAGTATTAAGGGCTAAAAACTTAATTAATTAATTAATTAAAATTTTTTAAATAGCAGGAACTATCACTACATGCACACACCCCCAAACTTAAAACTTGTATTGTCTTTAATGTAAGATAAACATAAAGAAACAATAGTGAAGAACAACACTGCTGTGCATGGAGTTGATCAGGCTCTTGCTAGTCAGAATTTGGTTGTGTGGGCTTTGTATGTTGCTCTATTACCTGCATAAATACACATGCAAACTAATAAACAAACAAATAGCACACAATAAAATAAAACTTAAGTAAATAAAATAAAAATAAAATAAATGCAAGGGTTGCCTCCCCTCTAGCGCTAAGTTTAACGTCTTGAGCTAGACGCAACCACCCAAGTGATCATGGTGGCTTTAATGTCGTGGACCAGATGATCTCTTTGTTGGACAATTATGACCCATAGCATCACTATTTATAAAAGACATGGTGTTCTTTGTACAAATTGACTATGTGACAAAGGAAATTGATGTTTTATCATTTGTAATTGGATTACTTGGATATATAAATGATAAAAGTCCATATGATTAATACCAGATTAATAAGATATGAGACAGTATTAATCCACAAAAGGTTTAATCATTAAATATCCCTAGTGGTAGTATTATCGAGACTCGACATCGATAATGCGGAATAGGCTAGTATTGCACTTGTGCGCGTTATGGAAGCTTAATGACATAGTTCTCGTATATTTAAGTATATGATACTTATGCAAGTGTGATAGGAGGTTCTGTTAGCCGTTGGATCAGGAACAGCTTCGCTCTGGATAGACCCCTCAGAATCCCATTGGTAGTATGACTATGTGTCTATGAGAATCCGCATCATGGTATGTGTATGTGGTCTTAACCTGAGACTTGCATCGTTAATAGTTGCGATAACCAGTATACTTTGGTTTTGGCCGTCCGGAGCTTTAACAGGTTCTGTGTACGCCTATTCTGGGTTTACTGAGAATCGTAGTGTATTGGGTGTGATGTCAAGATGGAAGTATCACTTCAGTCATATGGAGATGATGATCATGCAGGGATACATAACTAGTACTCTTAAATGCTGCAGCTGTCGGGATAGTATGAGTAGGTCATGATTATCTGATTACAGAGACTAGTTGCTAGTGATCCGATATATGCTTTATATGGGGCAGACACAATTCCAGCCCCAGGCCAAGCATGTGACATCCGATACTGGATCGTAATACGCAATACATAGTATATTATGTCTGATATAGCTTATATATTCTTCGTTGAATATTTCTGGAGAATTGGGTAGGCACGGTGCTTTGCTAGAAGCCAACCATGTCTTGTAAATCGGTAAGAATGTGGTACAGGGTACGCACGTGTTCAGATAGTCCGACAACCGGATTTACTGCCAACATATCCAGGGATCTCTTGGGTCGCTTCCCAAAGATTCACCGATGACATTTAACTCGAACAGAATTAATCTGAGATTAATTATGAGAGAGAGAAAATTAATCTGGGATTAATTACGGGAAGAATTAATCTGGGATAAAATTCTAATAGAAGAGAGAACACGATTAATTTGGAATTAATCGATTAAACAATATATTGGATATATTAATTGAAATCAGATTTCAAAGCGGAATTAAAATTGGATTTTAATTTGGGCTAACGAATTAATTTGGAATTAATTCGCAAGCGACTTTCGTAATAATTTTGCTAAGCATTATTATTTAATTAAATTAGATTTAATTACATCGCGACAGAAAATTCGTTTAATCGGATTAAACGAACCCGAGCCCGAAGTGTGTTGAGCAAGCCACTTTAATTTTGAATTTAAAAGGTGGGGCCCACCAACTTACATCACTAGATGGAAGTTTGACCGGCGTAAACACACACGTATAACGCAAGCGTACGTATCGTTCAAGTAGTATAAAAAGTATTGATCCCACGAGGACTTAATACCTAAACTATTAATTTTGTGAGGTCAAATGATTACTAGTATCTAACAGGTTGTTTAATTAATTTGAAATGGCGACGGTTCTAAATTTAAAGACAAGTAAATAAATTTGTTCGAAAGTAGATTTTAAGAAAATTCAATATTAAAAACTATCTAGGGTTGTGATTTATTCCAATATTATTTAAAAATGAAGTGGTTATCTTATAGTTGGGTAAAATATTGATTTATTAACCTGGAACACTAAATTATGTAAAAGCCTTTTCCGATGGTCAATTACAAATACCTACTATAATCCAATTGAACCATATGTCTATGTCAACCAAATTACCTAGATTCATTAAGATTAAGTTCCAATTATGGCTACCCCCGCCCGACATGTATATTCCTATCCTGTAAGGAAATCTATTAAAGGGTTATCTATCCTCAAGGAAGATCGTGGGCTATTGAATCTAAGGTCTTAAACCTAAAATCCTTATGTCTAGTTCATTTTAAGTTTGCCTTATCAATTTTATTAGTGGCCAATTAATAAAAAGGCATTAAGATTAAGATTCAATAAATAAATCTTTATATTACCCAAATTATAATCTAACCCCTTATAAACCCGTGATATTGAAATTCATCACAACCCTAGATAACTAACTTAGTTATGATACATAGCTAGGGCTAATGAAAACTTAAAAGTAAAAACCATAAGTAACAGTGCTGAAAAGTAATTGCAGTAAAGTAAAAGCTTAAAAGTAAAATAAAATAGAATGCTAAGGTAAAAGGAATTATTTCTACTATTACTTATTTAGATATCTCCCAGTAAAATAATATATAAACTTGTGATTATTACCAACCAGCCATATAGGCGGTAACCTGATTAAGTCAATTTAAGTCCAACCAGCCATAAAGGCGGAACCAAAATAAACCAGCCATAAAAGCGGAACCAAAGTAAACCAGCCATAAAGGCGGAACCAAAATAAAATTACCAACCGACCAATCTGGCGGTATCCTTGATTAGTCAGGTTTAAACCAGATTAAATTACATTACCAACCGACCAATATAGCGGTATCCTTGATTAGTCAGGTTTTAAATAGTGAATATATTATTTTTAAGGGAGATTAATCTAAATAGCAATAGTAAAAGAATTACCTTTCACCCTAGCATAAGGAAGTTACCTCCTCATAGTGAATAGTAAAACTGTAAAATAAAGAAAGTAAATTATTATTATTACAGAACGTAATTAAAAATTACAAAACTAAATTAAAAGAAACTTAGAGAGATAAGAACTCCCTATTTACAACAAAGAAATGGGAGGGAGAGGTACACTGAAATCTGAAATTTCGAGCTCTATTTATAGGCGCGGATAAGGTCCAGCGTCGCGACGCCAGCTACAGTTCAGCGTCGCGACGCCAGCTACAGTGAATCGTCGCACAATGACAGCTTGACACGTGGCAAGGCGGCTAAGAGCTCAGATCCTTATCCGATGACGTGGCACTGTTCATGACGTCATTGCTTACGTCACGCTGACGTGTGGAGGGCGATTTTCGGCAGCGTTAGATCTTGACATGTGGCACCGGTGGACATTAGCAAGGCCGTTGAGAAGGCGACACGTGGCACGACGCAAGATGCCTGATCGGCGCATTTTAGCAGCGGCACACTTAGCAAATTTTCTGATGGTCCACGTGTCCACGGCGTACTTTAGCAAATCCGCGCATGCTGGGCGTCGCGACGCGAAAGGCTTCAGCGTCGCGATGCTGAAATGACGATTTTGCCCTTTTTGTCCAGTTTTCCTGTTTTTGCTCCAATTCACCTCCAGAATGTCCTGAAACTTTATTTATCTACAAAATAACACAAAACATTCAAAATATTCACAAAACTCAAGTAACTTACAAAAAAATGAGGTTAATGATTGGGAAATAGTGATAGATTTACCACTCATCAAAGTTGTTGAAAGCCTTTAATGAATCTTACACAACACACTTTGCTTTTTCTTTTTGAAAAGATATACAAAAATTTTTGGAAGTTCACTTTTGCTAATTGTTTTAGAAACAAAATTATAAAAAACACAAAAATCTCTCTTCATCCCTTCTCTTGGCCGTGACTCATTCTTCTCCAAAGAAAGATTTTGTTGCAAATTTTTTCTTGAGCTAGCACTTAAAGAGTAAATCAAGGTGATAGGGAAACTCACCATTGGGTTGAAAAGATTCAACAAAGCTTGGAGCTTCAACAAATACAAAGAAATTTTTGAAATCTCAAATCCGTTCATTGTAAGTTTTTTCCGCAAACTTCTTTAATATTCACACACAAATCATCTTAGAGATCTTGTGGCATGTCTAGGACACTAACAATGGTATCAGACTGAGATTTAAGCTTGATTTGGATTTTAGGGTTTATATACTTTATTTGGGGTTTTTGTGCTTGGAGTATGATTTTTCCAAATTGGTAGTTTATATAGCTTAGTTTGGTTGTGCTTTAAAAGGTGGGGCCCACCAACTTACATCACTAGTCACTTTTTGGTGATGGAAGTTGTTGAGAGCCTTTAATGAATCTTACACAACACACATTGCTTTTTCTTTTTGAAAAGATATACACAACTTTTTGGAAGTTGACTTTTGGTAATTGTTTTAGAAACAAATTATAAAAAACACAAAACTCTCTCTTTATCCCTTCTCTTGGCCGTGACTCCTTCTTCTCCAAAGAAAGATTTTGTTGCAAATTTTTTCTTGAGCTAGCACTTAAAGAGTAAATCAAGGTGATAGGGAAACTCACCATTGGGTTGAAAAGATTCAACAAAGCTTGGAGCTTCAACAAATACAAAGAAATTTTTGAAATCTCAAATCCGTTCATTGTAAGTTTTTTCCGCAAACTTCTTTAATATTCACACACAAATCATCTTAGAGATCTTGTGGCATGTCTAGGACACTAACAATGGTATCAGACTGAGATTTAAGCTTGATTTGGATTTTAGGGTTTATATACTTTATTTGGGGTTTTTGTGCTTGGAGTATGATTTTTCCAAATTGGTAGTTTATATAGCTTAGTATGGTTGTGCTTTAAAAGGTGGGTCCCACCAACTTACATCACTAGTCACTTTTTGGTGATGGAAGTTGTTGAGAGCCTTTAATGAATCTTACACAACACACTTTGCTTTTTCTTTTTGAAAAGATATACACAACTTTTTGGAAGTTGACTTTTGGTAATTGTTTTCAAAATTATAAAAAACACAAAACTCTCTCTTCATCCCTTCTCTTGGCCGTGACTCCTTCTTCTCCAAAGAAAGATTTTGTTGCAAATTTTTTCTTGAGCTAGCACTTAAAGAGTAAATCAAGGTGATAGGGAAACTCACCATTGGGTTGAAAAGATTCAACAAAGCTTGGAGCTTCAACAAATACAAAGAATTTTTGAAATCTCAAATCCGTTCATTGTAAGTTTTTTCCGCAAACTTCTTTAATATTCACACACAAAATCATCTTAGAGATCTTGTGGCATGTCTAGGACACTAACAATGGTATCAGACTGAGATTTAAGCTTGATTTGGATTTTAGGGTTTATATACTTTATTTGGGGTTTTTGTGCTTGGAGTATGATTTTTCCAAATTGGTAGTTTATATAGCTTAGTTTGGTTGTGCTTTAAAAGGTGGGCCCACCAACTTACATCACTAGTCACTTTTTGGTGATGGAAGTTGTTGAGAGCTTTAATGAATCTTACACAACACATTTGCTTTTTCTTTTTGAAAGATATACACAACTTTTTGGAAGTTGACTTTTGGTAATTGTTTTAGAAACAAAATTATAAAAAACAAAAAACTCTCTCTTAATCCCTTCTCTTGGTCGTGACTCCTTCTTCTCCAAAGAAAGATTTTGTTGCAAATTTTTTCTTGAGCTAGCACTTAAAGAGTAAATCAAGGTGATAGGGAAACTCACCATTGGGTTGAAAAGATTCAACAAAGCTTGGAGCTTCAACAAATACAAAGAAATTTTGAAATCTCAAATCCGTTCATTGTAAGTTTTTTCCGCAAACTTCTTTAATATTCACACACAAATCATCTTAGAGATCTTGTGGCATGTCTAGGACACTAACAATGGTATCAGACTGAGATTTAAGCTTGATTTGGATTTTAGGGTTTATATACTTTATTTGGGTTTTTGTGCTTGGAGTATGATTTTTCCAAATTGGTAGTTTATATAGCTTAGTTTGGTTGTGCTTTAAAAGGTGGGGCCCACCAACTTACATCACTAGTCACTTTTTGGTGATGGAAGTTGTTGAGAGCCTTTAATGAATCTTACACACACACATTGCTTTTTCTTTTTGAAAAGATATACACAACTTTTTGGAAGTTGACTTTTGGTAATTGTTTTAGAAACAAAATTATAAAAAACACAAAACTCTCTCTTCAATCCCTTCTCTTGGCCGTGACTCCTTCTTCTCCAAAGAAAGATTTTGTTGCAAATTTTTTCTTGAGCTAGCACTTAAAGAGTAAATCAAGGTGATAGGGAAACTCACCATTGGGTTGAAAAGATTCAACAAAGCTTGGAGCTTCAACAAATACAAAGAAATTTTTGAAATATCAAATCCGTTCATTGTAAGTTTTTTCCGCAAACTTCTTTAATATTCACACACAAATCATCTTAGAGATCTTATGCCATGTCTAAGACACTAACAATGGTATCAGACTGAGATTTAAGCTTGATTTGGATTTTAGGGTTTATATATTTATTTGGGGTTTTTTGCTTGGAGTATGATTTTTCCAAATTGGTAGTTTATATAGCTTAGTTTGGTTGTGCTTTAAAAGGTGGGCCCACCAACTTACATCACTAGTCACTTTTTGGTGATGGAAGTTGTTGAGAGCCTTTAATGAATCTTACACAACACACTTTGCTTTTTCTTTTGAAAAGATATACACAACTTTTTGGAAGTTGACTTTTGGTAATTGTTTTAGAAACAAAATTATAAAAAACACAAAACACTCTCTTAATCCCTTCTCTTGGTCGTGACTCCTTCTTCTCCAAAGAAAGATTTTGTTGCAAATTTTTTCTTGAGCTAGCACTTAAAGAGTAAATCAAGTGATAGGGAAACTCACCATTGGGTTGAAAAGATTCAACAAAGCTTGGAGCTTCAACAAACAAAGAAATTTTTGAAATATCAAATCCGTTCATTGTAAGTTTTTTCCGCAAACTTCTTTAATATTCACACACAAATCATCTTAGAGATCTTGTGGCATGTCTAGGACACTAACAATGGTATCAGACTGAGATTTAAGCTTGATTTGGATTTTAGGGTTTATATACTTTATTTGGGGTTTTTGTGCTTGGAGTATGATTTTTCCAAATTGGTAGTTTATATAGCTTAGTTTGGTTGTGCTTTAAAAGGTGGTGCCCACCAACTTACATCACTAGTCACTTTTTGGTGATGGAAGTTGTTGAGAGCCTTTAATGAATCTTACACAACACACTTTGCTTTTTCTTTTTGAAAAGATATACACAACTTTTTGGAAGTTGACTTTTGGTAATTGTTTTAGAAACAAAATTATAAAAAACACAAAACTCTCTCTTCATCCCTTCTCTTGGCCGTGACCCTTCTTCTCCAAAGAAAGATTTTGTTGCAAATTTTTTCTTGAGCTAGCACTTAAAGAGTAAATCAAGGTGATAGGGAAACTCACCATTGGGTTGAAAAGATTCAACAAAGCTTGGAGCTTCAACAAATACAAAGAAATTTTTGAAATCTCAAATCCGTTCATTGTAAGTTTTTTCCGCAAACTTCTTTAATATTCACACACAAATCATCTTAGAGATCTTGTGGCATGTCTAGGACACTAACAATGGTATCAGACTGAGATTTAAGCTTGATTTGGATTTTAGGGTTTATATACTTTATTTGGGGTTTTTGTGCTTGGAGTATGATTTTTCCAAATTGGTAGTTTATATAGCTTAGTTTGGTTGTGCTTTAAAAGGTGGGGCCCACCAACTTACATCACTAGTCACTTTTTGGTGATGGAAGTTGTTGAGAGCCTTTAATGAATCTTACACAACACACATTGCTTTTTCTTTTTGAAAAGATATACACAACTTTTTGGAAGTTGACTTTTGGTAATTGTTTTAGAAACAAAATTATAAAAAACACAAAACTCTCTCTTCATCCCTTCTCTTGGCCGTGACTCCTTCTTCTCCAAAGAAAGATTTTGTTGCAAATTTTTTCTTGAGCTAGCACTTAAAGAGTAAATCAAGGTGATAGGGAAACTCACCATTGGGTTGAAAAGATTCAACAAAGCTTGGAGCTTCAACAAATACAAAGAAATTTTTGAAATCTCAAATCCGTTCATTGTAAGTTTTTTCCGCAAACTTCTTTAATATTCACACACAAATCATCTTAGAGATCTTGTGGCATGTCTAGGACACTAACAATGGTATCAGACTGAGATTTAAGCTTGATTTGGATTTTAGGGTTTATATACTTTATTTGGGGTTTTGTGCTTGGAGTATGATTTTTCCAAATTGGTAGTTTATATAGCTTAGTTTGGTTGTGCTTTAAAAGGTGGGGCCCACCAACTTACATCACTAGTCACTTTTTGGTGATGGAAGTTGTTGAGAGCCTTTAATGAATCTTACACAACACACATTGCTTTTTCTTTTTGAAAAGATATACACAACTTTTTGGAAGTTGACTTTTGGTAATTGTTTTAGAAACAAAATTATAAAAACACAAAACTCTCTCTTCATCCCTTCTCTTGGCCGTGACTCCTTCTTCTCCAAAGAAAGATTTTGTTGCAAATTTTTTCTTGAGCTAGCACTTAAAGAGTAAATCAAGGTGATAGGGAAACTCACCATTGGGTTGAAAAGATTCAACAAAGCTTGGAGCTTCAACAAATACAAAGAAATTTTGAAATCTCAAATCCGTTCATTGTAAGTTTTTTCCGCAAACTTCTTTAATATTCACACACAAATCATCTTAGAGATCTTGTGGCATGTCTAGGACACTAACAATGGTATCAGACTGAGATTTAAGCTTGATTTGGATTTTAGGGTTTATATACTTTATTTGGGGTTTTTGTGATTGGAGTATGATTTTTCCAAATTGGTAGTTTATATAGCTTAGTTTGGTTGTGCTTTAAAAGGGGGGCCCACCAACTTACATCACTAGTCACTTTTTGGTGATGGAAGTTGTTGAGAGCCTTTAATGAATCTTACACAACACACATTGCTTTTTCTTTTTGAAAAGATATACACAACTTTTTGGAAGTTGACTTTTGGTAATTGTTTTAGAAACAAAATTATAAAAAACACAAAACTCTCTCTTAATCCCTTCTCTTGGTCATGACTCCTTCTTCTCCAAAGAAAGATTTTGTTGCAAATTTTTTCTTGAGCTAGCACTTAAAGAGTAAATCAAGGTGATAGGGAAACTCACCATTGGGTTGAAAAGATTCAACAAAGCTTGGAGCTTCAACAAATACAAAGAAATTTTGAAATATCAAATCCGTTCATTGTAAGTTTTTTCCGCAAACTTCTTTAATATTCACACACAAATCATCTTAGAGATCTTGTGGCATGTCTAGGACACTAACAATGGTATCAGACTGAGATTTAAGCTTGATTTGGATTTTAGGGTTTATATACTTTATTGGGGTTTTTGTGCTTGGAGTATGATTTTTCCAAATTGGTAGTTTATATAGCTTAGTTTGGTTGTGCTTTAAAAGGTGGTGCCCACCAACTTACATCACTAGTCACTTTTTGGTGATGGAAGTTGTTGAGAGCCTTTAATGAATCTTACAAACACACTTTTGCTTTTCTTTTTGAAAAGATATACACAACTTTTTGGAAGTTGACTTTTGGTAATTGTTTTAGAAACAAAATTATAAAAAACACAAAACTCTCTCTTCATCCTTCTCTTGGCCGTGACTCCTTCTTCTCCAAAGAAAGATTTTGTTGCAAATTTTTTCTTGAGCTAGCACTTAAAGAGTAAATCAAGGTGATAGGGAAACTCACCATTGGGTTGAAAAGATTCAACAAAGCTTGGAGCTTCAACAAATACAAAGAAATTTTTGAAATCTCAAATCCGTTCATTGTAAGTTTTTTCCGCAAACTTCTTTAATATTCACACACAAATCATCTTAGAGATCTTGTGGCATGTCTAGGACACTAACAATGGTATCAGACTGAGATTTAAGCTTGATTTGGATTTTAGGGTTTATATACTTTATTTGGGGTTTTTTGTGCTTGGAGTATGATTTTTCCAAATTGGTAGTTTTATATAGCTTAGTTTGGTTGTGCTTTAAAAGGTGGGGCCCACCAACTTACATCACTAGTCACTTTTTGGTGATGGAAGTTGTTGAGAGCCTTTAATGAATCTTACACAACACACATTGCTTTTTCTTTTTGAAAAGATATACACAACTTTTTGGAAGTTGACTTTTGGTAATTGTTTTAGAAACAAAATTATAAAAAACACAAAACTCTCTCTCTTAATCCCTTCTCTTGGTCGTGACTCCTTCTTCTCCAAAGAAAGATTTTGTTGCAAATTTTTTCTTGAGCTAGCACTTAAAGAGTAAATCAAGGTGATAGGGAAACTCACCATTGGGTTGAAAAGATTCAACAAAGCTTGGAGCTTCAACAAATACAAAGAAAATTTTGAAATATCAAATCCGTTCATTGTAAGTTTTTTTCGCAAACTTCTTTAATATTCACACACAAATCATCTTAGAGATCTTGTGGCATGTCTAGGACACTAACAATGGTATCAGACTGAGATTTAAGCTTGATTTGGATTTTAGGGTTTATATACTTTATTTGGGGTTTTTGTGCTTGGAGTATGATTTTTCCAAATTGGTAGTTTATATAGCTTAGTTTGGTTGTGCTTTAAAAGGTGGTGCCCACCAACTTACATCACTAGTCACTTTTTGGTGATGGAAGTTGTTGAGAGCCTTTAATGAATCTTACACAACACACTTTGCTTTTTCTTTTTGAAAAGATATACACAACTTTTTGGAAGTTGACTTTTGGTAATTGTTTTAGAAACAAAATTATAAAAAACACAAAACTCTCTCTTAATCCCTTCTCTTGGTCGTGACTCCTTCTTCTCCAAAGAAAGATTTTGTTGCAAATTTTTTCTTGAGCTAGCACTTAAAGAGTAAATCAAGGTGATAGGGAAACTCACCATTGGGTTGAAAAGATTCAACAAAGCTTGGAGCTTCAACAAATACAAAGAAATTTTTGAAATATCAAATCCGTTCATTGTAAGTTTTTTCCGCAAACTTCTTTAATATTCACACACAAATCATCTTAGAGATCTTGTGGCATGTCTAGGACACTAACAATGGTATCAGACTGAGATTTAAGCTTGATTTGGATTTTAGGGTTTATATACTTTATTTGGGGTTTTTGTGCTTGGAGTATGATTTTTCCAAATTGGTAGTTTATATAGCTTAGTTTGGTTGTGCTTTAAAAGGTGGGGCCCACCAACTTACATCACTAGTCACTTTTTGGTGATGGAAGTTGTTGAGAGCCTTTAATGAATCTTACAAAACACATTTTGCTTTTTCTTTTTGAAAAGATATACACAACTTTTTGGAAGTTGACTTTTGGTAATTGTTTTAGAAACAAAATTATAAAAAACACAAAACTCTCTCTTAATCCCTTCTCTTGGTCGTGACTCCTTCTTCTCCAAAGAAAGATTTTGTTGCAAATTTTTTCTTGAGCTAGCACTTAAGAGTAAATCAAGGTGATAGGGAAACTCACCATTGGGTTGAAAAGATTCAACAAAGCTTGGAGCTTCAATAAATATAAAGAATTTTTGAAATCTCAAATCCGTTCATTGTAAGTTTTTTCCGCAAACTTCTTTAATATTCACACACAAATCATCTTAGAGATCTTGTGGCATGTCTAAGACACTAACAATGGTATCAGACTGAGATTTAAGCTTGATTTGGATTTTAGGGTTTATATACTTTTTTTGGGGTTTTTGTGCTTGGAGTATGATTTTTCCAAATTGGTAGTTTTTATAGCTTAGTTTGGTTGTGCTTTAAAAGGTGGGGCCCACCAACTTACATCACTAGTCACTTTTTGTGATGGAAGTTGTTGAGAGCCTTTAATGAATCTTACACAACACATTTGCTTTTTCTTTTTGAAAAGATATACACAACTTTTTGGAAGTTGACTTTTGGTAATTGTTTTAGAAACAAAATTATAAAAAACACAAAACTCTCTCTTAATCCCTTCTCTTGGTCGTGACTCCTTCTTCTCCAAAGAAAGATTTTGTTGCAAATTTTTTCTTGAGCTAGCACTTAAAGAGTAAATCAAGGTGATAGGGAAACTCACCATTGGGTTGAAAAGAATCAACAAAGCTTGGAGCTTCAAAAATACAAAGAAATTTTTGAATATCAAATCCGTTCATTGTAAGTTTTTTCCTCAAACTTCTTTAATATTCACACACAAATCATCTTAGAGATCTTATGGCATGTCTATGACACTAACAATGGTATCAGACTGAGATTTAAGCTTGATTTGGATTTTAGGGTTTATATATTTTATTTGGGGTTTTTGTGCTTGGAGTATGATTTTTCCAAATTGGTAGTTTATATAGCTTAGTTTGGTTGTCCTTTAAAAGGTGGTGCCCACCAACTTACATCACTAGTCACTTTTTGGTGATGGAAGTTGTTGAGAGCCTTTAATGAATCTTACACAACACACTTTGCTTTTTCTTTTTGAAAAGATATACACAACTTTTTGGAAGTTTACTTTTGGTAATTGTTTTAGAAACAAAATTATAAAAAACACAAAACTCTCTCTTAATCCCTTCTCTTGGTCGTGACTCCTTCTTCTCCAAAGAAAGATTTTGTTGCAAATTTTTTCTTGAGCTAGCACTTAAAGAGTAAATCAAGGTGATAGGGAAACTAACCATTGGGTTGAAAAGATTCAACAAAGCTTGGAGCTTCAACAAATACAAAGAAATTTTTGAAATATCAAATCCGTTCATTGTAAGTTTTTTCCGCAAACTTCTTTAATATTCACACACAAATTATCTTAGAGATCTTGTGGCATGTCTAGGACACTAACAATGGTATCAGACTGAGATTTAAGCTTGATTTGGATTTTAGGGTTTATATACTTTATTTGGGGTTTTTGTGCTTGAGTATGATTTTTCCAAATTGGTAGTTTATATAGCTTAGTTTGGTTGTGCTTTAAAAGGTGGTGCCCACCAACTTACATCACTAGTCACTTTTGGTGATGGAAGTTGTTGAGAGCCTTTAATGAATCTTACACAACACACTTTGCTTTTTCTTTTTGAAAAGATATACACAACTTTTTGGAAGTTGACTTTTGGTAATTGTTTTAGAAACAAAATTATAAAAAACACAAAACTCTCTCTTCATCCCTTCTCTTGGCCGTGACTCCTTCTTCTCCAAAGAAAGATTTTGTTGCAATTTTTTCTTGAGCTAGCACTTAAAGAGTAAATCAAGGTGATAGGGAAACTCACCATTGGGTTGAAAAGATTCAACAAAGCTTGGAGCTTCAACAAATACAAAGAAAGTTTTGAAATCTCAAATCCGTTCATTGTAAGTTTTTTCCGCAAACTTCTTTAATATTCACACACAAATCATCTTAGAGATCTTATGGCATGTCTAGGACACTAACAATGGTATCAGACTGAGATTTAAGCTTGATTTGGATTTTAGGGTTTATATACTTTATTTGGGGTTTTTGTGCTTGGAGTATGATTTTTCCAAATTGGTAGTTTATATAGCTTAGTATGGTTGTGCTTTAAAAGGTGGGGCCCACCAACAACATCACTAGTCACTTTTTGGTGATGGAAGTTGTTGAGAGCCTTTAATGAATCTTACACAACACACATTGCTTTTTCTTTTTGAAAAGATATACACAACTTTTTGGAAGTTGACTTTTGGTAATTGTTTTAGAAACAAAATTATAAAAAAACCAAAAACTCTCTCTTCATCCCTTCTCTTGGCCGTGACTCCTTCTTCTCCAAAGAAAGATTTTGTTGCAAATTTTTTCTTGAGCTAGCACTTAAAGAGTAAATCAAGGTGATAGGGAAACTCACCATTGGGTTGAAAAGATTCAACAAAGCTTGGAGCTTCAACAAATACAAAGAAATTTTTGAAATATCAAATCCGTTCATTGTAAGTTTTTTCCGCAAACTTCTTTAATATTCACACACAAATCATCTTAGAGATCTTATGGCATGTCTATGACACTAACAATGGTATCAGACTGAGATTTAAGCTTGATTTGGATTTTAGGGTTTATATATTTATTTGGGGTTTTTGTGCTTGGAGTATGATTTTTCCAAAATGGTAGTTTATATAGCTTAGTTTGGTTGTGCTTTAAAAGGTGGTGCCCACCAACTTACATCACTAGTCACTTTTTGGTGATGGAAGTTGTTGAGAGCCTTTAATGAATCTTACACAACGCACTTTGCTTTTTCTTTTTGAAAAGATATACACAACTTTTTGGGAGTTGACTTTTGGTAATTGTTTTAGAAACAAAATTATAAAAAACACAAAACTCTCTCTTAATCCTTCTCTTGGTCGTGACTCCTTCTTCTCCAAAGAAAGATTTTGTTGCAAATTTTTTCTTGAGCTAGCACTTAAAGAGTAAATCAAGGTGATAGGGAAACTCACCATTGGGTTGAAAAGATTCAACAAAGCTTGGAGCTTCAACAAATACAATGAAATTTTTGAAATCTCAAATCCGTTCATTGTAAGTTTTTTCCGCAAACTTCTTTAATATTCACACACAAATCATCTTAGAGATCTTGTGGCATGTCTAGGACACTAACAATGGTATTAGACTGAGATTTAAGCTTGATTTGGATTTTAGGGTTTATATACTTTATTTGGGGTTTTTGTGCTTGGAGTATGATTTTTCCAAATTGGTAGTTTATATAGCTTAGTTTGGTTGTGCTTTAAAAGGTGGTGCCCCTATTATTCGTACATTAGATATGATCTAATAAAGGACATAACTAGGCTATCTGTATGACAGTTAGTATATACTGTTGGACAGTTATTGTGTGTCTTATATAAAGTTTTATCTTTCGTAAAGGATGATTCCTTTTTCGAAAGAGATATTGATTAGAATGTCTAGTCAATCTTATGTATCATTGATGATGACATAATAAATACTTTATTATGTGCGATTATCGATGTCGATTTATTCGTAATTGTTACGAGTTATTTTGACATCCTATAGACCATATGATGGATCTTGAAAACACGTTCTCTGTGATCTTTGAGATATAAGAACGAGTTTCTAATTCATGGAGAATACAGTCTGTAACCATTAGGGTCATATTAGTTTTGAGACTAATTATGACGTTAGACAGTCTACGTCATAAAGAGTCACAAATAATGCCAGTGGGAATGTCACGAAGGATTCTACTATATAGTGGAATCAAATGCAACTTTTGAAGTATTGACTTATGAAGTTGCATAGTGACCTTTTAAATTAGAAGTTTTAAATTGGTGTTGTGCTTGCGGTTGTCCTCATAATATTTTTGGATTTGATCCCTAAATACTTGGACAACTTAGTAGCTGTAGCATAATACATATATAGCATCCATTTCATATTAATGTATAATTTAGATTCTACAAAATATGAATGATGTTGACTATGGGAAACGATTAGAGTTGTTTGACAAACTCGATATTTCATAGCGGACTTGTTTCTTACCTCTAAGTACTGGTGAGCTTTTGAGGGCCATGTGCAAACGATGCACATTGAGACGTGTATATGATACCGTGGATTGGCACTAGAGCAAGTGGGAGAAATTGGGGGTTGGTGCTCAGAGCGCCAATCCGGACCGTATTTATGTCTGATTCATGAATACGAACATCCCCTTATTCCATAATATTACTTATTTATGGTTGCACCTCTTGTTCTTATATACGTATTCGATCTGATTACGATTAGATTGAAACTAAATGTGGTTTAGTGATATGTATATATTATACAAAGGCCCGATAATATATAATGCAGTACACAGTTACAAAGTTAGTTTGTAATTGACATTGGGAAGTGTCACTGCTATATGTATATACAAACACAAAGTTCCTGGTCAAGATTTGCTAACACGGGTCGGTTAGTCAATCCGTTGAGACCAGTACATGTCAGTCTATATCGAGACTTGGTCCGATGGTTTATCCCAATGAACCATGAGTCTATGGAGACTCGTATAGACGTGTAGGTGTTTATAGTGGATAAACACTGAACGGCTCACCGAAGATTCTTAATGGATGGTACGCCAATGTCAATAAGAATCTTCTCGGGTTGAGTAGCATAGTGGTCCTTCGACTTGAGACACCACTGTGGATGTATGAGACATCCTCCACACTTAGATGGCAGTCACGTCACCGATCTATTAGATCAGACCTCCGCCTGTTCGTTGGGTGTGGATCGATCCTCAGGATATCCTGTGTGTGTCAAGATAGGATCCGTCAGTTCTGTGTACAGAGCATAGGTAGTCCATATATTATTAGCAGTCTGTTAAATCTGTGGCCACAGTATACTTCGGAAGTAAGTTCCGAATGTTATTTAGAGATTGCTAATAGATACGTCGACGAGATAATACCCTAGAGATTTGACGTTCACTTCTATATCTCTGGGATTATCTTGAACCTGTGACGGAGGGATTATACGTATGCAATGACCTCGACCTGTATGATTCAGCTAGTTTATCCGTGATCGTCAATCTACGGGTGGATAGATTATGGACATGAAATTGGATTCATGACGGATATACCTGAATCTAGAGAGTCTCAATAATGAAACATACTCGTAGAGCACTAGAGCAACATTTATGATAATGATGATTATTTATAAATCGTTTAATCATTAAACGAAAAATATGCGAACGGGCCGAATCGTTATTTCCTAATTAATTGTATTTGTATTTAATAT
This sequence comes from Zanthoxylum bungeanum, assembly GCA_019454045.1. Classification (NCBI taxonomy): domain Eukaryota; kingdom Viridiplantae; phylum Streptophyta; class Magnoliopsida; order Sapindales; family Rutaceae; genus Zanthoxylum; species Zanthoxylum bungeanum. The sequence goes on from SKCR01029768.1 coordinate 294,678, forward strand.
ATGATATTATTAAATACACATTAATAAATAGTCAAATAAAGGTATTTGACATATATCATCAATATATGTATTTGTGATATTTAAAGTAAATATAATAATATTTGATATATTTGTATTTAATTAATTATTTAATTATTTAATTTTTAAATGATTAATATAATTAAAATATAAATATATCACCAAATGATAAAGTTAGGAAATGATTATAATGTAAAATGTTTGACTTTACATTAAAGGAAAAGGTTGTCAAATTGATTTTGACTTCTTAAGATATTGTTCAAAATTGTTTGAAAAATAAAAAATATCTTTTCCTTTATTTTCTTTTAATTTCGGCCATAACACTTAAATATAAGAGTTATATTCTTCTTAGTTGCATTTGTTGACTTAATATAAATATCTATAAAGTGTTATTAAGATATTTTATCAAGTTGATTAAATGTAAAGTGAAATGAAATTGAAATTACAAAACTTGTATTTCCTTTAGTGAATTTCGGCCAAGGCCATTTTGATACAAGTATATATTGTTTTTCATTTCATTTGGAAGTTAACCTAATACACTTTAAAGAAAAACTCCATTAATGGAAGCAAAGGAAGCTTGTGAGAAAGAAAGAAGAAATCAAAGAAAGCTTGGATTTTAGTGAGTTTTTCCAACTTGCTATTAGAAAGGAAAATGTTCCTTAGGATCTAGGCTTTAACATATGATGTTCTTAGGTTATTTCTTTCTTTATTCCTTGTGTTTTTGTTGATGAAGTTTTGATGGAAGTGTTGAGCATGTATGATGAAGGAAGGTTGTGACTATTGTAGTTATAAGCTTTCTTTTAAGGTTTGGAAACCATGTTGCTAATCTAGAGTTGTTGACCCACTCTTAGATGACCTAGATTTGATCTTGAGTTGTTTCATTGTGTTGAGACTTTGATTGGATGGAAGAAACATGATTGAAGTAGTTGATTTAACCAATTTGGTCTAATTTGTCCAATTTGAAGAAATTGAAAAATTAGGGTTCATGACCAATTCCAAATTTGGGGGTTTTCATATATGTTGAGCATTTGGGTGTGTATATGATGCATGCAAAGTTTCATGTTGATTGGATTTCATTTGGATGAGTTTTGAAGCATGAAATGACCAAATGGTCAATTTGGCACCAAATGGTGCATTCGGCCTTAGGGTCAAAAATTGGGGATTTTGGTTGCTTTGGTGTTTTGATGTTTTTAACATGCTAAGTTCATCTTAGAAATGATTTAGAATCATTCAAAATTGATTGGATCAATTTCGGACTAAAATGGACAAAACACCATATAGGGTAATTTGGTAATTTCACTTGAATATGATTCATTTGAAATTTTGTTTCATAATTTGATTATTGGGCAATTAAATAAATATGTTTTTAATTAATCCAAGAAAAAGTTTTTGAAATCGGAAGATACGATCTTCCGCCGCTTCCGCTGCGTTACCGGATTATGCCCCTAAAAACCTTACAAAACTCTCTCTTAATCCTTTCTCTTGGTCGTGACTCCTTCTTCTCCAAAGAAAGATTTTGTTGCAAATTTTTTCTTGAGCTAGCACTTAAAGAGTAAATCAAGGTGATAGGGAAACTCACCATTGGGTTGAAAAGATTCAACAAAGCTTGGAGCTTCAACAAATACAAAGAAATTTTGAAATCTCAAATCCGTTCATTGTAAGTTTTTTCCGCAAACATCTTTAATATTCACACACAAATCATCTTAGAGATCTTGTGGCATGTCTAGGACACTAACAATGGTATTAGACTGAGATTTAAGCTTGATTTGGATTTTAGGGTTTATATACTTTATTTGGGGTTTTTGTGCTTGGAGTATGATTTTTCCAAATTGGTAGTTTATATAGATTAGTTTGGTTGTGCTTTAAAAGGTGGGGCCCACCAACTTACATCACTAGTCACTTTTTGGTGATGTAAGTTGTTGAGAGCCTTTAATGAATCTTACACAACACACATTGCTTTTTCTTTTTGAAAAGATATACACAACTTTTTGGAAGTTGACTTTTGGTAATTGTTCTAGAAACAAAATTATAAAAAACACCAAAACTCTCTCTTCATCCCTTCTCTTGGCCGTGACCTCTTCTTCTCCAAAGAAAGATTTTGTTGCAAATTTTTCTTGAGCTAGCACTTAAAGAGTAAATCAAGGTGATAAGGAAACTCACCATTGGGTTGAAAAGATTCAACAAAGCTTGGAGCTTCAACAAATACAAAGAAATTTTTGAAATCTCAAATCCGTTCATTGTAAGTTTTTTCCGTAAACTTCTTTAATATTCACACAAATCATCTTAGAGATCTTGTGGCATGTCTAGGACACTAACAATGGTATCAGACTGAGATTTAAGCTTGATTTGGATTTTAGGGTTTATATACTTTATTTGGGGTTTTTGTGCTTGGAGTATGATTTTTCCAAATTGGTAGTTTATATAGCTTAGTTTGGTTGTGCTTTAAAAGGTGGGGCCCACCAACTTACATCACTAGTCACTTTTTGGTGATGGAAGTTGTTGAGAGCCTTTAATGAATCTTACACAACACACATTGCTTTTTCTTTTTGAAAAGATATACACAATTTTTGGAAGTTGACTTTTGGTAATTGTTCTAGAAACAAAATTATAAAAAACACAAAACTCTCTCTTCATCCCTTCTCTTGGCCGTGACTCCTTCTTCTCCAAAGAAAGATTTTGTTGCAAATTTTTCTTGAGCTAGCACTTAAAGAGTAAATCAAGGTGATAGGGAAACTCACCATTGGGTTGAAAAGATTCAACAAAGCTTGGAGCTTCAACAAATACAAAGAAATTTTCGAAATCTCAAATCCGTTCATTGTAAGTTTTTTCCGCAAACTTCTTTAATATTCACACACAAATCATCTTAGAGATCTTGTGGCATGTCTAGGACACTAACAATGGTATCAGACTGAGATTTAAGCTTGATTTGGATTTTAGGGTTTATATACTTTATTTGGTGTTTTGTGCTTGGAGTATGATTTTTCCAAATTGGTAGTTTATATAGCTTAGTTTGGTTGTGCTTTAAAAGGTGGGGCCCACCAACTTACATCACTAGTCACTTTTTGGTTATGGATGTTGAGTGAGAGCCTTTAATGAATCTTACAAAACACATTTTGCTTTTTCTTTTTGAAAAGATATACACAACTTTTTGGAAGTTGACTTTTGGTAATTGTTTTAGAAACAAAATTATAAAAAACACACAAAACTCTCTCTTAATCCCTTCTCTTGGTCGTGACTCCTTCTTCTCCAAAGAAAGATTTTGTTGCAAATTTTTTCTTGAGCTAGCACTTAAAGAGTAAATCAAGGTGATAGGGAAACTCACCATTGGGTTGAAAAGATTCAACAAAGCTTGGAGCTTCAACAAATATAAAGAAATTTTTGAAATCTCAAATCCGTTCATTGTAAGATTTTTCCGTAAAATTCTTTAATATTCACACACAAATCATCTTAGAGATCTTGTGGCATGTCTAGGAAACTAACAATGGTATCAGACTGAGATTTAAGCTTGATTTGGATTTTAGGGTTTATATACTTTATTTGGGGTTTTTGTGCTTGGAGTATGATTTTTCCAAATTGGTAGTTTATATAGCTTAGTTTGGTTGTGCTTTAAAAGGTGGGGCCCACCAACTTACATCACTAGTCACTTTTTGGTGATGGAAGTTGTTGAGAGCCTTTAATGAATCTTACACAACACATTTTGCTTTTTCTTTTTGAAAAGATATACACAATTTTTGGAAGTTGACTTTTGGTAATTGTTTTAGAAACAAAATTATAAAAAACACAAAACTCTCTCTTAATCCATTCTCTTGGTCGTGACTCATTCTTCTCCAAAGAAAGATTTTGTTGCAAATTTTTTCTTGAGCTAGCACTTAAAGAGTAAATCAAGCTGATAGGGAAACTCACCATTGGGTTGAAAAGATTCAACAAAGCTTGGAGCTTCAACAAATACAATGAAATTTTTGAAATCTCAAATCCGTTCATTGTAAGTTTTTTCCGCAAACTTCTTTAATATTCACACACAAATCATCTTAGAGATCTTGTGGCATGTCTAGGACACTAACAATGGTTTCAGACTGAGATTTAAGCTTGATTTGGATTTTAGGGTTTATATACTTTATTTGGGGTTTTTCTGCTTAGAGTATGATTTTTCCAAATTGGTAGTTTATATAGCTTAGTTTGGTTGTGCTTTAAAAGGTGGTGCCCCCCAACTTACATCACTAGTCACTTTTTGGTGATGGAAGTTGTTGAGATCCTTTAATGAATCTTACACAACACACTTTGCTTTTTCTGTTTGAAAAGATATACACAACTTTTTGGAAGTTGACTTTTGGTAATTGTTTTAGAAACAAAATTATAAAAAACACAAAACACTCTCTTCATCCCTCTCTTGGCCGTGACTCCTTCTTCTCCAAAGAAAGATTTTGTTGCAAATTTTTTCTTGAGCTAGCACTTAAAGAGTAAATCAAGGTGATAGGGAAACTCACCATTGGGTTGAAAAGATTCAACAAAGCTTGGAGCTTCAACAAATACAAAGAAATTTTTGAAATCTCAAATCCGTTCATTGTAAGTTTTTCCGCAAACTTCTTTAATATTCACACACAAATCATCTTAGAGATCTTGTGGCATGTCTAGGACACTAACAATGGTTTCAGACTGAGATTTAAGCTTGATTTGGATTTTAGGGTTTATATACTTTATTTGGGGTTTTTCTGCTTAGAGTATGATTTTTCCAAATTGGTAGTTTATATAGCTTAGTTTGGTTGTGCTTTAAAAGGTGGGGCCCACCAACTTACATCACTAGTCACTTTTTGGTGATGGAAGTTGTTGAGAGCCTTTAATGAATCTTACACAACACACTTTGCTTTTTCTTTTTGAAAAGATATACACAACTTTTTTGAAGTTGACTTTTGGTAATTGTTTTAGAAACAAAATTATAAAAAACACAAAACTCTCTCTTAATCCATTCTCTTGGTCTTGACTCCTTCTTCTCCAAAGAAAGATTTTATTGCAAATTTTTTCTTGAGCTAGCACTTAAAGAGTAAATCAACGTGATAGGGAAACTCACCATTGGGTTGAAAAGATTCAACAAAGCTTGGAGCTTTAACAAATACAAAGAAATTTTTGAAATATCAAATCCATTCATTGTAAGTTTTTTCCGCAAACTTCTTTAATATTCACACACAAATCATCTTAGAGATCTTGTGGCATGTCTAGGACACTAACAATGGTATCAGATTGAGATTTAGGCTTGATTTGGATTTTAGGGTTTATATACTTTATTTGGGGTTTTTGTGCTTGGAGTATGATTTTTCCAAATTGGTAGTTTATATAGCTTAGTTTGGTTGTGCTTTAAAAGGTGGTGCCCACCAAATTACATCACTAGTCACTTTTTGGTGATGGAAGTTGTTGAGAGCCTGCAATGAATCTTACACAACACACTTTGCTTTTTCTTTTTGGAAAGATATACACAACTTTTTGGAAGTTGACTTTTGGTAATGTTTTAGAAACAAAATTATAAAAAACACAAAACTCTCTCTTCATCCATTCTCTTGGCAGTGACTCCTTCTTCTCCAAAGAAAGATTGTTTGCAAATTTTTTCTTGAGCTAGCACTAAAGAGTAAATCAAGGTGATGAGGGAAACTCACCATTGGGTTGAAAAGATTCAACAAAGCTTGGAGCTTCAACAAATACAAAGAAATATTTGAAATCTCAAATCCGTTCATTGTAAGTTGTTTCCGCAAACTTCTTTAATATTCACACACAAATCATCTTAGAGATCTTGTGGCATGTCTAGGACACTAACAATGGTATCAAACTGAGATTTAAGCTTGATTTGGATTTTAGGGTTTATATACTTTATTTGGGTTTTTTGTGCTTGGAGTATGATTTTTCCAAATTGGTAGTTTGGTTGTGCTTTGATGATGATGAATTAGATTTATGCATCATAGAATTTGATAAAAATTAATTGGATCTAATTTTCCCAATTCCTTGTAATGGACGAATAACCCTCTAAAGTGCTAATGGTGAATTTTTTTTAAATTTGACTATTAGATATATTAATTGGCATGAAATGAATATTGATTGTTGATTTAATGGATTGAAAGCAAAATTGGATGTTTTTCTATGCCTTTGCCATGAGTATGTAGCATGTTTTAGAATTGATTTGCTTCAATTTGTGTTGGACATGATTTGGAAATATTGAGCATGATTAATGGATTAATTAGTGTTTTGGAAACATTAGATTAGTTGATTAATTATGTTAGTTGCACTTTAATTAAATTAATATGTAATTTGGAATAATATGTTAATTAATTTGTTGTAATTGGGCTTAATGGGCTTGGTTGGGCCAAGTATGGTTTTGGACAATTGGGTTGGATCCAATTGGCCTAAAACCATTTACATAAAGTCCAAATATGACAAGTAGGCCTTTGATAATTTAATTGGGCCTAATGGGCTTAAATTGATTTTTGGCAAAAGGGTGATTCCTTATTGGGCCTTGGCTATTGGATTGGATCCACATTGGCCAAAGCCCATGCCTAAAGAATTAATTAAAAGCCTATTGGACTTTAATTAAATTGGCATTGGATGCTAATTGGGCATTTGAGACCCAATTGGATTGGATTTGGAATCCAAGTCCTTAAAGGCACTATTGAAAGTGTAATTATTTAATTTGGAATTAAATAAGAATTAATATTGGATACAATTTAAATTGGATTTAAAAATTGTAGTTCGATATAATTCAAGAATACGTACTTTGAGTATTTATTCTTAAACGAGTTGGACTCACGCAAATCAAATCGTTGTTTAAACATTGGATGGTCATTAATTCAAAGATTAATTAATTGAATTTGATTGATTGAATAACATGCTTTGTGTGAATACTTGGATGTATTTGTATGAATAATGTATATCAGATGGATATTAGAAGGGTGAGGGCAATTTTGGAAATTGTTGTTATAAATTTAGAATTTATTAAATTGGACCTGCGTGTCCAGCCTATTATCTCTTTACTCTTTGTATTTCTCTTCTCATCAATCCCCCTCAATGTTAATGAGGTTTCTTTAATGTATTATGTAAATGGGTAGAAGTATGAATAATGTTAGCGGGAGAGAGGAAATTGAGAGATTTGTTCTAGGAACAAAGTTTGTTATATATCCATCCGCATATCATTATTAATTTATTTGCGCCTTATTATGCTTTTAGAATGCATGTTTAAGGGTGTATGATGAGACCTAATCAAAGATAATAAAATGGTTGCCAATTCATGCGAAAAACCATCATTAAATATTAAGCGTTTTCCTTCCATTGAGTGGTTCTTTCTCAAGATCCAAGATTGGCATTGGTTTGTTGGCCAAAGTCAAGATCGTTGTCCATCGCGGATGTGTTTGAACAACGAAAGCTTTGTTATATATCGCATGTCTTGGGCAGTTGTGATTTGTTGGCCAAAGTCAAGGTCACTTTTGTACATCGACGTGGATTACGAAGCTTTCCCACTATCAATGGGTTGCGTTTAACTGGAATCATTAAGTTTGTTGAGCCAAAACCAATGCTTAGTTGATTCAGAGGAAAAGGTTATGAAATATATATTGGATATATATCTCGGACTTGGAGGTCCACCTACCGGATCTAGGAATTGGATGTGATCCAATTGATTTTAGAGATTTACCTAGTTAAGTTTCATACAGCTTGTTAGCCAAAGTCAAGGTTGTATGTTATTTAACGGGATCCTAGCCTACTAGGAAATTAGGTTCCCGAGTACTCAACAGAGGGTTAGAGGCTCGTCGAAAAATAGTGGGAGGCCAATATTAAATTTACAATTTCGTTTAATACTTGCTTACACGCGCTCTTTTATTTTATTTATCGTCGTTATAAATATATATTAGTTGGACTAATATTGAATATTGCTTTCTTTGAACAGTTAGACTTACAAGACATTAATACACTTGTAGTTGGTTATATAGTTGGACTATAATAACCATTACATTTTGAGTGTACCCGATATCATTGATTGAATAGTTGGACTATTGCAATCGAGATGGCTGGAAAGATTAGCATTAGGGACATCGTCATGGGCGATAATGTCTTTAACGGCTCCAATTTTCCAGATTGGGAGATGAATCTCAGGATAGTCACTGGAGCCGAGAAGTTACACTATGTCATAGAGAAACCTCTCGGGTCTGAGCCCGGAGTTGAGCAAATAGTAGAGCATGAGCTTTGGAATTTCGTCGTCAGAACAAAGGATTGGATCCTTATAATATGATGTTGAAATTAAAGGATCTTCATAGATCTAACCGTAGATCTCAGAAGCACGAATTCCACAAGAATCTCTTTCGCTCGTGTATGTCAGAGGGTACGTCTGTCGAGCACTATGTGTCGCAGATGATTATTGACATCGAAAAGCTAGGTCAGCTGGGCATAACCTTCGAGGTCGAGACTTCTATAGATTTGATCTTACAGTATTTGCCCGAATGCTGGGGCGAGTTCATCATAAACTATAATATGATGAACCAAGAGAAAACTCTTGGAGAGTTAATGGCTATGCTCAAAGAGGCAGAACCAGAGCTTCTAAAGGGCAAGAAGCGTGAGGCGCACCTTACTTCGACATCCCAGATGGCCAAGGCTTGGCCGAAGGCTTCTGGAGGTGTGAAGAAAATGAAGAAAAGGGGCAAGGCTAAATCATCACAGTCTTCTAGGAAGACTAAAGACATATCCCAAGATGTCTGCCTATATTATGGCAAATGGGGTAACTGGAAGCGTGACTGCCGTGAGTACAAGGCGGAGTTGGAGGAAGTGAAGACGGACAAAGCTCCGGCTTCAGGTATGTTTGTTATAAACATGTCCACTACTGGTTTTAAAAATTGGATTTTTGATTCTGGATGTGGTACTCACATATGTACTGGTGTGTAGTATCTGCTGACTAGCAGGATACTGGCTTTAGATGAGATTGACCTATGAGTCAGAAATGGGACGAGAGTCACTGTTTGGCCGTTGGGACCTATGTTTTGTATCTGCCTTTAGGGCATGTAATTACATTAGGTGACTGTTATTTTTTACCTAGTTTGACTAAGGAACATCATCTCTAAATTTTGTTTAACCCGTTGCGGGTGTACCTTTGTATTATGGAACACCAGGTGTTTTGTATATAAAGATAACATTTTGATATGTACAGTAGATGTAATAATGGTCTTTATATTTTGAATATAATCAAATCTCAAACATATTAAATGACAAACAAAAGCTCAAACTAAGTAAATCAGATGAGACTTATTTGTGGCATTTTCGTCTGGGACACATTAACAGGACTCATATACCCACACTTTCGAAGAGTGGATACATGGACAGATTTGATCCTAAAATCATATGACGTCTACGAATCTTGTTTATTAGGCAAGATGCCTAAAACACCTTTTAGTGATAAGGGTGTAAGTGCCACTGAGCTGTTAGACCTCGATCATAGTGACGTGTGTGGGCCCATATCTAGCCAGGCTAGAGGTGGTTATGAATACTCCGTAACCTTTATGGATGCTGCATCATGTTACGGTTATATGTATCTTACGAGACACAAGTAAGAAACTTTTGAGAAATTCAAAGAGTTTCGACAGGAAGTAGAAAAATAGACAGGCAAAAGTATTAAAAATATTGCGGTTGGACCGTGGTGTAGAATACTTAAGCAATTAGTTTCAAGATTACTTGAAAGAGTATGGTATTCTTTCATAGTGGACTCCTCTCGAAACACCTCAATTGAGTGATGTGTCCAAACGGAGAACCAAACTTTGTTGGACATGGTAAGGTTAATAATGAGTCGCACTGAGCTACCAATTTCCTTCACGGGATACACATTGAATAGTGTAATACTTATTTTGAATAAGGTTTGGACAAAGTCTGTTGGACAGACTCCATATGAAATATGGACAAGAAAGAAACTGGGTTTATAATTCCTGAAGATTTGGGGATGCTGGCATATGTTAAACGTTTGGATGGTACCAAACTAGAACCCAAATCGGATAAGTGCCAATTTGTAATTGGTTATCCTAGGGAAACCAAAGGATACAATTTCCACAACCCACAAGAGAAAAAAAATATTTGTTGCTCTCCATGCGGTTTTCCTTAGAGGAATTCTTAAATGCAGTGGTAAGTAGGAGGAAAGTAGAACTCGATGAAAAACGTAGTGATATTATTCCTGGCACCGATCCCTTCACGGAACACGAATAGTTCATCAGGGATGAGACTGTTCAACAATCTTCTAATACACAAGAACCGCGTAGGTCGGTGAGAGTTAGAAAACAACCTAAGAGGTATGGGTTTATGATCTCACCTTATGTAGATATTAATCTTATTGAGAAAGATGAACCGACTACGTATGAGGAAGTGATACAAGGTATCGACTCCGCTTTATGGCAATAGGCCATGAAGTCCGAAATGGATTCCATGTATACAACCAAGTTTGGACACTGATTGATGTACCAGAAGGCATTGTGCCTATTGGTAGCAAATGAGTCTTCATGGTGAAGACAGACATGGATGGAAACAAACAGACGTACAATGCTAGGCTTGTAGCGAAAGGGTATCATCATTAACATGGTGTCGATTATGACGAAACCTTTTTCCCGTTGCCATGATTAAATCTGTTCAAATAATGCTTGCTATTGCTGCATATTTCGATAGGGCAAATGGACATCAAAACCACTTTCCTTAAAGGAAACCTTTTGGAGGTTGTTCATATACAACACCCTGATGGTTTTGTCATGCCAAAACATGCAAACAAGGTTTGCAAGTTAAATCGATCCATTTATGGATTGAAGCAAGCATTGCGTTCTTGGAACCAACGTTTTGATGAGATCATAATGATATATGGTTTCATTCAAAACGATGATGATGATTCTTGTGTATATAAGAAGTTAGTAGGGGGAGCGCACTAACAGTGATTGTCCTATACGTTGATGATGTTTATGCTTCTTAGCAATGACATTCCCATATTTAAATCGGTGAAAGCTTGGCTTTCATTAAAATTCTCCATATAAAAACTTGGGAGAGGCAACCTTTATTCTTGGAATAATGATCTACTGGGATAGATCTAAAAGTTGTTGGAACTCTCCGAGAACTCGTACATTGACAAACATGTACGCGACCTGATGTCTCATATGCTTTGAGCATGTAGAGTCACTATCAGGCCGATCCAGGTGATAGTCATTGGATTGATGTTGAGAACATCCTTGGGTATCTTAGACGAACTAATGATGCTTTCTTAATTTATGGAGATGGAGAACTTGAGGTGACTGGGATCATTGATGCAAGTTTCCAAACCGATAAAGACGACTATAAGTCGTAATAAGTGTACATATTTTGTTTGAACAACGGAACAGTGAGTTGGAAATCTTCCAAGCAAGATATTGTTACCGATTCAACAACAAAAGCAGAATACATTGCTGCAGCTGAGGCAGCAAATGAAGCATTTTGGATCTATAAAATTCCTAATTGGATTAGGAGTAGTTCTTTTTAGCAGCTGAGCTGGGCTACAACACAAGCTAAAGAATTACGGTTTCATCAATGATCCAAGTATGTACTTCGATGGTTTCATCTGATTCGTTAGATCATACATCGTGGTGATGTCAAGATCGAAAAGATCATTTCAGATGATAACCTTGTAGATCAACTGACGAAAGCGATATCTCAGCAAAAGCATGAGCGACCCGTACATAGTTCAAATGTTATACACTTGAGTGATTGGCAATAGGCCAAGTGGGAGATTGTTGGACAATTATGACCCATAGCATCACTATTTGTAAAAGATATGGTGTTCTTTGTACATTAATTAACTATGTGACAAAGGAAATTGCTCTTTTATCATTTGTAATTGGATTACTTAGATATATAAATGATAAAATTCCATACGATTAATACCAGATTAATAATATATGAGACATATATTAATCCACGAAAGGTTTAATCATTAAATATCCCTAGTCGTAGTATTATCGAGACTGGACATCGATAATGCAGAATATGCTAGTATTGCACTTGTGCGCGTTATAGAAGCTTAACGGCATAATTCTTGTATATTTAAGTATATGATACGTATACAAGTGTGATAAGAGGTTCTGTTAGCCGTTGGATCGGGAACAGCTTCACTTTGGATAGACCCTTCGGAATCCCATTGGTAGTAAGACTATGTGTCTATGGGAATCCGCATCAAGGTGGGTGTATGTGGTCTTAAACTGAGACTTGCATCGCTAATACTTGCGACAATCAGTATACTTTGGTTTTGGTTGTCCGGAGCTTTAACAGGTTATGTGTACGCCTCTTCTGGGATTACTGAGAATCGTAGTGTATTGGGTGTGATGTCAAGATGGAAGTATCACTTCAGTCATATGGAGATGATGATCACGCAGGATAACATAACTAGTACTCTCAAATGCTGCTGCAGCTATCGGGATAGTATGACTAGGTCATGATTATCTGATTACATAGACTAGTTGCTAGTGATCCGATTATGCTTCGTACGGGGCAACACAATTCCAGCCCCAGGCCTAGCATGTGACATCCGATACTGGATCGTAATACGCAATACATAGTATACTACGTCTTATATAGATTATATATTCTTCGTGTAATATTTCTGGAGAATTGGGTAGGCACAGTGCTTTGCTAGAAGCCAACCATGTCTTGTAAATCGGTAAGAACGTGGTACGAGGTACGCACGTGTTCGGATAGTCCGACAACCGGATTTACTACCAACATATCCAGGGATCTCTTGGGTCGCTTCCCAAAGATTCACCGATGACATTTGACTCGAACAGAATTAATCTGGGATTAATTATGAGAGAGAGAAAATTTATCTGGGATTAATTGTGGAAAAAATTTATCTGTAATAAAATTCTAATAGAAGATAGAACGCGATTAATTTGGAATTAATCGATTAAAAAATATATTGGATATATTAATTGAAATCAAATTTCAAAGTGGAATTAAAATTGGATTTTAATTTAGGCGAACGAATTAATTTTGAATTAATTCGCAAGCGACTTTCGTAATAATTTTGTTATGCATTATTATTTAATTAAATTAGATTTAATTACGTCGCGACGGAAAATTTATTTAATCGGATTAAATGAACCCGAGCTCGAAGTGTGTTGAGCAAGCTACTTTAATTTTGAATTTAAGTGGTGGGGCTCACCAACTTTCATCACTAGTCACTTTTTGGTGATGGAAGTTGTTGAGAGCCTTTAATGAATCTTACACAACCCACTTTGCTTTTTTCTTTTTGAAAATATATGCACAACTTTTTGGAAGTTGACTTTTGGTAATTGTTTTAGAAACAAAATTATCAAAAACACAAAACTATATCTTCCTCCCTTCTCTTAGCCGTGACTTCTTCTTCTCCAAAGAAAGATTTTGTTGCAAAATTTTCTTGAGCTAGCACTTAAAGAGTAAATGAAGGTGATAGGGAAACTCACAATTGGGTTGAAAAGATTCAACAAAGCTTGGAGCTTCAACAAATATAAAGAAATTTTTGAAATCTCAAATCCGTTCATTGTAAGTTTTTTCCGCAAACTTCTTTAATATTCACACACAAATCATCTTAGAGATCTTGTGGCATGTCTAGGACACTAACACTCTTGTGCTTTCTTCTTTTGGTATCCCCGGATGTTGTGAGATGAAAAAGAAGTCTTGGCAAACTGTTGCAATGTAACTATAAAAGGTCCTCCAAGATCTGTATATTTTCCCCCCAGTTTGAAATTTTGGACTGACATTCGGTAAAATTGGCTCGACCACTTTTGAGCTTCTTAGAGATCATCTTCAGTGAGCATGATTCTGGATTTCCTCCTTTTTACGGTGCTTTAGGATCGGTTTCAGTTTTGGTTGTGGAGGATCTTATTTTATGCACGGCTCTACTATGCTCGTAGGGGCGCTTAAATACCGGTTCACCCTACGTGTTTGCAACTCCCTTCTCTACAATATCTACCTTGTGAATTCTTCATCACCTTGGTGACTCAGCATGGCTTTGAAAACACTGAAAGTGACTTCTTTATCTTGAACTATTATTTTCAGTTCACCTTTTTACATATCAATGACCGAACTGCCGGTTACCAAGACATGTCTCCCAAGGATAATTGGGACTTCATGGTCCTCCTCCATATCAAGGACAAGGAAGTCAACAGGAAAATAGAACTTATCCACCTTAACCAATACATCCTCTAATATTCCTCGTGGGTATGTGAGGGATCTATCAGTTAGATGCTATGTGACTGTGGTTGGCTTTGCCTCACCTATGCCTAACTGTTTGTAGATGGATAAGGGCATGAGATTTATAATTGCCCCTAAATAGCATAACGCCTTACCAAAATATCAATTCCCAATAGTGGTCGATATGGTGAAGCTGCCAGGATCCTTCAGTTTTGGAGGGAGCTTCTTCTGTATAATGGCACTACACTCTTCTATGAGTGCTACTATTTCAAAATCAGCCAGCTTCCTCTTCTTGGACATCATCTCCTTCATAAACTTCACATAGTTTGGTATTTGTTCCAAAGCATCTGCGAATGGGATGTTTATATGGATCTTCTTAAAGATATCTAGAAACTTGGCAAACTGAGCATCCAATTTCTTTCTTTGAAAGAGCTGAGGGTATGGCAAATGAGTCTTCGGGATATGAGGTGGTTTATAAGGAGGAGCTAGTGTACTATTCTATTATTCTATTACTGTTTCCTCTTGAATTGTCACCTTTTTATCTTGACTGTATTGGTCTTTTGGAGCATCTCTAATGTCTTTCCCATTACTGAGAGTCATGACCTGACACTGCTCTTTAAGGTTGACTTCAGTATTGCTCGGAAATGCCCCATTTCTGTTGATTAGTCATGGAGGAAGCAATATGTCCAATCTACACTTCTAAAGACTTCATTGTTGCCCCTATATTGCCCATGTGCGTTTCAATATTGTTCAGCCTTGACTCATTCTTCTCAAACTTATCTGAAGTTTTAGCAACAAACGTGCTCATGAGGTCTTCTAAGGAAGGTTTTTGCTCAGCTCTTGGATAGTTGAAGCCAGATTGAGGTTGCATGACATTCTCTGTATTAGCATATGATAAGTTCGGATGATAATAGTTAGGCATATGATTGCCTTTATAGCTGTTGAAGTTCCGATTGTTCACATACTGGACTTGCTCATATCCTCCCTCAGTAAAATCATTTTATTTGCAGCAGTAGCGCAAATAGATGGTTGGCCTTGTTGATTGGTCAATGCTACTAAATGAGTTGTGAGGGATGAGACTTGAGCTGTAAGTGCAACAATAAGATCTACCTCATATATACTCGCCACATTCGGCAGACTAGTGCATTCACTTGGCCATTGGAAATTGTTAGTGGCCATCTCCTCCAACAGAGCATAGGCATATTCAGCAGATTTCTTGAACAGTGTTCCTCCAGCAGCTGCACCAACCATGGTTCTATTAGGACCATTCAACCTATAGTAGAATAACTGAATCTGAACCCAGTCTTCAAAATTATGTTGTGGGCACCTCCTAAGTAGATCTTTAAAGCGCTCCCAGGCCTCATACAGATTCTCAGTCTCAAACTGCCTTAATATGCTAATTTCTGTTCTCAGTTGGACTGATTTAGCTGGTGGAATAACCTTCCAAGAAATCCTATGGCCATATCCAGCCATGTCATAATGCTCCTCATTGGAATAGATTGCAGTCAATCACTCTCTTTATCCATAAAGAGAATGGGAATAAGCGTAGCCTAATTGTCTCTTTAGTCACGCCATTCATTTTTATGGTGTCTGCCATCTCCAGGAACATCCTTAAATGCAAATTGGGATCCTCTATAGTTAAACCCCCAAACTGGTTCTTTTGCACCATGTTGATTAATGAAGGTTTAAGCTCAAACTTATTAGCATTGATTAGTGGGTGCGCAATCTAATAGTTATTGTCTATGACCGGCTTGAAGTGATCTCGGATTGCCACCTGGAGTGGATTATTCTCTCTGTTTTTAGCCGCCAATGCTTCTTTTTCAAGTGTCATTTCTTTCCTTAGTCTCCTCCCTGCTCTTTCTATTTCATGATCAAACAGGAGCGAGTCGAGACTTGTGGATATTCGCATTTACCGAGGCATAGAAAGATAGAAAAAATAAATAAATAAAAACAAAACAAAAATAAAACTTAAACTTAAAACAAAAATAAAATTAAAATCTAAATTAAAGCTAAGGTTACTTGGTAATAATATTAATATGAATTAAATTAACAATCCCCGGTAACGGCGCCAATAACATGTTGTGATATTTTATATCGTACCGCAAGTATACGATGTCAAGTTTTAGAAAAGATAAGTGAGAGAGTGTCAAACCCACATGGATTGTATTTAGCTCACACTAAGTACTATAATTAGTAAACCAAACTTTATTTAGAAAACAACTAAGTTTAGAATAAACTAATATTAAACCTAAAAACTAAAGAAACGAAATATTATAACGTTTAATTAAAATAATCCAAGAAGAGAGAGATTCTAGAGTCTGATTTCACCTAGCTATCCCATATATATTTGTCATGCCAATCAACTATTATTCAGTTTAGTAGTGTATAAGCCAAGAATCTAAAGTATTTTACTCCCTCTCCCGAGTAATAGTGAAAAGTTTATTAATTACTGACTTCGATATCCCTATAAAAATCTAATAATTAACAATTCATTATGCATTGTGATTCTTTGTTAACGACTTTAAATTAACTATAGATTCTCCCGAACTCTATACAATTTCTTGGTTATATCCTCTAGATCCTATTCAAAATCTCTCTCTCCCGAGCGATAGATTCTAAATATTTATCATCTTAATTTGTGGCAGACAAACTAGAAGCATTAAATACAAGAGAATATAAATAAACCAAATTACAACTTCATAAAACTCAAATTGGCAAACAATACATAGGTTCAAGCATTAGGTTACATCATCCTCTAGAATAATGGAGCTAGTTCATGACTGAAGATAATAACAATGAAAATAATGCCATGAACATATTAGAAATCATTATAGTTTGAAGAAAGAAACTAGATGATAAAACTCGAATCGAATCCCTTCGCCTTCGGACGTCACCGCCTTCGTCTCCTCTTGTCGCTCTTCAATCTTCCTCTTTGGATCTCTCTAAAATTATGTGTTTTTAGTTTTTAGTTGGGTATTAGCCTCCTCTTTATGGGTTTGTACGAGCTTCTATATTTATAGGGAAGTCATGGAGTCCTTGTGCATGTAAAACCCTGATTTTTGATGTTTATGGGTGTCTGCCGCAGCATCGCGATGCCGGAAAGTGGCATTATGACGCTATTCTCTCGGGATTTATGCATGTGAGATGCTGAAGGGGCGTCACGACGCCATGCATTATTTCTGGCAATTTCTGTGTTTTTCGCTCTTCCCGTGTGATTTTGATGCGTCCGTAGTGTCCCAAAACACGTACAATTACTCCAAGATCCATGTCATAATGCTTCCAATCAATAAAACATAAAAGAAACTACAAACATACATTAAATGACATGGAATCTAACAAAATAGGAAGCTAAGAATGCATGAATAAGTGGGTATAAACCGCACTTATCAATTAATCATATAGGATATTGAATAATTTATTCGGTAAATTTAAAATTTTAAAGATACGATTTCGCCCAAACCATGCATCCGCCGCGTATAATACGAACAGGAATAACCCATGAAGAATCGAAAATTGGTTAAATGACACAACATCGAATAATTTCAATACTTAATTCCTAATCACATATTTTACAGCGGGGTTAATTCAGCGTTGATGTTGGCGTGTTGGTCGTGCATTTTCCGTAATGTTTTTCTTATGTGTACAAATTAAAGGGTTGATATCCTTAATGTCAGTCATTGTCCAACTAATAGCATCTTTGTGCTCCTTTTGCACCACAAGCAAATTATGTTCTTAGTCTAAAGTGAGCGATGACGATATTACAACGGGAAAAAATTAATTCGGTTCAAGATATGCATATTTTAAGTTGCATGGTTAGGCCTTAAGTTCCAATTTAATAGTCTCAAAATCAGAAGGTAAAATTATTGGAATAGAAGGTAAGGTATCAATTTTGGGTCAAAAAATTCATCCCTCGATCACACGGCAAATATCCTGAAAATTAACAAGTTTGGTTAATCCAACTACAAACTTCGATAAACCGAATTATAGAGTTTAGTTCACTGAACTCAGGCACAATTAGAAAAATAATTTTTGCAGTAGGCAAGATAATTTATAAATCCCCATTTTTCACAAATTCATCATCATTATCACTATCACTAAAAAATTTATCAATAAATTGTAATTGCAATCATTATCAAAACACATATCATGTTGTTGGAAATTAATTGTTGTTAATTATTTGGTGTTGTTAAATAACAACAATTAGTAATAATTTCATTTGGAAATTATTAAGTTAATTATTTGGTGTTGTTAAATAACAAAAATTAGTAATAATTTCATGTTGGAAATTATTAAGTTATTATGTGGTGTTGTTAAATAACAACAATTAGTAATGATTTCATTACTAAGTAAACAACAAGAGTTGTTAATCAAATAATTAAGTAACAACAAGAGTTGTTAAGTGACAACAATTAGTAAAATGTTAAATGAGGAACAAATGGTACACCCATGATGGTAACATTTTTGGAAGGGTTAGAGAAAGTCATTATGCATCCAAATACATGTGATTACATAGTAATCAATGCATGTGATTAATAGTAATCAAGGATTAATAGTAATTCATGCATGTGAGCTAATAGTGACTTGGTTTCCCTCCTATAATAAGACCATTTGCTTATTGAGTTAAACAATCAATTAAGTTTGAATAAGAGGTCTCTACAAGCATAA